>JAODAL010000070.1:0-475686 GCA_025379985.1 Phyllomedusa bahiana
TTTTTAAATTTAAATTTGTATGTAAGTCGGAAAGGTGTTTTTATTAAAGTAACCCCAGCAGAAAAAATTTTTTTTTTTTTTTCGTTTCGGATAGTGCAGAAATGGCTTTTAATTTGTTTTACTGTCTGGCCCCCTTTTAAGAAGATTTTATTAATTTGCTGTGGCTGCTGGAACTTTTCATTCCCAAGTCTATCTGTGTGGAACATAAAAATACAAGGCCGATGCCCCTAAGGGGGGGCGTTTAACGGAAGTGACAATCCCGGTCGGTTAGGCCGCCGGTATGTGAATGTTTGCGGCCGTCCCCGGCCCACCTTTACATTGAGTGCACATATTCCTCGGAACCGGACGGAAGAATGTGTTAAACATGTTTTGTGGGGGGGCCGCGGGGGAAAACCCGTGCGTGGGGATGTGAAAAAGGGTTTTCCATAGCGCCCGTTCTGCTAATTTCGGCCCTTTTTTCCCAGGCGGTCGCAAAACAAAACCCGCCGAAAAACCGTCCGAAAAACCCGTGCGTGGGGCATGCCTAAGTTCGGTTTTAACCAGGGGACAGTTTTAAGTCGGAATAGTGTAAGTCGGGGACCCCGTGTATGTGTGTATATATATTATTTTTTTATATATATTTTATATATATATTATTTTTATATTATTTAAATTTTTTTTTTTTTTTTTTTAAGAAATTTCTGTATTGAAGAGACAAGCGAAAAGGGACTTTGGGGGGACATGTTGAAAACTGATTAGGTCAAAAAACCCCTTTGTTCCATAAAACCCCAATAGAGCGCCCCTTTCTTTTCAAAATAGTGCTCGGGAAAAATGAATGGCGCTTGTTTGATTGTATGCGTAAAAAGGGAGTTTTAGACCTAGCAGGTTTCAACTTGGGGCCCCTTTATTCTGAAAAATTGAACATGGATAAAAAATAATGCTCACGTGTTCCCCCTATTTTGCTTGTTTTGTACGCGCATAATAACGTTATTCAGAATTTCAGAGCACAGGAAAGTGGCTAATTTGTAATAATTTTTATTTGGTAAATCATGCAAATTTATATAAAAGACAATAAAAAAATTCCAAATGACACGTCATTTTTTTGGCTATATCTCGCAAGGGGGTTTTTGGGTATATTCGGAGTTAGTTTTTGAAAATGCCCAAAAAATTGACGGTCCCTGTGTGATAGGGGCAGCAGTGAAAAATCCCTGTGTAGTTATACAGACAGTTTTTTTTAAGTAAATTTAAAAAACGCGGAAAATTTAAAAAAGTTCAAAAAAGGGGGCGATGGGAAAAATGACCGTGGTTTTAGCGCAAAAAGAGCACAAAAACCCCGGTCCCCGCCGTGGGCCGCAAAGACAAAATGTTGTGGTTTTGCGGTAATTTTTTATGCTGTGTGGAGCACCTTAGGCCCTTTTTCACACGGAAATCCTGGCATATTTCATCCGTAATTACGCGCCGGAGTGCGCAAATTCGGGCTGAATTAAGTAGTAACTCGGTAATCCCCAAATTTTCTAAAAAACTTGGTTAGTCTTCCCCTCCCTGCTTGGCGAAAATGCCGGGGGGGGAGTTTTTTGCTGTGAATTAACGGGGGATATGCGGTGGTAATGAATGTCTATGGGCCCCCCCTTTTCCCCACACGGCGTAATTGCGGGGTGTAATTACGTGCAGTTTGCCCGGTGAAACTGCCTTGGGTATATTCACTGCAGCAGATTGTTAAGAAAATGTTTTGATGAAAATAAGTTATATTTTTTTTATGGAAATGCATTTATTCAAAACCCCATGAGATGAACGGGACAGTGGTAAAAATTTACAACATAATTGCTGTGTGTGGAGTTATACCAATAGAAGCAGTAACATTTCTGAAGGGAAATGAAGATAATCTTATCTCTGCCCCCCAGGGGGAACCATAAGTTCAACATCTAAGAAATTTATAATGACATTCCTGATGCCCACACACGCTGTCAAGCCTGGTATCAGGGACTTTTCCCTGCCCTATGGTAAAAGGGAAATCATAAAACAATACTGGCAAAGAGTTTCTTTTGGCTAGACACTTTCAAGTGACATTAGGTACGCAAAAGTTCAGTGCATATGTGGACGTGCTCTGCCCCACAAAGACAACCTCTGCTTCCAGTAAAATAACAATATGCACTCTCTTTAGGATACGGTTCTAAATGTTTACTTGAGATACACAAGCCCTGCCCTTTCACATGAGGTAATAATGATAAGTCCCAAGACAACCCTTGTCAGACCTAAGCACTAACTGGTGACAGACAGGGCACAGGGAACGCATTCAATGTAGGCACAGTGTAAGAGAGTGCAAAGTTACACATGACAGATAAAAATGATTTCTGATATAATCACAATAAAATAATGCAGTGTCGGATGTTGCTAAGTTAGATCTGAAAGACAAAAAATATGTTATAATGATAAATGATATAAACATAATAAATTCATGCAGAATGTGGGGAACTGAAAAATGAAATATGAGAAACAAAAAATATGATAAAATGATACATAATCATAAAATCGTGCACAGTGTTTGGGATTGCAAAGTTAAATATAAGAAACAAAAAATATGACATAATAAATATTATAATCATAATAAAATTGTGCACAGTGCCGGGGATTGCAAAGTTAAATATAAGAAACAAAAAATATGGTATAATGATAAAATCATAAAAAAATTTCATGCACATTTGGGGGGTTTGCAACACTGAATTGAAGAGAAAATATATATGATATAATGTTTATATTTAATGTAGTCATATATAATGTAATCTAAAAGGGTTGTCCTCTTTGTAACAAAATCTAGCAGGCAGGGTCCTGTGGCCCATTGAAAAAAAAATTACACCCACCTTCCCCTCGTCACCGCTTGTAGCGCTGCATCTCTCTGGTCTTCTGTTATCTTTGACTTCCGAATGGGGACATCACCACTGTTGCCGCTGATTGGCTGCAGTGGTCACGTGCAACTCATTTACATCTTCATTTGGAAGTGAACAGCTCCGAATGATGATGTAAGCTGAAACACGTGACTGCTGCAGCCAATGGCTACAGGGATGACATCCCGATTTGCACCCCCCCCTTATTTTAAGCTGTATTGCGGGCGGAATCCGTCTCGGCCCAAATTTTGGCTTGAATAAGCCGTGGAACGGCCCTTACAGTTGAAAAGAAATCTTAGGGCACATGTATGAATTTTTTGGGGCCCGGACATAATTTTATCACGTGCATTAGTAGTGTAGAATGAGCCAAAATGTATGAACATGTTCTACTGCGGATCATAGATTAGGCGCTTTGTAACTCCAAAATGACAAATCAGCCTCAGGTAAACCACTTTTAACTTGGTCTCCCTGTTCCAGCAGTAATGCTCCCAGATTTGCCTCCATAAATGTGTAGAATCATACGGTTGTGGTGCAACACGCCTCTAGAATACCCCCACGTCTTAGGTGCATTACAAAGTGCTGCGAGTGCCGCATAATGCGCCTCATTTTGGAGTGTGCCTGCTCATTCATGGAGAGATGGCTGAGACAGTTTTTGAGCTGAAAGGACACCAGAATACTTGCACAGCCCCGGACATACATGTCGCCCTTAGTTACTTGTTGCTGCTTTAAGCGGTGGTTGAAGATTTTAATCTGTTGGGTACCGATCAAACAAAGGGCGGCATGAAGACTTTTATGAAAAACATTGTTGTTCTAATTTTGCTTCTTTTAAGCGCTAGAGCAGTTTTGATCTCCAGCATGTGTACACAAGCTTCTCTAGGTTTAGGATTTCCCATGACCCCTGTTTCTGATCTGAATTTTGCCCTGCTTTAGTTCTGTATGACAGATTTGAGCAGATGACTGACTTGAATTCTGATTCAGTCTGGTCAATTTGTTTTTCAAATCACATTCTTTTTTCAGCTTCTTTACCCTACAAACCGCTCCCATATACTGTCAACATCCTTACTGGGCAAAATGCGTACAAAGTTTAGAAACTAGTGTGAGTAGAAAAAAACTCTTTAGGCTAAAAGACAAGGGAAGTCCAGAGCTCCCTGACTACAGCCCTAATCTAGTACGCCAGAGAGTCCTCAATATCTTACATGGCCCCACAGTTGTGGATTTAAAGGTGGGGTTGTAGTGGTCAGTCACTTCACAAGGGAGATACTGGGCCCCTAAAATTGAGTACCTAGTTTCTACAATTTTCAGAAAACCCATGGTGGGGGTTGTGTCCATGAGCTAAATGCCTGCATGTTTTTAAGCTTCCCCCACAATTTTAGGATGTACAAAACACATTTTCCTTCCCCCTTTTTTTTCTTCTTTTATGCTTGGGGTTTGATGTTGACCTATTCTATAGAGATTGCAATTGCCAGAAAAATTTTTTAAAAAAACCTTTGCGGGGGGGGCCTTTTGGGTTTTAAAAAACTAAAAACTTTTTGATTTTTTTCCCACTTCTTTGGTCTCGGGGGAAATTTGTTGACCATTTTAATAAGATTTTAAGATAGCTGCGAATTTAATAAAAAAAAAACCCAAAAAGCCCAGTTTAAATTTTCAGATTAAAGAAAAAGGTTTACATTTTCTTTTAAAAAAATGTAGATAAGAGGAGGCAGGTTTTTTGCCTTGTTTGGGGAAATTTTTTAAACTTTTTTAAGAACTACTGGTGCATTATTTTGATGGGTAAAAAAATAAGTTGGGAAACTGAAATTTCCCCCTTTTCCCATTTTAGCAACATTGGAGGGTTGGGGAATTTCGGGTTAAAAGATTATAAAAAAATTTTTTTTAAAATTTGTGTTTACTGCCTGCTTGCGGATATTGTTAGGAACTGAAGGCTAACTAAAGGCAAACAAAATTTTTTTGCCCGGGGGGCCTATGAGTCTTTGGGCTCCCACCACTAGAAAAGGGGTGTTATTTTTTCTTTTTCCTTCCCAAGACCAGAGGATTTGGCAAAGAATTTATGTCTTTTTCCCCTATGCAGGTTTGGAAACACAGGGAAAAACAAAGACAAATTTTTATTTATCTAAAATAGGTTTCTTTAAAAAAAGACTTGTTAGAATGGCTGCTATTCTGTCATAATAGTTGTACCGTAATCAATTTAGCTAGTTATACTGAAGTTTTGCATTAATTTCTACATTTTTTCATTTTGATGTTCATTTTGATTGTTCTTGGAAAACATTATTGTTTCTCATGTGTTTGTTGAATGACATTGGAGAAAACCTGCCTGGCACTCTTTAAAGGGAATGTGTCATCAAAAAATGAGTCATTGTTTAAGTCCCATTTTTAACAAATTTTTTAGGAATTTTTGGTTGTTTTTTTTTTTTTTATTTTTTCATATACTTTAAATTTTTTTAAAAAATTTCTTAAGTATTGCAGTTTTCATTTTGGCACTAGGCTTTTTTTGGCACTGTTTTTAACAGCGTCAGAGAGATGCTTTACAGTAGTTCAGGCAATAGGACCCCTTAAGACTGACTCGCCCCATTCATTTTGGAGATTTTTCCTAGTCATGCTCTGTGACTGGGAAGAAATCAGTGTGCAGGGAGGTGAAAGGGTGAACTTACTATTCCTCTTGTGATGGTGGATCTGTGTTATCTATTCCCCATGGTGTCCCCTTTTGGGTTTGACCGTTGTATTAATAATGACCCGACAACTGAGAATCTTTTTACAAACGGGAAAAGTGTCAGATATTTTGGGCTTAGTGGCCAAAGTGAAAAGCAGGACTTAAAATTTATTAAAAAATTTTGAAAGTGTTGGAAAAATTAAAAAAATAAAACCCAAAAAATTATTAAAAAATGTGTAAACTTAAAAAAATGTGAGTTAAACAATAAGTCGTTTTTGATTACACATTCCCTTTATGCATACGATTGTATTTCTCCTTACTATATCTACAAACATTTGATACTGTTACTTGATAATAACTTGTGCTGAATGTAGTTGGACCTGTTGCAGTCTTCTACTACTGTAATCAATCCACTGGGTTGGATGGTCATAGTTGCTCTTCAGCATAAGCTTACATGAGCGTCAACCAGTCTGCCATTTGTACCTGACCTTCCTCTCATCAACAAACCAGTTTTATCCAGAGAACTGGCAGTCACTGGAGGTTTTTGCATCATTCCCTTTTATAAAAGTTCTTGTCCAGAAATCCCAGATTAACTTTTAAAATTTTTTAAACCAATCCCGTTGGCCCACAAGCCCTTCTTCCCTTGTAATGTTGGCTTCGGAAAAACATCTTCATATTTCTGCAAGTTTCTACAAGATTGCTGCTTTATAGCTGGCCAATTAGATATTTGCATCGTTAATCAGTTATGCAGGCAATCCTAATAAAGTAGAATTGACAGTGATAGCTGACTTGTGCAGTCAGTAATAATTCTGATTTTAGAATGAGAAAATATGTGACAAAGCAGTTCCACACAAGGCTGCTACTGACATTGACCAACATTGCAAATTTACCAATGTATTTATACCGGATTTTTGCAGTAAATACATAAAAATGATGCCGCTCAAGGGGTACTGCATTTTCAAGAAACCTGAGCACCATTTTTTTTTTCTGAAATGGCTAGATACATTAGATAGATGGACATCTTCTGAGTAGCACACTATTTAATAAATGCCACTAGTAAATTGGCATCACAGGAGATTTTTTCTCCCAAAGCGGAAAGAAATTTATCCCTAGAATGATGTCGAAGCACTTTTATGGGACTTGCCAAGATATGGTTATAAAAAACCAATTGTTCAAGCCTCTGTCAAAGGTGCACTTAAAACTTACGTGGAATGTCGCAGAAGATGGAGGGAAGGGTTTTGTGTGTCAATTATTCTGTTGTAAGTTTGGGGGCTCTAATTATGCTGAGAACTGTGTTAATGGGCCCTGTATTAGTTTACATGGTCTAGGCCCCATTTTTAAATTTCGGGGGTCTGTAGTTGATTTACTTGGAAAATTTAGTTTTCCTTTTGATTTTTTTTTGGGGGTTCTTTCCCTAGGATCTATGTTCTTTTTGGGGGTCTGGTTTTGCGGGTTGGTTTATCGGGGTTTTTTAGTCTGGAGTCTGAACTTTTCAGGGTTTCGGGTGGGGGGTTCTGTACTCGGGGGCCCGCCATCAAAAATTTTGGGGCCCAACGTGGAGCTTAGGCCCCCCCCTTTTTGTTCCCCCGGGGCGCCCTGGCCAAAACCGCCCCCCCCACCCGCCAAGATAGGTTTTTAAAGGGGGCCCCATTGAGGCTGGGTTTAGCTTGGGGGCCCCCTGTGGGCTAGGTGTTTTTGGGCCACTGTGGGTTAAATACTCCCTTTCCACGTTCCCCCTTCGTCTCCGTCTGCTCAGGGCCCCCAAAGGGGCCGCTGTTTTGGGGTTTGGGAGCCCGGGGACAAAAGCGGGCAGGGGGCGCGGTAAAAGTCACTTACTCGCGTTCCCTGACAGCCAATAATGGAGGGGAAAGGGAGTGCACAGCTCCCCCTGCCCCCCCGGGTTCTGTTAAGGCCTGGTTCCCCCAGGGCTTAAAAAAGCCGAAAATTGGGGGCGGATTTCGCCCCCCAATTCGGTTTGAGAAAGGGGCGGGAGGGGGGCCCCTGCCCCCCGGCCCCCATAGACTTTCATTATCCCCCGGCGTTATCCCCGGAACCCGATTCCCGAAATTGGCTGGGACGGTTTTCCCACCCGGGTATTGCAGCCCCCGTGGGTGCGCAATAGGGTTTTTAAAAACCCGTCCTTGCAATAACCCGGTGGGGGGGAACGCCCCTTTAAAATTGAAAGGAGTGAATACAATTAAGGATAGCGCATGATCTCTCTCCCAAATTACTGTGGGGAAAGGGGCGGTAGCTGCCGATGGCGCGGGCCCCCCCTTGGTTTCACAGACTGGCCAGGCCCCTTTGGGAAGAAACTTGTACACTGCCTAACGGGGGGCGATGCCCCAGCTGTGTGGCCCATTTTGGGGAACCCAATGAAAAGAATACACGGTTTGGGTGGGGGGCCCCTTTTAAAGAAAAATTTAAAGGGATAGGGGACATGATTCTTTTTGCCTTTAAATGTAAGAAAAGGGGGGTAGCTGCCGATGGCAGGGGTCCCCCCTTGCTTCACGGTTCGGCCGGGCCCCATACGGGAAAACTGTGTACACTGCCCTACATTGGCGATGACCCAGTGTCGGGGGTCCATTTTGGGGAAACCAATGACAAAATAACACGGTAGGTGGAGGTCCTAAAGAATTTTTTTTAAAAAAACCTGGGCTAAAAGCTAAAGGGGATGGACCCCAAAGGTTGGGGTTCTCTGGAATATCCCGGGTTTGCCATGGGCTATCAGGAAAGAAAAAGGGGGGAGCTCAGGGAGTTAAAGGCAGGGTTTTGGAAATTTGGTGTAGGACAAGGGGTTTGGGTTTTAAAAGAGATGGGCTGATTTTTTTTGGGGTACAATCTTTTTTTCTACAGAAAAAATTGCATAAAGGGGAAGGGGGTTGCTGTGTGGGGGAAAAAAATTCAGATGGGGTGCGGGAGTATTTAATTTTGGGATGAGGAGGGAGGAAATATAAAAAAGGGAAGGGCTATTTTTGGGGTTTAGAGAGTGGGCAAAGGGAACTTATGGCGGGTGGAAAAGTGGAAGGGGGGAGGGGGGAAAAGGGGCCCAAGTGGAAAAGGAAAGATCCATGTGTTGCAAAAAAGCATTGAAGTTATAAGAAACCCACAATATTCTGTAATTTTCAGAATTATAAACTGTAAAATTTAAATAATGAAAGGGTTTTCTAATAAAGGTTAATGTTAACCCCGTCCCATTATCTGAAAGGGAAATGTATAACCCCAAGGCCATCTACCGAAGGAGAGATTTTTTAACCCGAAACCGCCCTTTCTAAACAGGTAAGTTTAACCCATGTGCTACTGATGGGTAATGTATGACCCCATGAAGTCAAATAAAAACATTTTTGTACAACCCCAAAACCATTGAGGAAAGGGGAAAAAACGGGAAAAGGGGAATTTAAAAAATGTCAAATTCAAAAATTTGCAAAGAAGTCTTGTACCAAAAAAGGGGAAACTTGGGGCGTTTGTTGTAGGGAGCTGATTGATGTGGTGGGTTTAGGGCTAAAACCCAGGCTGGACCCCTCGAAATAAATTGGGGGGTTTCAACCTTAAAGGTTTTAATCTATTTGGGAAAAAGACGGGAGCAAAACAGGGGGGGGGGGGGAGGGGGGTGTGTTTATATGTAAGGAGTGATTTGAAGGCAAATGTGAAAGAGGTAATAAGGGCGGAGTAGTAAGGGATGGGGAAAAACTTTTGGGGGGGGAAATAAAAAGGGGGGGGTTAAGGCAGAAAATATTATTTTTGGTGTAATCTATAGCCCCAAAAATTTCATGGGAGATAGAAAAAAGGATGCATAATAAAAATGGGGGGGGCAACCACCCGGGGGTACAGTGATAATAATGGGTGACTTCAATTTCCCGGCATTGACTGGGGTAAAGGTTCTGCATCGACGGGAAAAAGGAAGGAAATTCCTCAAACTTTTAGAGGATAATTTTATGGGGGGGTTTGGTTTTGGGGGAAACCCCCTTTGGGAAAGGGGGCTCTGTTGGGTCTGGTCAATTTTTAAAAAAGCAGAAACCTTGTCGGAACGGTCACGGTTTCTGGAAAAAATTTGGTAACGTGAACCCCAAAATAAATTTTTTTTAGATAAAATGGAAAAAAAAAAAAACAGGGGCCGGGGGGAAAGTAAAAAAAACTTTTTTAAAAGGGGGCCAAAATTTGGGTTTTTGAGGGACGCAATTTCGGCCTTGACTGGGGGAGCTTTAGAAAAAGTGTATTGAAGCCAAATTTGGGGGAGCTTTAAATTTCTTTGGGGAAATTTATTGCAAAATTTTAAATTTATGGGGGAAAAAAGTATAGGGACTAAAACTAAAACCCAAAATGGGGTTTACCTTCTGTTTAAAGGGGGCAATAAACAATAAAAAAAAAAAGGGCCTTTAAAAAATATAAGTCAGAGGGGCCGGGAAACAGCCTTTGGAAAAATTTCAAAAAAGCTTTTTTTAAAATCTGTTAAAAAAATGAAAAAAAAGCAGCTAAAATTCAAAAAAAGAAAAAACAAAGTGGGCCCAAAGGGTAGCGACCCAACCCAAGAAAATTTTTTTAAACATTTTAAATGCCAAAAAGCCAAAAGTCAGAGCAAAAATAGGACCCCTTTTTTAAAAAATGGTTTGGGGGGGGTGGGGGCATGGTGACCAAAAGAAAACGAGGGACTAAAAAGGTTTTTAGCTCAGTATATACTTTTAAAAGGGGATAGTAGGGGAGGGGGTTGGGCAAGTGCGGAAACTAGGGGGTGGGAGTACTGTTAATAATCATCTGCTATAAAATTTAAAATTTGGGCCCGTGTAGAAAAAATTTAAAGCCAAATTAAAAAAACCCGAATGTGAACAAGGGGTCCAGGGCCCGGGGGGCTTCCCCAAGAGTTTTTAAAGAGCTCAGCTCGGTTTTCGTGTGCCCCCTTTTTTGTTTTTTAGAGAAATTTCCCTTTGGGGCTTTGGGGATAAAAGGGCCCGGAGAACCTTGGGGCAAAAGGAAATGTTTGTTCCCCTCTTCAAAAAAGGTTTTTAAACTTGCCCCGGTAATTATTGACCAGTAAGTTTAACATTGTTGTGGGAAAAAAAGTTTGAAGGGGGTCATTAGGGGGCTTTTTACAGGGTTTTGGGGGAAAAACCTTAAATTTTTATTTGTGATTGCCAGCATGGATTTACTAAGGACAGAAACTGTTTGGAAAAAATTGGGTTTTTTTTTATGAAAGGGGGCGAGGAGAAGTTGGATTTGCGGGGCGCTGTGGATTTTTGTGGTTTTTTTGACTTTGCAAAAGGCCCTTTGGCCCCCCCCCGTTCCCCCATAAGGTTTGTTAGGTAAAAAGAAAACCCTTGGGTTTTTTGATAACAGTGTGTAAATTTTTTAAAAAAGGCTGCTGGATCGTTTCGAGAGTGGGGTAAAATAAACCCAACCCCCTGAGTGGGGCCCCCGGGGGGGTGGTGTGCCGGGAGGGGCTCAGTATTGGGTCCTCTCTTAAATTTAAAGATTTATTAACGATATGGGGGGAAAGGGGTTTAATAGCACCCGGTTTTTCCCTTTTTTTCAGATGGACACCAAGCTTTTGTAGGGTAGTGAATTATGGGAAGATGCTCATAAATTGCAGCAGACCTGGGCACAATGAGTTTTTGGGGGATCCACTTGGAAATGGGGTTTTAATGTGGGAAAAAAGTTTAAAGGGCTTTATCTGGGGAAAAAATAATTTTAAAAGGCATCATATGTCCTAGGGGGAGGGGGAAAAAATTGGGAATCGGGTTGTTGGAAATTGGGGTTCTTGTAGATCAAAAAAACAGGAAAAGCAGCAATGTCAATCGCTGCCCTTAAGGGAAATAAGTTTTTGGCGTGTATTAAAAGAGGAAGGACTCCGGGACAAAGGGTGTCATTCTACCCCTGTACAAAAAACATTGGGGCGGCCCTCACTTGAATTTTGGGTGTTCGTTTTGGGCCCCGTTTATAGAAGAGTGTAAAAGGTTTGGAGAGGGACAAGACGAGCAACCCAAAATTATTTAAAGGGGGGAAAGGGCATCTTAGTTTTGAGGGAGGTTAAATAGAATTGAAACTTAATTTTGTTTTGAGAAAAGACGGGGTTCGGGGGGACATGATTTTTTTTTTATAAATTTATAAAAGGTCCCCACAAAAAGTATGGGGAAAAAATTATTTCGGTGAAACCCCCTCAAAAAACCCAAGGGGGCATTCCCCTCGACTAGAAAAAAAAAGGATTTAATCTCCCGAGGAGAAGAAACGTTTTTTCACTGTAAAAATGTAAATCTTGGTGGAATAGCCTGCCTGAGGAAAACTGGTCACGGAGGAACTGTAGAGAGTTTCAAGGAAAGGGGTTTTGATACCTACCCGGAATTTAAAAAAAAATTAATGGTACGTTTGCTAGGTAAATTTTTGGATCCTGGGCCGGGGGGGCGGGGTTGGGGGGCAGATATTGGGTCTATACTGGAGCAGGTTGGTTCTTGCCTTTTGGGTTTCGGGGCATTAACCAGTGGAGAGCTGGGCTTTAAGTCCTTGTCTTCTCTCCCTCACACACATTTTCCCCACCTTGGTTGAACTCGATGGACATGTGTCTTCTTTCAACCTACTAACTATGTAACTATGTAACTATGTAACTATGTAACAGCGGCCCTGTCTGTTCTTACATTCAGTTCGGTGGTCTTCATTTATTTATTATGGTCTATTTATTTTAGGAATCTGTATTTATTCTGGGGTTTCAATCTGAATACATTTTAGAGTGTGAGGCAGGACCTGTTGTAAACACTTTACATTAGCAGTGTTTGGGGGCAAATGTGGCAAATTCTGTATCTCTCTGATTTCACTACTGCCAGGTTAGAAAGTATGGTCAATAACTCAATGTAAAGATACACCCAAATAACATCTCAATCTAGCATTTATTAACCAGGCAGTATTTTTTGATGGGAAAGCTGGCAACCCTATTACCAGGGTATGTTTCCTTTTGATGAGTGCAATAAAAGAGGAGCTGATATGTCTAACTGACTACATATCAGTGTTCTCTGTAAAATAACAATTCTGGAGCATTCCACTCTGTTATTCCTCCTTAAAATGTATAGCTGAATATGTCAGGTGGGTGTGACAAATTGGTAGTTTGTCCCCACATTGTCTGAGATTGTCTAATCAGTGCTGGCAGAGTCAGTGTGTTCAAAGACACACCCTTTTGAAAACTGGAATCGTAACACCCATCTGACAGATTCATTAATACATTTCTAGAAGGAGAAAGGATCAGCACAACATAGGATTATAAGAGTAGATGTTCCAATGTTGTTATGTTATGGGGAAAACAAGTATTTACTTACAGTATCTCACAAAAGTTAGTACACCATCCATATTTATGTAAATATTGTATTATATCTTTTCATGGGACAACACTGAAGATATGACACTTTGATATAATGTAAAGTAATGTCATAGCTTGTGCTGTAGTGTAAATTTGGTGTGCCCTCGAAATTCAGTTAAATTAAGTTAATTAAGTTAAAATGGACCAATTGTGTCCAAATATCTTGTGTGGTCACTCTTATTTTCCAGCACTGCCTTAACTCTCTTGGGCATGGAATTCACTAGAGCTTCACAGATTGCTACTGAGATCCTCTCCCACTCCTCCAAGACGAAGCTGGTGGATGTTCCATTACAGTATGTCCCACAGATGCTCAATAAGGTTTACATCTGGACAAGGTCCTTCCATAGGGCAGACGAGTCGGGCAGTGACCTGGAGCACCTGGGGGCCAAAGACGGAAACCACCCTGCCCCCGCCTGTTTTAAACGGCCACGCAGTGTTAGCAGCTGCACACTAACTATGCAGCTGCTTCTACAAGAAGGCAAGGACGGTTTGTTACCGCCCTTGCCTTCTCAATTGTACACTGCTCAAAAAATAAAAAGAACACTTATACAACACAATGTCAATCAAACTTCTGTGAAATCAATCTCTCCAGTTATAACAGATTGAAATCAATTTCTTCTGTTGTGCAAATGAAACAGACAACAGAAAATAATAGGCAATTAGCAAGACAACCCCTATGAAGGAGTGGTTCTGCAGGTGGTGACCACAGACCATTTCGCTGTTCTCATCCTCTTTGGCTGTTGTTTTGGTCACTTTCATTTTGTTGCTCTCACACTGAGGTAGCATGTGGCAGTGTCTACAACCCAAAGAAGGTGCTCAGATAGTGCAGCTCATCCAGGATGGCACATCAATGCGATCTGTGACAACAATGTTAGCTGTGTCTGTCGTCACAGTGTCCAGAGCATTTGAGCAGATACCAGGAGACAGGCCAATACACCAGGAGACATTGAAGGGGCTGTAGGAGGGCACCAACCCAGCAGCAGGAATGGTACCTCCTCCTTTGTGCAAGGAGAAAGAGCAATGCCAGAGCCCTGCATAATAACCTCTGGCAGGCCACTGCTATCCATGTGCCTGCTCAAACTGTCACAAACAGACTACATGAGGGTGGTATGAGGTCCTGACGTCCACAAGTCGGTGTTGAGGTTACAGCCCAACACTGTGCAGGGTCAGGGCCATTCCTAGAGGCGGGCGATCGCCCGGGGCACCGAGGCTCCCCCCACCCGAGGGGGGCGCCGCCCGCCTCGCCGCCCCGCGGTTTGCCTCTGACTGCCGGAAGCTGAACACACTTTGTGCAGCTGCCGGCACAGGGAGGAGGCAGGACGGATCGCTCCCCTCCTGCCTCTTCCCCTGTATGTATCAGCGCTCAGTCAGCGCTGTACATACACAACAGTATCGCAGGGGGGCGCACGGCTTTCACCACGCCCCCTGCGACGCTGAGTCTCGGCTTCCGTGTGTCCCAGGAGCTGAGTGTAAGCAGCGTGATGACGTCACGCCGCTTACACTGAACCCCCCTGGACCTGGACACGCTGCGGGGATCCTGGAAAGGCAAGTAAGTTTTTATTATTTTAAAAATCCTTAGCTACAGGGGACACTGGCTACAGGGGGCAACTGGCTACAAGGGGGCAGCTGGCTACAAGGGGGCAGCTGGATACAAGGGGACACTGGCTACAAGGGGTGACACTGGCTACAAGGGGGACACTGGCTACAGGGGGACACTGGCTGCAGGGGTAACAATCATGGCTACAGGGGCAACTGACTACAGTGGCAACTATCATGGCTACAGGGGCAACTATCATGGCTGCTGGGGCTACTATCTGGCTACAGGGGCAACTATCGTGGCTACTGTCTGGTTACAGGGGGTATTACATGGCTACAGGGGCAACTATCATGGCGTCAGAGGCAACTGTCTGGCTACAGGGGCAACTATTGTGGCTACTGGGGCTACTGTCTGGTTCCAGGTGGGTATTACATGGCTACAGGGGGAGGGGGGGGGGGGGGCAATATTTCTTCACCTCGCCCTGAGTGCAATTTAGCCTAGGAATGGCCCTGTGCAGGGTGATTGACATTTGCCAGAAACCCCAAGATTTGATGTTTCGACATTGGCGCCCTGTGATCTTCACGGATGAGAGCAGGATCACACTGAGCACATGTGAAAGAGTCTGGAAACGCAGTGGAGAACGTTCTGTTGCCTGCACCATCCTCCAGCATGAGCAGTTTTGAAGTGGGTCAGTAATGGTGTAGAGAGACATTTCTTTGGAGAGCTGCACAGCCCTTCAAGTGCTAGCCAGAAATACTCTGACTGCCATTAGATACAACAATGAGGTCCCAGACCTATTGTGAGGTCTATTTACGTTCATCTCATCGTTCCAAATCACCTGTTTCCAATCTTCTGCAATCCACTTTTCATACTTTTTTGCAAACTCGAGTCGATGCTCTTATGACAAGATTGAAGTTGAGGCTTCTTTATCTTTTTTTGGGCCACCATTCCAGACCGTCGAGCCATGGACCGGCACCACATGATGCCGACCACCCGTTGACTTAGCCCGGCGGTTGTAATCTGGCTGCGCAGAGTTAATAGCTGCAGCTGCTGCGCCAGGGAGAAAGCAGGGGCGGTTCATTACGGTCCCTGCTTTCCCCATCATTGTAGATACCGCGCTCACTGAGCGCCGCATCTACACATCAGCAACGCAGGGAGTGTGATGCAGTAGTGTCATCACACCCCCTGCGCCGCTCGGTCTCACGAGCTCTGGAGGGAACAGCTCTGCAGGGGAGCGAGGAAAAGGGAGTAACTTTTTTTTTTTTTTAACTAGCCTGGCTATTTACTGGGGGCCTATATCTATAATGACTGCAGGGGCGCCTATATCTGTATAATGACTACAATGGGTCTATATCTGTATAATGACTACAATGGGCCTATATCTGTATTATGACTACAATGGGCCTATATCTGTATAATGACTACAATGGGCCTATATCTGTATAATGACTACAATGGGCCTATATCTGTATAATGACTACAATGGGGCATATATCTGTATAATGACTACAGGGGGCATATATCTGTATAATGACTACAGGGGGCATATAGCTATTTTTTTCTTCTGCTATCCACTTTTCATACTTTTTTGCAAACTCGAGTCGATGGTCTTATGACACGATTGAAGTTGAGGCTTCTTTATCTTTTTTTGGGCCACCATTCCAGAACTGTGAAATGCACGTTGCACGGTGCTTGCCTGGATGTCTTACAAAGCATACAAGCCCCTTCCACTACCATGTTTGTTGCACCAGAACTGATAGACCATGGGATGAGCTGACTTGTTGACTCTGATATTTTACCTGGACGTCCACCTCTTGGCTTTTGGACAGACATTTCATATTCTTCCAGCTGTCATGGCCTCACATAATGCAGTTTGGCAATTTTCTTGGGACAGCTATCAATGAGCTGGATGATGCTGTTTCCCTTTTCTTGGGAAAACTTCTTGATGGCTGCTACTCGATTCGAACCACTCACCTTTTGCTTGGAAATCAACACACTGAACTATTAGAGAATGTGAGAACAGGTTGTAACTTGTAGTACACAAAAAGAAAAAGATTGTTCCACCACCAGGAGCAAAACAGTAACTATGCAGTTACTGGACAAGATTCTGCAGAACTAAGCATATGCTAAATAGTTGCAAGTCAAATTTAGCTATGATATAGCCAAGATGATTGTCTATAAAATGAGGTTAGTCTCACATTCAAAGCTGTAGTGGATGGTGAGATATGGAGCCTGAAAGTCAAAAGTTCAAAACATTGTTACCCTTTTGCTTGTCACAAAAAAACTTTAAGAAATTGTAAATATGCAAAACGCTGCAGTAAGTGGGAAAAAAAGAATTATCTCTACACTAACTTGGGTTGGTGGCAAAGTGGTAACCACATTGCAACATCTTTAACAATGTCAGGGTGTAAAGAAATTGCCTCATGCACAGGTCAGGTTTGATGAACGGTTTAACTCTCTTCTTTGAAAGCAAGTGAAAAATGTTGCTGAAATCTGGTCAATCTGTTTGCTATGGCCGTCTAATTGTAGCATCTACAAATTCTATCTTTAGCCCATTGGCCCAAATATTTGGAAAAGATTTTGACACCTTTAATAGACCCCTTCCCGACATTGGACATATACATACGCCCTAGCGGGAAGTGACTTCCCGCAAATGGACGTATGCATACGTCCTGGCGATCGCGCTGGCTTCATGCCGCATCATCCACGGCCGTGAGCTCACTCCGGCCGTGGGTGATTAACGCTTCATTATCGCGACATCGTGGTCGCAATAATGAAACTGCAGGCAGGAGGAGTGAGCTGCTCACTGGTCTCTTACCCGACTCCCTGGATGCTTTCAGAAAGCATCCGGGTAGTGTGGTGACGTCACCATGCCCACAATGCATTGTGGGCATTGTGATTGGCAGTTACCATGGCGACCTGTATACAGCAGTAATGCTGTGTACAGGTCTCTTACTGTAATAGCAATCTGACGATTGCTGTTACAGATCCCCACTGGGGAAAGGTGAAAACATTTTAAAAAGTAAAAAAAAGTAAAACACAAACACAAAAAATAAAATAAAAAACACGTACCTTTTCGCCTTTACAAACTCCAATCGCCCCAAAAAAGATCAAAAATAAATAAAGTACCCATATTTGGTATTGCCGCATGCGTAACGCTGCACCCTATACATCTGTCATGTTATTTCACCCATACAGTGAACGCCGTAAAAAACAAAAACAAAAAACAGTCACAGAATTGCGATTTTTGTTCTTCCTGCAGCACATAAAATAGAATAAAAAGCAATAAAAAACTCATATAAATGGCAAAGTTGTCCTTTAAAAAAATTTAGTTCATCCCGCCCCCCCAAAAAATCCTTACCGTCCTGTATATGGAAAAAAAAAAAATTTTATGGCTTCAAGAGATAGGATGTAAAAAAAAACATTTTTTTTTTTAGTGCTTCAAAATAAAAAAAAACTTTATAAATTTGGGGTTCGCCGTAATTATACGACCCAGAAAGTAAAGCTAATGGTAATGGTAGTTATGGCTCTAGACTAGGCGATGAAAAAAAGTGTTTCCTTTTTTGAATAAAAATTTTTTTTAAATTGTGAAAAAAGCAGTAAAACAAAAAAAAAAATAACAAATTGGGTACGTGTAATGTTCACCTGTTTAGTAAATACGTGTCTTTTACTGCAGGGGTGACCGCTGAAAAAAATAAAAATCATCCCCGGAATGCTGTTTTTTTGTCAAAAGCCCACAAAAAACCTTAATAAAAAGTGTTCAGAGCGTCATTTTGCCATAAATGGTACTAAAAAAAAACGTCAAATCGCCCCACAAAAAAACAAGCCCATATTCGCTCATTACAGAAAACTGAAAAATTGAAAGGTGTCAGATTGGGGGACAAAAAAAACGCAATTTTTTTTTTAGACCAATTTTTTTTGTGTAAAATTTAATAAAAATCAAAAAAATATAAAAAATTTTTTATCATTGCAATTGTACCAACCCCCTAGTTGAGTTATCACGTCATTTACACGTAAATTTGAAGCCCAAAAAACAATGGGGGAAATTTGGTTTTTCCCCCCAACTTTTCGGGCCCCAATGCAAAAAACAAACTATGGAAACCCTGTGCACCAAAAATGCACAATACACCCCTAGATGAGACCCCCAAAGGGATGCTGAACCCTAAATGGGGCAACTTCGGGAAGGGTTTCACCTGTTCTGGTACTTCAGGGGCTTTGCAAATGCGCAGGGAAAACCCCCAAAATCTGTTTTTCCAAAAAGCCAAATTTCCTCCCCCCTTTATACGCCCTGCAATGCGCCCCAAACAGCGTTTCACCCCCTGTAGGGTTTTTGCCAAACTTAGGGAAATTGCGTAACAAAATTTTGGGTGCTTTTTTCCCGGGGTTTTTTTTTTTTCCCCTTTTTACAGCCCAAAGTAAAAAAATTTGTGAACACCTTTGGGGTCGTTATACTCACTGTACCCTTGGAATAATTTTTCCCTAAGGGGTGTGTTCCAACATGGTTCTTTTTTAGGGGAGAGCCCCAGAGCCCCGTAGGTTGTCCTTATTCTGGGGTTGTGGTTGAGCCCAAAAAGCGCCTTGGGCCAACATATGGGTATCTCTGTAAACGGCAGAATTGGGGAAATAATATTAAAATTGCATTTCCTGATCACATTTCCGTATTTTTTGTGAATAATTGGGTAAAAATTTAAAATTCTAAAAAAAGGGGGAAATTTTTAAAATTTTTTTCCACTTTGCTTTATTCTGTGAAACCCTAATGGGTTTAAAAAACTTCCTAAATGCTGTTTTGAATTTTAAGGGTAGTTTTTTAGTTAGTGTTTTGGAGGGGACGTAACATACGGGCCCAAACAAAGGGACATTAGAAGGACTGGGCCCTAAAAAATGTATATTTTGGGAAAATTTTTTTGAAAAATTTTAAAATTACTCACATTTTTAAGCCCCCTAATGTTGTAAAAAAAAAAAGAGAATTTAAAAAAAATGATGCCAAAACCACGCAGAATATGGGAGATGTAGTTATAAAAAAAATTTTTAGTGGAATAACGTCATACATGCAGAAATTTTTGAAGTTTGGGAAATTTGGTTAAATTTTTTTAAATTTTTCACGATCTTTGTATTTTTATAAAAAAACAAGCATTTTTTTGGGCCAAAAATTTTTATATCCTAAAGCACAATCTGTCACGAGAAAACAATTTGAATCCATGGATAGGTTAAAGTGTCAAAAAAATTATTCTTTACTTTTAAAGTGACACATGCAGATTTCAAAAATGGGGGCTCGTCAGAGAGGGGAAAAAAATGGCTCTGGCGGTAAGGGGTTAAAAAAAACTAAATCAATTTAACCCTTGATCAAATGTTTTTTTTTTACAATTAATTGAAAAATTGGTAATATCCCCCAAAAGGTGTTATATGTTATTTGACGTTACTAGTCCATATACCTCAATTAATAACATAGAAGGTAGTAATGCAATTAAAAAAATGTTGAGTAAAACTCATTTAACTATAGTAGAACAAAAATTTTGTGTTGATCTATTATTTATCATATTGCATGAAAATTATTTATCGTTTGTCAATACATAATTAAGGCAATAATGGGGGACTGCCATGGACTCCAACATGGTGCCACCATACTCAAACACATACATGGTGGAATTTGAAGAAGAACATGTATATAGTAATGATTTACTTAGAGTGCATGCTCTAGTTTGGAAAAAATTACATTTATGATTGTTCGGTTTTTGGGGGGGGGAAGGGTGTTAATTTTTAAAACTTTGTTTATTAAAATCTTTGAGTTAAATTCACCATGGATTCCGACACTGTGAAACTCAATTTCCTAGATACCCTTGTTTCTATAAAACCTAATGGGGACCTGATGGTAGGACCTATACACTAAACCTACTGATTGTAATAACTTATTACATTTTCAACATTACAAGTTGCCATCCTCAGAATGTGCAACGGTCTTCACCTCAATCCCAATTCACAAGGGTAGATAGAATAGTGACAGACCCTATTCTCAGAAATTTTGTTTTGAGAAATGGCAAAAAAGTTGGTGATTCCGATAAATTTTTTAAAAAACGAATTGTTTCAATTTTTTCAATTTTATCAATACTTATGCCCAAAATAAATCAAATTATAAGAAAGATATGGGGTTTATTACAGCAATTAATTTTAAAACATTAGAGAATTTCAGTCTCTGGTATCAATTTGCTCTCAGAGACCGAATAACCTAGGGGGAAAAGTTGTTGGGGCCCAGATGGCCCCCTTAGACCTAGTTCCTTCCAGCACTTTTTAACAACTCAAAAGAGGGGCACGTTCCAATGCCTTCATTGTTCCCAATTGTTCAAGCATAATAAGTGGGGATAAAATACATTCTCACTTAGGTAAGTTGAGTCCTATCAAAGGATTTTTCACCTTTGATTCAACATATGTGATATACATGTTGAAATGCCCGTCTGGGTTGGAATACGTGGGCGAAACAACCCAACGTATTAAAGATAGAATTGCTCAACATAAATCTACAATCTAGTGTTAAACAAATGTGGTTTTCAATACCAGCTTATTTTACAGCTGCAGCACATAACTTTTTCCAAAAGAGGTTTTCCCTTTTTTGGAACAAATTAATATCCCGTGAGGAGGTGATCACTCAGATTGTATGGTAATTAAATTAAAAGTTATGCCACTGTTCAAAATGTGAAAGAACTTTTTTTAAAATTTTTTCATAAAGCGATTGTTATTGCACTAATGGTGAGATTTTTCTCCTTTTTTTTTCGTATTATCCTTGTTCTGTTTTATTTTGATTTTCATTTTTTAGTTATTTACAATTTAAACAAAATCTGTCACCCCATTTTAAACCTAGCACTTTTTGTTGCCCCTTTTATGTGAAAAAAACTAGGAAGCATATATAGTTTGATGTAACCTCCTACACCATATTAAATAGGGTTTTTTTTTTACCATTAGAGCAGTGGTCCCCACCCGTCGAGCCATGGAACGGCACCAGGCCATGGCGCATGCCTGCCGTCCCCTGGGACCCGGGTTACCATGATGCCCGACCCCCCCCGTTGATTTTTTGGCGGGGGTTGGGCATCTTTGCCGGGCCCTTAAATTCCGGCCCCGGAGCTGGCAGCGCACAAAGCGTTTCAGTGCTGCGCCATGGGAAAAAGGGGGGTTCATTACCGCCCTGCTTTCCCCATTGTTTTAGTACGGGTGCTCCTGAGCGCGACATCTACAATCACAAGCAGGGGTGTGAGCGCATGTGTACACTCCTGCGCCGCTCAGTCTCCCGCTCTGGGGGGCGTCGCAGGGGATCAAGGAAAGGTGAGTAAAATTTTTTTTTTTTTTAACTAGCCCGGTATTTCTGGGGCAAATTTATCTTTTGATGCAGTGGGGCCCTTTTAATAATGACTGTGGTGGGGGTTATCTATAATGATGCAGCGGGGGCCTTTATCTTAATGACGCAGGGGCCTATATCTGTATAAAGACCAAGGGTGCTATTTCGTATAATTTCTACGGGGGTCTATATCCGTATAATGAAAGGGGGGGATTTTTTTTAACGATACAGGGGGCTTTTTAGCTATTTTTTTTAAACCTAACCAGCCCCTAATTTAAAAAATGCCCCGATAACCCCGCCCCAAAATGGGCCATGGAAAAAATTTTTGTATAAACGATCCCCGGTGGAAAAAAAAGGTTGGGGACTGCGCATTTTTAGAAAGGAAAAATTTCTCTTGAAAATTCTTTTTAAATTTTATACTGTAGAGAAGGCAGTGCTCTCTATCTGAGTTGGGCCCGGTGCCCTTTTTTTTCCTTTTTTCAAACGTGGTGGTTTTTTGTGGACTTATCGTTTAATCATTTTTTAGTCATTTATATTAGTAGTTTTAAAAGGGTGACTTGAACACCTTAATGTTATGTCATTGACAGATAATCATCACAACTTATCATGCATGGTATAACTTCTTTACATATGGGGACATTATTTGACTTTTTTAAATTGGGGAATCATGCACAAGATTATATCAATTTCAATGTAAATTAATCTGTTTAATTTATGATGTAATCGAATATGTTAATAGACCTATAACTTAATTTTGTATGTTCTGATGAGCTCTGAATTATAATTATTTTTATATTTATTTCTACACATATATTCACTTTATCATGTAAAATATTACTTGATGTTTTTTAATACATATTTTGAGTTTTACTTTTTAATGTTTTTTAGTGACAAGTTTGAAAAAGGTAATTTCCAGACCGAAACGTTAAAGTCACATTGAAAAGTACAATATTTGATCTATGCACCATAAGTCACATGAAATAAGCATCATTTGTGACCACTGCACCAGTTAATAAAATGCAAAAATAAGTATTTGGATTTTGTGCGGTTGATTTTCTTCATTAAGACTGATTGGACTGGGATGTCCTTCAACTAGAACAATACTTTAACCCCTTCAGCCGAACACCTGACAAGTAGAAATGACGGGAAATTTTTTTTGTTTTTCCCTCCTTGCGTTTCAACAGTTGAACTTTTTTTTTTTTCAATGACGCATTTGGGGATGAGGCCTGTTTTATCCGAGACCGTTTTTACTTTTGGGGAAATATTTTATTCGCTTAAAAATTTTATTGCAAAATTTTTTTTTTTTTTTAAAAAAATGTTTTGGGAATTTTTTTTTACACCTTCTATTTCCACTTAATAATTGTTTTTTAAATTTCTAGGTTATTTGGTGTGTGGAACCTTTTAGTGAGGTTTTTTTGTTGTGGTATATATGCACAATTTTTTTTTTAAATATTTTTTTTTATTATTTATTTTTTTTTTTCATTTTTTTTTACACTTTTTCTGTTTTTTACTTTTTTTTAAAATCCCCTGAAGGGGAACCGTTTTTTCAATTTTTTTTTTTTTTTAACATTAGAATGTATTGCTATTCTACAGTATATGCTAATCATTCTAATCTTGTCCTCTGACACGGCAGTGATCTGGACAGCAACCCTTCTCCTGGTCCTGGCTTCATCACAGAAAACTCTGGGCCACTCTTGGTCCCCGAGCTGAATGTGCGCCCTTCCCCGAGCTCTGTGGGTTCCGGGGGGGTTTTTTATCCCTGCAGAGCGGGGAACCTTTGATTGCGCTGCAACCACCCCGCCCCAATAAAAGGGTTAAGCAAGGGATGCGGGGTTTCTTCCATGCCCGGTGCTTGCAGGGGATGCTTGGGGTCAGAGCTGTGTATTACGCCCCGATCTCAGCGCGGGGAAATCCGGTGTTGCAGCGACGTCTAAAGGGGCATCCGGTAGACGAACGGCCGCACCACCGACGTCCCAAATGGGGGCGGTTTTTAAGGGTTAAAATATACGTGCCGGGGTAACCATTCTTTAAAATTTAGTAATGGTATGTTGTATTTTTTCAGCCCTGTGTGGTGGTGATAGTGGCATGGTGTTTTCAGTTTTGGCACTTGTGGTGGTGATATGTAGTCATGGTGTGGCGTATTATTTGGTCACTTTGGTAGTGTTTTGTAGTTTGGGGGTTTTCAGTATGTTTACAGGTTTTAATAAGGGGGCATTGCGGCGTAACTCGCTTCAATTGCCCAAAAAGTACCCCCCCAATTCTGGAAATTCATAGCTTCATAGACCTATCAAAAAATTTTTTTGTTCCCGGCGAAAAATGCAAGCTGTTGTATGATGTGGGAGAAGTTAAAAGTCATTTTGAGGCACTTTGCGCGCTGATAATGAAGGGAATGGGGCCCCGGGCCCCCCCTGCATTTGAAAATAAAACGCTGGCCCGCGCGTACTTCTACAACACCCAGCGTATTGTGGCGTGTACAGTACGCCCCGCAATACGCTGTGTGAACATACCCTTATTTAGCCACTATGTGCTGGTGAAATGTGGTCTTAGTAAGATATTGGTAATATTAGCCTTGGGATTCTGGTTTTGAGTAGCAGTGTTATTTGGCAACTCTATGGCCATTATTTAGCAGTTTTATTTGTAGAACATTGTTAAAGCTTTTTGTATATTCGGGCTCTGGTTGTGTTTATGCATGTGTCCAGATGTGAAAAAATTTAAGGGTGGAGGGGGGGGAAGTTTTTTACCCCCTTTTAGAGTACATTAGCCCGAAACGGCCCCCGGGTCTGAAAACTGTTGGCCAGTCCAGCCCCTTTTCCCTCATTTTCTTTAGCAAAGGGAGTAGTTGTTTGTGGTGTGTTTAGGGGCATTATTTGTTGGAAATACTGTCCCTTTGGCCAGAAAGGGAGGGGATCATGTCTGCTTTTTGTATGTCCCCAAATTTGTTTGGGATTCATGGTTCCCTCAAGAAAAAGTAGTCCCCACGTGGCGCACTTTTGCGCCTCAAACCTGACACTCCCGCCCCCCAACTTGCTGTAGGCAAGAAAATTTTTCTTTGTATCTCACCGGTTGCAGCCACAATGTTGAAACCCCTCTTACCGAATAAGTTAATTTGGTTTTCTTGACCCGGGCATGGTCTGTACTTATCTTTGCTTCCTTATGGGACGACGGCAAAGGCCAATTTGAAAAGTGTGGGCGTATGGTTTTTGACAAAAAGGTGCCCCTCCAAACCCTATAAAAATATGGCAGACTCATTCTGAATTTTGTTACTGGCCATGCACAAAATCCCTTTGGGTAAACCCGGAGAGGCTGTGCTAAAGGGAACCGGTCTTGTTAAAAGGCGTCGGTTTTTGCCCCGTATAAGCTCGTTTCGGGTGTTGGAAATTTTAACCCTGGCCCATTTTATGTTAGAAAATATTTCTTTACTTCAATCTTCAGAAGTACTTTGCTATGAGATGCCATGTTGAAATTGGGGGTGCCAGTATGAGAGATTTGTGGGCAATAAACCAAAATTAACGCCTTTTCCCCTATTAAACCCCTGGACCTTTTTAAACCTAACGGTACTGACGCTTGGAGGGAAAAATGGCAAATTGGGCACAATTTGCCCCTTTTTTAAATTAGGGGTTACTCATTTTGTTGCCAGCAGTTTAGACTTTAATGGCTGTTTTTTGAGTTATTCTGGGGCCACCAAATTTATTGTTAAAAAAGCTGTAGCCGACTTTTTACGTTAAAAAAGAGTATATCTTCAGTTTGTTCCATAAAAAAGTTATAATACATATTCAAAAAATGTGAGGGGTGTACTCACTTTTAAGAGATACTGTAAACAGACATCACTGGTCCTCTTTAAGCCACTATGTTTTGTTTAAGAAAATATGAGTACGTTCTTCTATGTTTTTTTTTCTATATTTTTATATAGGTTGTTTCCAATTATTGGTGCTTGGAGGAACTGCAGCCAGTGTTGTTCTTCCCGAGGAAAGCAGTGTATTGAATAATATTTTAACAGAAGAGAAATGTCTTCATGTGTTTTCACTTTAAATAGGTTGTCGTTAGCTTAAATAGCAGTCCCGCCATGGTGAAAAGGCTTGCTGTTTTTCATTGCCATTTTATGAATCTGTTGTTTATATTAATTCTAATCTGCTCACTTGTTTTTAAAAGATAAAGTTAATCTCCTACATATTTTTTTAGAAAGAGTTTTTCCATGAAAAAATTCTAGAGCATCTTCCAAAAAAAACTTGTTGTTGTTTCTTGTTATTTTTCTAAAGTGTTTAAATTTTCGTCAGATTGGTGTTACCATGCCAGGTCTCAACGGGTGTTGCCATATAACATTTATTCTGCCAGCAGTGATTGACCAATGTCAGGCTGTTCTAAGGTGACAATCTGGTGGCCAGATGTGACCCCCATTTTTGAAATGTGTCACTTTATGTAGGAATAACTTTTTAATGCTGTTGCCTATACCTGTGACTTAGAGACTGTTTTCTTGTGACACATTGTGCTTTAACCGTTAAGGGGTTTTTTCGTTACAAAGACATGTTTGTTATGGGGCAGTAAAAATAAGCATTTTTGTAATTGGGTTGCATTACCTCTGTCACTTGGTTTAGCAGATAAAAGCATCTCTGTAAAAACTGTCTTTTTTTTCTGCTGTTGCGGGGGTCAGAACGCCCCTGGGTCGTTCTGGCCCCTAGACACGCCACCCTGCACTGTGTTGACTGGCTGACATTTCATTCAGCCTGTTGGGATATGCCCCTAGACAGGAAACTTCATGGCCACGTCCCCTGCGCTGTGATTGGCTGCTTGCACACTCTGTGTTTACTCCCCTCTGTTAAAATCGATAGTGAAACCAGAGTCTGCTGGCTCTATGTACATTCAGCTCTAGGGTGATGATCTGGGCAATTACTGGCTGTTTAAAGGGCTTTTGCCAAGAGGTTGATTAACCCCCTCACAGACCCAGTCTTAAGTGCTACTTGGAAAAGAAGGCGTTCTGTTCTCAGATCGAATGCAAGCCCCCCTCCTTATGGACGTCATCACCTTTTATTGTATAACATAAGGATTAAAAAATGTTATCTGCTGAGCTGCTTGTTTGGGTAGTGCCTAGGTGATCAGCCTACAAGATAGAGTTTGGGAGTTCAGTCCCACCCAGTAGTGTTTTGGTTTTTTTTTATTTAAAATTTATACACATATGTAAAAGATATGAAAAATATATGTGTGAACATCTATAATTTTATTCATATACACACACAAAAGTCCCCTATATAGTGTGTCCCATCCTTGCAGTCACACCAAGGGAAATTCCAACATACGTGATACAATGATATATTCTGGGGGTTGAGAAATGATATAGGGGAGCCCTGTATGTGTATATATATCATTTATTAGAGATTAACATATATATTTTAGGTCTCTTTTACATATGTGTAGAATTTAGGGGGGAAAAAAATTTTACCCTGTGAGGGACTAGAAAATCCAAACCCCCTTTGTTGTAAAAACAATAAGCCCATTCACTGCTCTACCTGCTGCACCACCAGCCCAAGTCGGTTACAAGATGAGCAGGGCCTTCTCTGGGAAAAACTGATGTGCTTCTTCACATGTCACTGACAAGAAGCAGAGATCTTAACAGCTGCTGGCTTTTCGATGTGTGTAAACTAAAGACATATGCAGGTGCTTGCTGGAGTTTGGAGCGTCAAGGCTGCAGACATAAGCAGGCAGGATGCTACAGAGCTGTTATATTCCAGGACAACCTTCTGCATCCCCCGCTTTAAACAAAATGATGATGTCACAAATTCTTCAGTGAGGGGGAGACACGCTTCCCGAGGGGAGGACCGCCTGCTGACAGGAGAGAACGCCCTGTATTTCAAACTCAATCTGAGGAAAATTAGCTGGACAGCACGAGAGCTCAAACGATAACACCCTTTAAGGGGCCCGGCGTTTTTTTGTGTTGACACGTTCGTTTTTTAACCCCCTCACCTTCCCAGAGCCATAACTTTTTTATTTTTCAAACCTACATAGACACATGAGGGCTTTTATTTGCGGGAAAGATGTACTTTTAATGGTGTTATTCACTGTAATATTTGAATTACTGGGAAACCAAAAATTCCAAGTGCGGACAAATTGTGAAAAAAAACATATTTTCGCCATGTTTTTCCCGGGTGTTTTGCTTTTATGGCGTTCAATAATGTGTTATCTGTATTCTACAGGTTGATACGCATCCGGCAATACCAAACACTTAGGGTTTCTGTTATGTCTTGGTACCGTAAAAAAATTCCAAACATTTTCTATTTTTGAAATTTGCGCTGTGGCGCCCATTTTGTCGCACAATAACTTTTTTGTACTAACAACCTACGGACGTCAGTGTGGGTGGCATTTGTTGCGGGCTGAAATGTTACTTTTTATCGCTAGCAGTTTTTGAATACATGCGACTTTTTTGATCACTTTTATTCCATTTTTGAGTGATGTAAAAATGACCAAAAAAACGCAATTTTGCCCTTTGGAATTTTTTTCTTCTACGGTGTTCAGCGTACGGGATAAATGATGTTTATTTTTTAGATAGGACTTTTTCGGATGCAGCGTTACCAAATAAGTGTAACTTTTTTATTTTTTTTAATGATTTATTTGTAAAATGGGGAAAGGGGGGTGATTTGAACTTTTAATACTTTTTTTTTGTACTTTAAAACTTAATTTTTTTTACTGTAACATTGAGTCCCCCTAGGGTGCTTGAACACTAGGGGGGCGATTGTTAATACGCCTAATGCATTGCATAGGCAATGTATTAGGGTGTACAAAGATGGCGGTTTCCCCACTTCCTGTCTACAGCGGAAGTGGGGCAAACCGGGACATGGCAGGACGGGAGCGGGTTTACAGGGCTCCCCACTGCGGTGTCCGGTCGTCGGATCGTTGCAGCTTTGCTGCGGCGGTTTTTCCGATGACCGTTACCGATCGGTGCGCGGCACCGATCGTCATTTCATTCAGACGCCGCGGCCATCTTTGCGCGGTGTCTGACGGGTTGTTTTTTAAACAGCTTCAGCGGGCAACGCCACCCGCCGACGCTGTTACTGCCGGGTGTTAGCGCCGATCAGCCTGCAAAGCCCCTTAGCGGCCCTGGGACGTACTCATACGTCTAGGGTCATTAAGGGGTTAAGTCAATAAATTATAGGCCACACAATCCTTATTTATTTGTAAAAATATCAAAAACGTGTGAAAAGTTGAAGCTTGCCATTTCTAAAGAAAATATCTGCTTTTAAGATAGAGTTGTATCACACTAAATAGATTATAACTAGCACCTACCATACGTTTACTGTACAGTTGGCATCATTTCTTAAAATGTCTTTTTTTTTCCAACATTCTGTAGCAATTTTTCACATTTTCAAGAAAATTTGCAACACAGAATTTTTTAGGGACCAGTCCAGTTCTGACATTGCTTTAATGGTCCTGTACAGTTTATCTAAAAAACTGCACCCCGTAAGTTGAGGTGATCTTTCAAAATGTAACTTTTTTTTTGCAGATTTTAATTTGAATCCATTATTTATTGGAAGATAATACATGTTAACAGGGAAATGTAACTTAATGTTGATTCCCCTGATTCTGCCCTTTTTAGCGATATCTCATATACAGCCTTAGCCAACTAGTTGACTCAGCCACAAACCCTAGAATAGAAGCACTTATTGGATTTTGGGGTCGCACTTTCATTAGGATTTTCTTTAGGCACCATTATATGTTTGTGAACACCCTAAGGTGCTGCAGCTTAAAGGGGTTTTTGCCACGATCTTATTTCATACCTTCTGCATCCAGTTCTTCAGCTCTGTGTGCTCAGAAGGGGGCGTGTGTGATTTGTTTGAATTGCATATCATGTAATCCAGCAGGATGACATCACCAGACCTTTCCTCTCTCTAGTGAAAGAAAGGTCTATTTATGTATTGAATTGTAAATAGCTACAGTGTAGCTCAGAGGTAACATTTTTGCTTTACAGCACAAGGGTCCTTGGTTCAAATCCCTGCAGGAACTTAACCTGTGGATTTTTTTCCTCTTTATCAATGCTCAGACCTCATTGAGGGTTCTTTTATTTATTTGCACTGTTTGATGTATTACTAACTAGTCCAAAGGACAGGAGTAGAATGACAGCAACTGGGGTTTGGACACTCAGTAGCTGACTGAGAGGAGAGGTGATGTCTGAGCATGTGCGACCAGGACTGAGTAGCTCACAGCCCTGGTCGTATCCTCTGGAGATGAGCTGTAAACAATGGAATTTTTAATAATGATAAATGGTGAAAATATTTAATATTTAATTTTCAAACTTCCCACGTCAATTTTACTTCACGGCAAAACCCCTTTAATAAACAGCCCTAAAAAGAGCTCATTTGGAAAATTACTCCCTGTAAGAATATATTCAGTGGTGTAGGGAGTATGTTGACCCTACAGGTGTTTCACAAATTTTTTTAGCGTTAAGTTGTGAAGATGAAGAATTAATATTTTTTTTTAATAATATGCAGTTTTAGCTGAAAATGTTTCATTTTTACATGGAATCCTCGATAAAAAACACCCCAAAATGTATTACATAATTTCTTCCAAGTTCAGCAATACCCTATATGTGGGTGTAAACTGCCATTTGGACACATGGCAGGGCATACAATGGAGGGAGCGCTATTTTGCTTTTGGAACGCAGATTTTGGAGGATGCCATATTACATTTATAAAGCCCGCTAAGTACCAGAACAGGTGAAACCTTCGAGAAAACACACTATTTTGGAATAGACATCCCTCAGGGAATTATTTGAGGGGTGTATTGTGCATTTTGGGCCTACAAGTGCTTCACGTTTTTTTTTTTTTTTTAGCATCGGGCCTTGAAAAGGAAAAAAAACCCTCGAATTTCATCATTGTTTCTTGGTCTTCAGTTTTACAGCATTTGCCCTGCGGTATAAGTGACAGGATAACTTTACTTTGCGGGTCGGTACAATTACAATGATATAAATTTTATATAGCTTTTATGTTTTATTACTTTTACACAATAGAAAAGCTTTGGTAAAAATTGTGGTTTTATGTCGTCATATTTTGACAGCTTTTACTTTTTTATTTTTCGGTATATTTTCCTGTGTAAATGCTTTTTTTTGCAGGATAAAGTGATGTTTTCATTGGTACCCCTTTGACACTCATATGACTTTTTGATCGCTTTTTATTCCAATTTATGTGCAGCAGGATGGACAAAAATTCACAAATCTGCCATTTTTTCTTTACAGCATTCATCATGAAAAGTAAACACAGAGCTATAGACTAGGTCAGCGGTGGCGACCTATGGCACGTATGCCAGAGGTGGCACTCAGGGCCATTTCTGCTGGCACGCATGCCACTCGCTGGCTTCCTGCACTGTGACCCGGACGCCGCACTAGGGCTCGGCCTCCAGGTCACAGAGTCGGACCCAGGGCCTGGGCCCGCCACGGACCCTCAGCGCTGAGGGTGCGTGGCGGTCCCATGTGCTTAGCTGGGCAGTGACACGATGTAGTGACATCATCGCGCCGCTGCCTGTCCTCGGTCACATAGCCTGTCATAGGCTGTGCGCCCGAGGAGCAGCCAGAGGAGCGTCCCACGCTGGGAAAGTAGAGGACAGATGAGGAGCGCGCGGCTGGGAAAGGTGAGTATTAATGTTATTATTTTTATTTGTGGAATCCATATACTGGCTGTGGGGGAGCTGGCTATATACTGGCTGAGGGGAGCTGGCTATATACTGGCTGTGGGGAGCTGGCTAAATACTGGCTGTGGGGAGCTGGCTATATACTGGCTGTGGGGAGCTGGCTATATACTGGCTGTGGGGAGCTGGCTATATACTGGCTGTGGGGAGTGCTGGCTATCTATATACTGCCAGTGGGGAGCTATCTGTATACTGCCTGTGGGGAGCTATCTGTATACTGCCTGTGGGGAGCTATATACATACTGCCTGAGGGGAGCTATCTATATACTTCCTGAGGGGAGCTATCTGTATACTGCCTGAGGGGAGCTATCTACTGTCTGTGGGAACCAATATTCTGCCTGGAGAGAGCTATCTACTGTCTGTGGGAGCTATATACTGCCTGGATGGGGCTATCTACTGTCTGTGGGAACTATATACTTCTTGAAGGGGGACATCTACTGCCTGTGGGGACCTATATCTATATACCTGCCTGACTGAGGTGACATATATCTATTTACCTTCCTAATTGATGGGACCTATACACCTGCCTAACTGAGGAGACTTATTTACCTATAAGTAAGGAGTTGCTGGAAAAGTGAGGATTCTAAGATATTTGTGTCTAAATCTGCAGGCATGAGAGTTGGTCGGGAGAAGTCAGCATGAAGGTGTGAACCGGATGGAGAAGAAACCGGAATGTGAACGACTCATTGGAGAAACGTCACCTGTAAGTCACTAAATGTGCCGGAACTGTAATCTCTTATATGCGCGCAAAGTGTAATGGTTTATATTCAGTAATGGTGTGGCGGTATTATTCAGTCACTTTGTGGTGGTTATACGTGGAGGTATTATTCAGTCACTATGTGGTGGTGATATGTGGTCGTGGTGTTGTGGTATTAATCAGTCAACTGTCTGCTGAGCACCTGTGTACTCTGCTATCTACCACAATATGGTCACTGTATAGTGGAAATATGACAGAGGGATGGGCTAAGCGGCCGTCCCTCGTATTAATTGTTGTGCGGCCCCGCTTCCCAACGTCACATCCCTGCTTTGTGCCAACGTCGGCGGCACTTTGCGGTAACTAAGGTATTTTTCGGTCGCAGTTTCGACACTCGGTCTCAAAAAGGTTCGCCATTACTGGACTAGGTTGTTATGCATGTGGTGATACCAGAGATGTGTACTTTTTTAATGTTGATTTTTTTGGGGGGTAATTGGGATTCTTAATGGGGAAAGAGCAGTGTACGCGTTTGTGTGTGTTTTTTAACACTTCATTTTTTACTTATTTTTTTACTTGTATGACCCCTCCTCTCTCCCCCCACAAAAAAAATCTAATGTAAAAATGACAAAAATAAAGCTTAAAGGAGTTGTTCTGTACTTACAAAAGCTCGATGGTCAGCTGGGGTATGATTAGAGAAGGGGAAAAAGAAGCCTATTCCCCTCCGTGACGATCCCGTTCCATCCCGTATATCCCAGCTGCACAGTGAACGTCCATCGTTCACGTGTTATGTGCAGCCAATCACAGGCCAGAGCTTTGATGTGGCATTGTAGCCTTTGAATGATGAACGTTCACCGTGCAGCTGGGATGTACGGGATGGAACGGGAGCGTCACGGAGGGGAATAGGCTTCTTTATTCCCCCATTTCTAATCATACCCCAGCCGACCAACAAGCTTTTGTAAGTCCTGGATAACCCCTTTAACGTATCATGGAAAAAGGGAGAAAAAAATTTGTAAAATAACGGGAATGTGAGAAAGCGTTATAGTGTTCAAACCCTTATGTACTAAAGAAAATGGGACACACTTATCAAGGCAGTTGCACCAGAGTTCTGTCACAAATCCCGCCAAAAATAATGGGGCACATGATGTACACCACATTGTCTCAGTTCCTAGACGATTCTGCATCTTATCTGACAAAAGGGTTGTGACCTCTGTATAAGGGCAGGGCTGTGTGAAAAAGGGTGTGGCTTAATGTGCAACACCATATGCCCAAAAAATTGCTGTGAAATTTTGGTGCAGTTAGTGGTATAAAGTAATTCAACTTACAAAAAGGTGTGAAGTTAGACTAGACAGATTTATGAACACTATGACACACATGGCATAGCCTAAGACTAAGTCTAGTTTACACTTAGGGGATGTTCATATGGCTTATTTGGACGCTGATCTTTCAGTACCCAGAACAGCATCACAATCTCACCTGAAACTGGAAGAGGTTTTGACAAAGCTTTTGAGACGCACGTTTTAGGCTTGTTTTTTTTCTTGACCAGCCTACAACATTACAAACTGCACCAAGGTTTTGAAGCTCTCCATTGATTCCTATGGAGATTTTCAGCATTGGAAACGCTTCAAGAATTGACATGACACATTTTTTTCAGTGCTCAAAACAAAATGGGAAAACCGCGTAGTGTGAAACGCTCTGAAAACAGCGTCCAAATCTGCCTAAGGGTATGTTCACACGGCATATTGTGGCCAGCTCATACTTCTAAAACACTGACAGCCGGCTCCCATTGACTGTCAGTTGTTTCCCCCACCATGTATTGTACACTGAAGAAACAGGTAATAATAGCTCTCAAAGAGAACTATGAATTACTGTAAGTGCTGGGCATATTGCATGCAATTATGTGCCGAAATACGCCCCAGAGTAACCTCGTGTGAGTATCCCCTTACCTAGCAAGATTAGGGTTATTTAGTTTTGAGAAAAGACGGCTTCAGGGGGACATAATAAACGTATAATAAATATATCAAAGGTCAATATAGAGATCTCTCCTAAGATTTATTTATACCCACGACTGTATCTAGAACAAGGGGGCATCCTCTACGTCTTGAGGAAAAAAAGTTTCTACATAAACATAGAAAGGGATTCTTTACTGTAAGAGCAGTAAAAGATCAGTTCAAAAAGAGTCTGGATTTACTTCTAATTGTAATTGTATAACAAGTTATAGTGATTAGGATTCTGGAGAGCAAAGCGTTGATCCAGGGATTTATTCTGACTGACAGATTGGAGTCGGGAAGGAATTTTTTCTCTAAAATGAGGACAATTGGCTTCTACCTCATGGGGGTTTGGCCGTCTCCTGGATCTACACTTTGGCAGAATAAGCTGAACTGGCTGGACATCTGTCTTTTTTCAGCTTGACAAACTATCGAACTACCAAAAAAAAACCCCTATACGTATTTAACAATACAAAAATGAATAGACAACTCAAAAGGCTCACCCCACGTCTTCCTGCGATCCCAGGCAAATGTCCTTAGTAGAATAATGCAGGGTCCCAAGCCCAGGGCTTCCAAGCCTTTAGAAATTCAAAACATATCCAAGATTTGGACCAGCGTATATAAAAGGATGTTTTCTTTAATTAAACACTCTTCACATACAGGTGATATAATAAAATAGGCAGGTAAACTCAGACACGGTGAACAAGGGCCGAGTGCTGTCTGAAACACATCTGCCTACTTTACTATATCACCTGTATATGAAGAATGTTTAAATAAAGAAAACGTCCTTTTACATACACTGGTCCAAATTTTGGGTATGTTTCATCTTTAACGACGTTTAAGCGTTATTACATTGATTCCAATGCAAAATACATATGGTCTTTCACATGATACATGTTTTATATACGTTTTTGCATTGCATTAAATGGATGTGTTCAAATAACTGACACGTCAATTCTTTATCTGTTTTATGCATTGAAAACTCTATAGAAACAATAGGGATACGTTTCTGTAGTCCATAAAATGTATCCCAATACGTAACACACTTTGGGCCACATGTATGAAATTTGGGGTTTAAACGTCAAATTTCATGCGCATGATAATAGCCCAGAATGCGCCTGATTTATAATCCTGCTCTACAGCGGTCATAAATCAGATGCATTCTAGCGCTAGGAAGACATTTCTAGCTCAGTTATAGCACTTTGAAAGTGGTTTACCTGTTCCAGCAGTAATGCGCCTTTAATTGCCGTAGCGAAGCTATAGATTTATAGCTTCGTACAGTTCTAGTGCATCCGCCTCCCACACGTCCCCCAAAATCAGGCGCATTACAAAGTGCTGTGGGCGCTCTGTAATGCACCTGATAATGGCGTGCGGGAGGAATTTTACTAATGCGAACAGAGCTCCGCCTGATGTCGGGATGAAAATACGCAAGACTTCTGACGCAACCCCGTTCATACATGTCGCCCCTCTGTAGTGCATTTTTGGATGCATGTAACACATAAGGCAACATATATGTACGGGGATGTAGCAGTAATCCGGCTTCCTTTCAGCCCAAAAACTGGCGCAGCCCTCTTCTCTAGATTTATTATTAGGTGCACTACACAATTAGGCGCATTATGCGGCACTCGCAGCACTATGTAATGCACCTGAGATCGGGGGGCGTTCTGGAGGCGTGTTGCACCACAATCGTATGATTCTACACATTTATATCGGGAGGATGAAAAAAAAAACAGGCGCATTACTGCTGGAACACGTTGACCAAGTTACAAGTGGTTTACCTGAGGCTGACTTGTAGAAAGCGCTCAATCTATGACCTGCAGTAGAACAGGTTCATAGATTCAGGGCATTCTACACTAAGGCTATGTTCACACGGTGTATTTGCGGGGCGTAATTACGCCCCGCAATTACGCCGTGTGGCCGGGGGCGGGGCGGGGGAGGGGGCGGGGGACTGAGCAGGGGGCCGGCACTTCGCCGGCCCATTGACGTGAATTACTAGCGGCGCGTATTTGCGCCTAGTAATTCACATGTCAATTATCTCCCCGCCCGGCGGCTTCGCGGGCGGGGAGAGGAGAAAGTAATCCATAGTTCTCTATGAGAACTGTGAATTACCGTAATGAATGGGACGTTTTCGGCCCGTAATTTGCGCACTTCGGCGCGTAATTACGGACCGAAATACGTCCCAAACTTAGCCGTGTGAACATAGCTTAATGTGCGCAAAAAAATGGTGTCTGGGCACCAAAACACATAAGGTATGTTCACACGGCGTAATTGCGAGGCATACAGTGCACCCCACAATTAGGCTATGTCCACACGCCTTCACGGCGGGGCGTAATTACGTCCCGAAATTACACCGTGGGGACGGAGGTGGGGCGGGAGTGTGACCGGGGGGGCCGGCAGCTCGCCGGCCCATAGACAATCACTGCTAACGGCACGTATACGCCGCTAGAAAGTGACCTGTCAATTATCGAGGAGACATAAACTATAGTTCTCTATGAGAACTGTGAATTACCGTAATGAATGGGCCATTTTCGGCCCGTAATTGGCGCACTTCGGCGCGTAATTACGGACCGAAATACGGCCCATTTTAAGCCGTGTGAACATAGCCTTACGGCAGGTGTTTGGGAGTCGTGCTGATCGGTGCGTATTCCTGCGACACGAGGGGGTGGGGGCTGCTTGCCAGCTCCATATACATGCATTACATGCCCTTATCTCCCCGATCGTATTATACTAGCGGGGAGAGGAGGAGTAATCCATAGTTCTCTATGGCCGTGTTCACACGGCTTATTCCCGACGGATTTGTGTGCTCACAAATCCGCCGTGAATAAGGGGTGGGGCCGGAGCGCGGCGGGGGCGCCGCTCCCCAGCCTCATAGACAATGCATTGTTTACGGCGCGTCCGCGCCGTAAATAATGTGCATGTCACTTTCTCCTCCCTGCGGCGGATTTGCCGAGCGGGGAGGAGCGACGGATTCCACTGTTCTCTATGAGAGCAGTGGATTACCGTAATGACTCCGACGGATTGGCGCCGTATTGAAGCGCAAATCCGGCGCGGAATACGGCGCCAATCCGTCGGCAAATAAGCCGTGTGAACGGGGCCTATGAGAACTTTGGATTACCGTAATGACTGGGACGTATTTTGCTCGTATTACGATGCGAAATGCGCCCCATAAGCCGTGTGAACAAGTCATGTGAACATAGCCATACATGTCACTCTATATATGTTTTATGTATTGCAAAAACGTATCCAAGCTGCTGACTGCACACAGCACAGATAAACCCGCCCGGTTAGAGCAGAAGGATGCGGGGCGCACACCCCTATCTGACCAGCAGCATGCGCCGCGCAATCTCAGCGGCTAGGTGCGCGCTCATATACGCCCGGTGCAGCGCTGCGCAGGTGCGCCCCTGGCCAGCAACAGCCCCGCCCACACGTGCTGGAAACCTCCAACTGACTCCGCCCCCTCCAACCTGCCTGACCCGGAAGAGGAATCCCTGGAGCAGTCAGCAGCGGCCCGGGGGGATTTAAATCGAGTTGCGGGGAGCCCTGCTGGAGACACACTGATCTGGTAAGCGGCGTGTGCGCAGCGCTGGGCAGGACGGGAGAGCCGGCGCGGGCGGGCGGGTCTTGTGGCTGCCGGCCTTGCTGTGAGGGGAGGGCTGTATGGGTTGGGGGAGGGTACTGACACCAGTGGACGGGGTTTAGCAGCGCAGTCAGGCTTCCTGCTCTATGTCTCTTGAGGGGTTCTGGAGTAGTCCCCTCTGCAGGCCGCTGTGTACGGGTAGTGGCGGAGGTGCAGCCTGCTCTCTGCGTGGTAGGAGAGCGCTAGAGTGTGCCCGGGAGGGGACTGCAGCCTATCTATAAGCTGACACAAGCTGTGTGATGTCTGATCTATAGGATGAGGACAGACCTGGGCACTGTTCTGTTTGATCCATAGGATGAGCCCATATCCCTCAGCTGTGAGGACAGACCTGGGCACTGTTCTGTGTGATCCATAGGATGAGCCCATGGCCCTCTGCTGTGAGGACAGACCTGGGCACTGTTCTATGTGATCCATAGGATGAGCCCATATCCCTCAGCTGTGAGGATATACATCGGCACTGTTCTGTGTGATCCATAGGATGAGCCCATATCCCTCAGCTGTGAGGACAGACCTGGGCACTGTTCTGTGTGATTATTGGATGAGCCCATATCCCTAGCTGTGAGGACAGACCTGGGCACTGTTCTGTGTGATCCATAGGATGAGCCCGTATCCTCAGCTGTGAGGACAGACCTGGGCACTGCTCTGTGTGATAAATAGGATGAGCCCATGGCCCTCAGCTGTGAGGACAGACCTGGGCACTGCTCTGTGTGATCTATAGGATGAGCCCATGGCCCTCAGCTGTGAGGACAGACCTGGGCACTGCTCTGTGTGATCTATAGGGTGAGCCCATGGCCCTCAGCTGTGAGGACAGACCTGGGCCCCTGTTCTGTGTGATCTATAGGATGAGCCCATATCCCTCAGCTGTGAGGACAGACCTGGGGACTGTTCTGTGTGATCCATAGGATGAGCCATATCCCTCAGCTGTGAGGACAGACCTGGGCATGTTCTATGTGATCTATAGGATGAGCCCATTATCCCCCAGCTGTGGAGGACAGACTGGGCACTGTTCTGTTTGATCCATAGGATGAGCCCATATCCCTCAGCTGTGAGGACAGACCTGGGCATGTTCTGTGTGATCCATAGGATGAGCCCATGGCCTCAGCTGTGAGGACAGACTGGGCACTGTTCTGTGTGATCTATAGGATGAGCCCATATCCCCCAGCAGTGAGGACAGACCTGGGCACTGTTCTGTGTGATTATAGGGTGAGCCCATATCACTCAGCTGTGAGGGGCAGACTGGGCACTGTTCTGTGTGTCTATAGGGATGAGCCCATTCCCCCAGGCTGTGAGGACAGACCTGGGCACTGTTCTGTGTGTTCTATAGGATGAGCCCATATCCCTCGTTTTGAGGACAGACCTGGGCACTGTTCTGTGTGATCCATTTGGATGAGCCCCTTTCCTCGTGTGAGGACGACCTGGGCATGTTCTGTTTTGATCCCTTTGGATGAGCCCATGGGCCCTTGCTGTGGGACGACCCGGGCACTGTTCTGTGTTTATCCATAGGATGAGCCCGTATCCCTCAGCTTTTGAGGACAGGGCCTGGGCACTGTTCTGTGTGATCCATAGGATGAGCCCATGGCCCTCAGCTGTGAGGACAGACCTGGGCCCCTGCTCTGTGTGATCCATAGGATGAGCCATATCCCTCGCTGTGAGGCAGACCTGGGCACTGTTCTGTGTGATCAAAAGGATGGAGCCATGGCCTCAGCTGTGAGGATAGACCTGGGCACTGTTCTGTGTGATCCATAGGATGGAGCCATATCCCCCCGTGTGAGGACAGACCTGGGCACTGTTCTTTGTGATCCATAGGATGAGCCCATATCCCTCAGCTGTGAGGATAGACCTGGGCACTGTTCTGTGTGATCCATAGGATGAGCCCATATCCCTCAGCTGTGAGGACAGACCTGGGCACTGTTCTGTGTGATCCATAGGATGAGCCCATATCCCTCAGCTGTGAGGACAGACCAGGGCACTGTTCTGTGTGATCCATAGGATGAGCCCATATCCCTCAGCTGTGAGGACAGGGCCTGGGCACTGTTCTGTGTGATCCATAGGATGAGCCCATGGCCCTCAGCTGTGAGGACAGACCTGGGCACTGTTCTGTGTGATCCATAGGATGAGCCCATGGCCCTCAGCTGTGAGGACAGACCTGGGCACTGTTCTGTGTGATCCATAGGATGAGCCCATATCCCTCAGCTGTGAGGACAGACCTGGGCACTGTTCTGTGTGATCCATAGGATGAGCCCATATCCCTCAGCTGTGAGGACAGACCTGGGCACTGTTCTGTGTGATCTTTGGATGAGCCCATATCCTCATCTGTGAGGACAGACCTGGGCACTGTTCTGTGTGATCCATAGGATGAGCCCATAGCCCTCAGCTGTGAGGACAGACCTGGGCACTGTTCTGTGTGATCTATAGGATGAGCCCATATCCCTCAGCTGTGAGGACAGACCTGGGCACTGTTCTGTTTGATCCATAGGATGAGCCCATATCCCTCAGCTGTGAGGACAGGGCCTGGGCACTGTTCTGGGGTGATCCATAGGATGGCCCATGGCCCTCAGCTGTGAGGACAGACCTGGGCAATGTTCTGTGTGATCTTTTAGGATGGCCCATATCCCTCAGCAGTGGGGACAGACCTGGGCACTGTTCTGTGTGATCTATTAGGGTGAGCCCTTTTTCCCCTAGTGTGAGGACAGACCTGGGCATGTTCTGTGTGATCTATTTGGATTTAGCCCATATCCTCAGCTGTGAGGACAGACCTGGGCCACTGTTCTGTGTGATCCATAGGATGAGCCCATATCCCTCAGCTGTGAGGCAGACCTGGGCCTGTTCTGTGTGGGTCCATAGGATGAGCCCATGGGGCCCCCTGCTGTGAGGACAGACCTGGGGACTGTTCTGTGTGTTTCCCTGGTTTAGCCCGTATCCCTCAGCTGTGAGGGCCCGACCTGGGCACTGTTCTGTGTGATCCATAGGATGTGCCCATGGCCTCAGCTGTGAGGACAGACCTGGGGCACTGCTCTGTGTGATCCATAGGATGAGCCCATATCCCTCGCTGTGAGGACAGACCTGGGCATGTTCTGTGTGATCCATAGGATGAGCCCATATCCCTCAGCTGTGAGGATTAGACCTGGGCATGTTCTGTGTGATCCATAGGATGAGCCCATATCCCTCAGCTGTGAGGACAGACCTGGGCACTGTTCTGTGTGATCCATAGGATGAGCCCTTATCCCTCAGCTGTGAGGACAGACTGGGCACTGTTCTGTGTGATCCATAGGATGAGGCCCATGGGCCCTCAGCTGTGAGGACAGACCTGGGCACTGCTCTGTGTGATCCATTGGATGAGCCCGTATCCCTCAGCTGTGAGGACAGACCTGGGCACTGTTCTGTGTGATCCATAGGATGAGCCCATATCCCTCAGCTGTGAGGACAGACCTGGGCACTGTTCTGTGTGATTTTTAGGGTGAGCCATATCCCTCAGCTGTGAGGACGACCCGGGCACTGTTCTGTGTGATCCATAGGATGAGCCCATATCCCTCAGCTGTGAGGACAGACCTGGGCACTGTTCTGTGTGATCCATAGGATGAGCCCGTATCCCTCAGCTGTGAGGACAGACCTGGGCACTGTTCTGTGTGATCCATGGATGAGCCCATATCCCCCAGCTGTGAGGACAGACCCGGGCACTGTTTGTGTGATCTATAGGATGAGCCCATGGGGCCCCAGCTGTGAGGACAGACCTGGGCACTGTTTGTGTGATCCATAGGATGAGCCCATATCCCTCAGCTGTGAGGACAGACCTGGGCACTGTTCTGTGTGATCCATAGGATGAGCCCATGGCCCTCTGCTGTGAGGACAGACCTGGGCACTGTTCTGTGTGATCCATAGGATGAGCCCGTATCCCTCAGCTGTGAGGACAGACCTGGGCACTGTTCTGTGTGATCCATAGGATGAGCCCATGGCCCTCAGCTGTGAGGACAGACCTGGGCACTGCTCTGTGTGATCCATAGGATGAGCCCATATCCCTCAGCTGTGGGACAGACCTGGGCACTGTTCTGTGTGATCCATAGGATGAGCCCCTGGCCCTCAGCTGTGGAGGATTTGACCTGGGCACTGTTCTGTGTGATCCCTAGGATGAGCCATATCCTCGCTGTGAGGACAGACCTGGGCACTGTTCTGTGTGATCCATAGGAGAGCCCATTTCCCTCAGCTGTGAGGATAGACCTGGGGGAATGTTCTGTGTGATCCATAGGATGAGCCATATCCTCAGCTGTGAGGACAGACCTGGGCACTGTTCTGTGTGATCCATAGGATGAGCCCATATCCCTCAGCTGTGAGGACAGACCTGGGCACTGTTCTGTGTGATCTATAGGATGAGCCCATGGCCCTCAGCTGTGAGGACAGACCTGGGCACTGTTCTGTGTGATCTATAGGATGAGCCCATATTTCCTCAGTGTGAGGACAGACCTGGGCAATGTTCTGTGTGATCCCTAGGATGAGCCCATATCCCTCAGCTGTGAGGACAGACCTGGGCACTGTTCTGTGTGATCTATAGGGTGAGCCCATTTTCCCTCAGCTGTGAGGACAGACCTGGGCACTGGTTTTGTGTGATCCATAGGATGAGCCCATATCCCTCAGCTGTGAGGACAGACCTGGGCACTGTTCTGTTGGATCCTAGGATGGCCCATATCCCTCAGCTGTGAGGACAGACTGGGCACTGTTTTGTGTGATCCATAGGATGAGCCCATATCCTCAGCTGTGAGGACAGACCTGGGACTTGTTCTGTGTGATATAGGATGAGCCATGGCCCTCAGCTGTGAGGACAGACCTGGGCATGTTCTGTGTGATCCATAGGATGAGCCCTATATCCTCAGCTGTGAGGACAGACCTGGGCATTTTCTGTGTGATCCATAGGATGAGCCATATCCTCTGCTGTGAGGACAGACCTGGGCACTGTTCTGTGTGATAAATAGGATGAGCCCGTATCCCTCAGCTGTGAGGAAAAGACCTGGGCATGTTCTGTGGATCCCTAGGTGAAGCCTGTATCCCTCAGCTGTGAGGACAGACCTGGGCACTGCTCTGTGTGATCCATAGGATGAGCCCGTATCTCTCAGCTGTGAGGACAGACCTGGGCACTGTTCTGTGTGATCCATAGGATGAGCCCATATCCCTCAGCTGTGAGGACAGACCTGGGCACTGTTCTGTGTGATCCATAGGATGAGCCCGTATCTCTCAGCTGTGAGGACAGACCTGGGCACTGTTCTGTGTGATCCATAGGATGAGCCAGTATCCCTCAGCTGTGAGGCAGACTGGGCACTGTTCTGTGTGATCCATAGGATGAGCCCGTATCCCCCAGCTGTGAGGACAGACCTGGGCACTGTTCGTGTGATAAAAAGGTTGAGCCCGTATCCTCAGCTGTGAGGACAGACCTGGGCAAATGTTCTGTGTGATCCATAGGATGAGCCCATATCCCTCAGCTGTGAGGACAGACTGGGCACTGTTCTGTGTGATCTATAGGATGAGCCCATAAACCCTCAGCTGTGAGGAAGGGCCTGGGCACTGCTCTGTGTGATCCATAGGATGAGCCCGTATCTCTCAGCTGTGAGGACAGACCTGGGCACTGCTCTGTGTGATCCATAGGATGAGCCCGTATCCCTCAGCTGTGAGGACAGACCTGGGCACTGTTCTGTGTGATCCATAGGATGAGCCCGTATCCCTCAGCTGTGAGGACAGACCTGGGCACTGTTCTGTGTGATAAATAGGATGAGCCCGTATCCCTCAGCTGTGAGGACAGACCTGGGCACTGTTCTGTGTGATCCATAGGATGAGCCCATATCCCTCGCTGTGAGGACAGACCTGGGCACTGTTTTGTGTGATCTATAGGATGAGCCCGTATCCCTCTGCTGTGAGGACAGACCTGGGGCACTGCTCTGTGTGATCCATAGGATGAGCCCGTATCCCTCAGCTGTGGGGGACAGACCTGGGCAATGTTCTGTGTGATCCATAGGATGAGCCCATGGCCCTCAGCTGTGAGGGACAGACCTGGCACTGTTCTGTGTGATAAATGGATGAGCCGTATCCCTCAGCTGTGAGGACAGACCTGGGCACTGTTCTGTGTGATCCATAGGATGAGCCCGTATCCCTCAGCTGTGGGGACAGAAACCCGGGCACTGTTCTGTGTGATCCATAGGATGAGCCCGTATCCCTCAGCTGTGAGGACAGACCTGGGCACTGTTCTGTGTGATCCATAGGATGAGCCCATATCCCTCAGCTGTGAGGACAGACCTGGGCACTGTTCTGTGTGATCTATAGGATGAGCCCATATCCCTCAGCTGTGAGGACAGACCTGGGCACTGCTCTGTGTGATCCATAGGATGAGCCCGTATCCCTCTGCTGTGAGGACAGACCTGGGCACTGCTCTGTGTGATCCATAGGATGAGCCCATATCCCTCTGCTGTTAGGGCAGACTTGGGCACTGTTTTGATATCTGTAGCTACTTTTTGCATAGCTTAAAGCTATCTGCTTATAGGTTTGGTAGTATTCAATGGGATTACTAACAAGAAGGCCTGAAACCTCTGCACCTGTAATCCAGCCACAGCAATTTCAGGGCAAAGTTGTGCTGAATACAGTGCTGCAATGCTACACTTTTTCACTTTGAACAAGGAGCACTTCTGGTGATCTTAAAGGGGTTCTCTCGCTACAAAGATCATATCTGTAATGATGGGGACAGTAAAAATAAGCAGTTTTGCAATTGGTTTGCATTATCTCAATCATTTAGTCTAGGAGCTAATCTGTGTCTAGAGTACAGGTGTCCAACAGCTGGAGGGCCGGCAGTTTGATACCCCTGGGACTCTAGAGCTAAATTTGAAGCCTGAGGTGGGGCCATGCCCACAGTGCCGTGATTGGCTGCTTGCACACTCTTCCCTATGAGTTGTCTGCTGAGCTCCTCTTGGCCCCTTCTCCCAGTGTGAAGAATCTGGGCAGTTACCGAGTCTCTAGCTGCTAGATTCACTCTTCCCCCCCCCCCCCCCACCCCCACCCCCAACCCCTACCCCCTCCATATGACACAGAGGATGTCACAGCTCAGCTTTGCTGACCTCCTGCAGTGGTCAGTTCTCATGTCTGCATAGCTGTCACCTCCCTCCCAGGCTCCACAAGCTCCTTGTATCAGAACACCTGTAGTGCTGTAAGCAGTTATACATAGTCTGAATTGCTTAAACAAATGAGAAATGCACTCGGAGGCCCCCCACATTCTGCCTGATAAGAGGGGAGAGCAGAGAGCATTTGTTTCATCAGTGCAGGCTGTATGTAGAACTGTTTACACCAATGCAGGTGTTCTTGTTACAAGGAGCTTGTGGAGCCTGGGAGGGAGGTGACAGCTTTCCAGGCATGAGTACTGACCATTGCAGGAGGTCTGCAGAGCTGTGACCTCCAGCCCCTTCCACTGCTCACATAGAATGTAACCAGTATTCAGTGAGGGAACACATGCCTACTGGGAGGAGAGACTCGCCCCTGGGTTTGAAGCTGTAAGAGACAGAAACAGCTCAAGTCTGTGAAAGCCAGTGATGAGAGAACCCCTTCATAGAAGGTAGTTTGATGGGACGTTTTCAAGGCTTCTCTGTGTGGAGCAGACACTGCTTGCCTTAGAGAGCCCTTTGATTATTCAGGGTACTGCTCTCCAAGTTCAGCACATGACACATACACCTGAACCACCTGCATACAGTGTTGGGGCTGTGGCTTCCAGTGGGATATTTCACTTTGTCATTTTGCCCCATACCCATTGCTTCAGGATGCCATACCCTCTCAGCTTGTACAGTGGAATTTTTAGGTAGTGTGTGATACTGACTTCACTCTTTACACACAATTCTTCTGTCTTGGCCTAACTAGATTGGATGGCGACGGAGAGGTCCTTGGGTCAAAAGTTTATATCAGTTGTGTGTCCTTAAAGGGGTTTTTTTCATCACAAGCTTTCGCAGACTTGAGCGGTTTGTCTGTTATAGCTTCAAATCCAGTAGGCTGGTCTCTCCTCCCAGTAGGCAGGTCTTTCCTCACTGAAGACTGGTGGCATCGTTCTGTGTGAGCAGTGGAAGGGAGAGGAGGTCACAGTTCTGCAGAACTCCTGCAATGGTCAGTTCTCATACCTGGAGAGTTGTCACCACCCTTCCAGGCAGCACAAGCTCCTTGTATCCAGAACACCTGTATTGCTGTAAACAGTTATACATACAGCCTGAAATGATGAAACAAATGTGAGGAATGCACTCTGCCCCCCCCCTCCCCTCTGTTATCAGGTAGGAGGTAGAGGGAAATAGACTGTATAAGGCTGTGTTATATGGGGACAGAGTGACTAACAGCTAGAGACTCAGTAATTGCCCAGATCCTTCACATAGCGCTGGGAGATGAGCATAGAGAGGAGCTCAGCAGCCTTTATTATGCAGACACAGCCATCATAGGCAGCCATTTGCAGCATGGGTGGGGGGAGGGGGGTGTCCCAACAGGCTGAATGAAATATCAGCCAATCACAAAAGGGGTGTGGCCTGACCTCTGGCTGCATTTTTAGGTGTAGAACACACAGCTTATATCTGCTATATTTAAGGATTTAGGTAATGCAAACCAATTGCAAAAGTGCTTATTTTACTGTCCCCATCATTAGAGAGATGATCTTTGTAGCGAACACCTCTTTAAGCTGGCTGTCAACTAAGGCAAACAATCCCAGTCTGACTGCCAGCTGTGTGGATATGCTTAGTCCTGCTTCAGTTGTGACCTGCCCATCATGGTTGGCACCAGCATAGCTTACAACCTCGTTAGCGCAAACACACTCCTTCCCATAACAAAGGAGATCTGTAAAGAGGCCTCTATGTTCACTTCTATAGCTAATGCCACACTGTGGTTACAGTTTACTAGTACATACTGTGCTTGGCTTATTTTCTGCAACTACTTCTTCAGAGCAGTTTGCATTAGGTCTTAAAGGCAACATTTTGCCAGATGTCTGGTTCTTAGAGTACCTATCGCACCACACAAACACATGAGACTTTTTTAGCATAAACTTTTTTGAATACATGTCATTAGCAAATCAGGATTTCCCTTATTGTTACAGGAAAACAGGTTTTACTTTCACTTTGTAAGTTCTAGATCATTATCCAGTATGATTCCTTCTTTCGGAGATACCAACTGGGCAGGGTGAGCTGAGGACATAGCTGCTTGTATAAGGGTATGCGGAATATCTCTATATACATACACTGCAGGAACAGCACACTGAGGACATAGTGACGGGGTTTACCTGTTGCTTCAGCCTCCTCCTTGATGGCACACAGGCATCTATATTACACTGCTGCTATTGTAAACATGATTCCAGGCTCCCCCTTTCAGAGTGGACTATTTCAGTTTCACAGAGCTGTGAACACTGATCCATGGCTGTCAAGTGCTGACATCAGTCCTGTCTTAAAGGGCCAGCACTTTCTTTAAAACTGAATTACAGGTGAAACGCTTTAATTTTCCTAATGAAAGCATATTTAAAGGGGATGTATCGCTGCTTCAGTTCGTGTTTCATTGTGCTTTCAGCTTCTCAGCTCTACAAATTCAGGGGCGTTTCTTCCCCTCCCAGCTAGGTGTTTCTTTTTTTTTGATTAACTGTTTTTTATTAAAGGCATTTTGTATAGTTACAGAAACAGTGCAATACATTTCCAATGTGACAGCAACAAATCATGCAGTCCAAATACAGTAATATATGCCTATACCATTATTCAACTGCTTCATAGTAGATTATGTCCATCATTAGGTGATAATATTGTGGAACAATACATGAGAACATTATGTAATCTGAACCTATATCAAAAACCCTTTTTTTTTTTTTTTTTTTTTTTACAACATCAAATAAGGTTTTCAACCAGTTTTCTTGTTATCTAATGACATCGAAAGGGAGAAGACAGGAGAGACAAACCACACGACAGGACACAAAAGGGAAGGGTGGGAAAACGTAGGACTTTCCTGTAGGGACATGAGCAGTGTCTATGGGAAAGCGTTGGTCAGTCGTGTTTGAAGACAATGTATCGTTTTCGGTTCAGAGGCCTTTCGTAGCTACATATGAGTCCCAGTGAGACCATACTTCATAAAACAGGTCTAAAGTGGTGTTCAGTGAGGCGGTCAGATACTCCATGTGTCTGATGTCTTTCAGCCTATGAATTAGGTCTTGCATCGATGGAGAATCAGACCTTCTCCAGAACAGCGAGATCAGACACCTTCCTGCCGTGAGAATGTGTAGAACCATACTCAATGTTTGTTTTTTAACTGGAGTACTTGTGAGGTTTAGTAAATAAAATAGAGGGTCTAGCGACACTTTTATCCCGGTAACTCTCACTATGAGGGATTTCACTGATTTCCATAGGTCTCGGATCTTGGGGCATTCCCAAAAAATATGGAAAATGTGACCATGGGCTGATTGGCATCTCCAGCGCGTGTCCGGGATAAGGAGATTCAACCTGTGTAAGAAAGATGGGGTATGGTACCACATTAATAGTATCTTATACTGATTTTCTCTATACAGATTGCACCTCAAAGTTTGGGCCACTCTTCCATATTATATGCCAATCATCATCCGTTAGTTCTCTTTGAACAAAGGCCTCCCACTTTGCCATGTAACTGTGCTTATTAGGGTTAACTGTGTTAGGGCCTGAGAGAATCGAATATATAGCCGAAATTAGACCTCTGGTTGAGCTTATCTACTTACAGAGTAATTCAAATTGTGTGGGCTGGGAAACCGTATGTGTACCCAGGGCCGTGCATAGGAAGTGCCCAATTTATATATAGGAGAATCTGCATGTTTCTGGCAAGGAAAATTTAGATTTCAATCTCAAACTGCATGAATCGACCCGTGGAGAGGTCCACCAAGTCTGCAGCCTCAGAGTTTATCAAACCACACCTTCATAGCAAGATTATTCATTCCTCCAGGAAATGCAGGGTTGAACAAAAAGGAGGTCAAACCTGATGCGGGGGAACAGAGTTTGTAATCCTTTGCGCATTTTTTCCAAACCTCTCTCGTCACCACCATAGGACCTAACATGGGTCCCACCGGTGGAGTCGACGAGGTATTCCATAAGGAGTTTGGGTGTATTGGGGCAATCCATAGTTTTTTCCAGTTCTACCCATCTAGCGTAGGCAAACAAAGATGTCCAAGCAGGGATGCGACGCAGCTGGGCTGCCCAATAATACCTCAGTAGGTCTGGAACTCCAAGGCCTCCCCTCTTTTTTTGCCATGAGAACAGATTTATTGATACGGTGTCTACTGTATGCCCAGATAAATTTCAATATTGATGCTTGTAGGGCTTTTAAATCTCGTATGGGGACCGGGATAGGGAGTGTTTCAAAAAATATAATTTTTTAAGAATAGTCATTCTCAGAAGGGAATGAAGGTTCGGCAATGTGACATGTAGAGAAGTGAGTGATAAGAGTATGTCGTCGGCAAATAGCGACAATTTATATTCTACGTTGTTAATAGTCACGGCTTTTATGTCTGGATTTATGCTTATGGCTGAAGCTAGGGGCTCTACACACAGAACAAACAATAGTGGGGATAAAGGACAACCTTGTCTTTTACCATTAGTCAGGTTAATTAAGGGTGAGGTTGCATGGGGTAACTTTAATGGTAGCCGTTTGAGTGGAGTATAATGCTTCTACAAAGGGACCCGAAAAGCCATATCTATTAAGTGTTTCCATCATATAGGTCCAATTTAAGCGATCAAATGCCTTTTCGGCGTCAAGGCTTAGCATTAGACCTGAGGAATCCAGTTTATTAAGAGCATCTATAAGACCGATCGCCACCTTGTCGACAGAGGACAAACCCTACTTGGTCTTTATGTACCAACCGGGGTAGGCATACTGCCAGTCGGTCAGCCAGAATCTTAGTAAATATTTTTAAGTCTGTATTTAACAGAGCAAATGGTCTATAGTTCGCTGTTTCCATAGGGTCCTTATCTGGATTGGGTATTAAAGTTATATAGGAATGTAGGAAGCTATTCGGGACTGAGGTACCACTTAATATAGAATTGTAAATTTGCAGTTGGAAAGGAGCCAATTGTGGTGCAAACGCCTGGTAATATAAATTTGTGAGGCCATCTGGCCCGGGAGATTTCCCGTTTTTAAGCACTTCCTCAAGTTCTTCCTGCTCAATGGGGGAGTTGAGAGCCTCTCTAGCTGTTGGGGAAAGAGTGGGAAGGTTGCATTTGGCAAAGAAATGATTGGAAAACTGTTCCCTATCCTTGGTGGAGGATGGCAGGGTTTCTGGGAGAGAGTATAGTTTGGAAAAATATGTATAGAACAGTTGTGCTACTTTCTCTGGGTAATGCGTGATCTGCCCGGTCTCGTATTTTAACGCGTATAGGTGTCCTTGGATTGTGTTCTCCTGAGCTGCTTCGCCAACGAGTGGGCCCTGTTTCCTTTTTCATAATATCTCTGCCTAGAGAATACTAGGAGTTTTTCTGTCTTCCCGATAGCCAACGCCTTGAGCTGTGTTCGGAGATTTACTAGTTTTCTCAGTTTGGCCTTAGTCGGGTGATCACCCAGAGATGACTCCAATCGCGATAATTGCGATTGCACCTGTTCCAGCTGTAATCGAGCATTTCGCTTAAGCCTTGAGCCGATTGCAATACAGGTGCCTCGTATTACCGCCTTGTGTGCCTCCCAAAGAGTGATCGGGGATGTAACAGAGCCCACATTGTCGGCAAAGTAGTTTTCTAACTGCTTCCTAATTTGTTCCCTAGTATTAGGGTTTTTAACCAGGCTCTCATTAAGTCTCCAGTGGCACCTACGAATGCTATTGTAATCAGAACGCAGTGACATTATGATAGGCGCGTGATCTGACCAAGAAATGTGGTCAATATCAGCTGTGTTTAGGCATCTCAGAGTGGGGATATTTCCCAGGAAAAGGTCTATTCTATAGTGGGAGTTGTGGGGGTGGGAGAAAAATGTGTAGCTATGCTCTGTGGGATGTACTATCCTCCATAGGTCAAATAGCCCAAATCGTCTGACTAATTTTCGGAACTCTCTGGAAAGATTGGTCTGGGCGGGGTTAGGAGGTGTCCTTTGCACGTGGAGTCTATCCATCTTTTCCGAGAGTGCCATATTGAAGTCGCCCCCTAAAAGTAGCATAGAGGAGGAGGACCTCTGCAGTTTGAGGAGTATTCTTTTCAAGAATTTTAACTGTGATTGGTTCGGGGCATATATGTTACATAAGCTTAGAGGGGACCCTAAGTAAGAACCGTGCAGGATGATGTACCTCCCTTGCTCGTCTAGTATAGAGCTAGAGACTTGGAATGGACATGCTGCAGAAATCATAATGGCCACCCCTGCCTTTTTTTTTATCTTGAGATGCGATGTAGGAGAGAGGATATTGATTCTTAAAAAAAATTAAGGTTACCCAATTTATTAAAGTGCGTTTCCTGAAGAAATACAACATCAGCCTTATGATTCTTAAGCTCAGTAATTAGGAGTCTGCGCTTCTGTACCGAGTTGAGGCCTTTTACATTTATAGACAATAGTTTAACCATTTTAAAACTGGGGTTGAAATCCCGCTGCTGCTTTCTGACCTTTGTGACAATATTGTTTACTGCTCAGTGGGGGCTTGGGGAAGGAAGACACAATGGGGCTAGGAGAGACACAACAAGGTAAACTCAAAGGCTCTTGTAGAGCCCAACCATGTCGGTAGAAATCAGTCTTGGCTCTGAACAGAGGATAGCCGGACACAGGTTGAGGACAGGCTGCTTTGTACAATAGGGACTGCAGTTTGCAGCTTGCCTGTCCTATCCATCTCCTACGTGGGGTGACACGTGTACCTGAAAGTAAACGCCAAACAGTGGCCTAACGAGACCAATACTGCTGATAAACGGTGATATTTCTGCACCTGACTCCAGCGGGCGGGTGTGGGCCGAGGAGGGGGGGGGGGGGGAGGAGGAGATGGGAGTGGGGAGGAGAGAAGGAATGGCGGGGAGGAGGAAGAGAAGGGAAGATGGAGGGAAAAAAAAAAAGGGAGATGGGTGAAGGGGAACCCATTCAGCCTCTATAACCCCCCACATGGGATCAGGCGCAAACAAGTGCTACGAGGTGCTGCTTGTAATGGATAGTTTCAAATTATGTAGTAACCCTGGCTAATTCAGCTAAACAGTTAGCGTGCTAAGGGTATAATATCAAGTCCAATGGCCAATAACATTATAGTGCCAGTATAATAAACTTGGCTGTTCAGGAAGGACCCAGGAAGCTTCCGGGACAGATCTCCAGGAAATCCAAGGAACGTCTCTGCTCTCTCATGTCAACTCTTCATCTGCCTCTGATTGAAAAAAGAACAGTCAGAGTCTTCAAGTAGTAGTATGCGGACCCAGACGTGCGCAAGATCTTAGGGTCTCTCGACGGTGGACCTGTCTTTGCAGTATGCTGAGGTTTCCAAATCGATGATGGCGCCGGGGGGGGGGGAAGTTTCAAGTTCCCAATCTGGCAGGTCTGGAATGGGGACATCCAACGTTGAGCAGAAATGGTGCAGGTCTTCATGTGCTTTCAACTAAGCGGATTTACCATTTCTAGAGGCAGTCAGCATGAAAGGAAAACCCCATTTGTATTTGTTTCGTTTCAGTTCCTCTAGCAGGGGTTTTAGACATCTTCTTTTTAGATAACGTAATCCATGAAAGGTCTTGGAAGATCTGGAGTTGAGCTGCTTTCATTATGTGTTCTTTTAATTGAAACTCGTGGAGACAGCAAATTATATCCCTGGGGACAGTAGAGGAAGTTTTAGGCCGGAGTGCACGGTGGGCCCGATCCAGTTTAATTACATGTGTATCTGGTTCCCCTAGGATGGAATTGAAAATAGAGGAGAGGGTTGCTTGCAGATCCTCTGGTTCCTTGGGTTCAGGGAGACCCCTTACCCTTATGTTGCATCTCCATCCTCTAGATGTTTGGTCGTTTCTCTAAGGACTGTGGTTTGCATGGAGACATGAGATTGTAGGTTCGAGACGTAATGTCGGGTGGCATCATGCGCCTCCTCCAAGTCATCCATTCTTCCAGCAACACTTTTTAGGTCTGAACGGAGTGCTACTATGTCCATTTCCCACATATCTGTGAGTTCTGACATTAAGGATTTGAGATCACGTTTGGTAGGAAAATTGCGTATGTACTCTCGGATGTCGGATGGTATGGGCGATTTTGCCCGGGATCTTTCTGTGGTCTCCAGCAGGGATTCTGAAGAAGAGGCCCAGTCTGCTGCTCGGAGACGCTGGGAGCCCGAAGGAGATTCCTCATCTATATTATCCTCCACAGGGTCTGACCAGGAGGAGGTTTTAGAGCCTCTCATTGCTGGGTTCTGTTTTTGATTGCCTGGAGTGCGGTGTTTGGAGGCGCTGCTCGATCTAGGCATAATTCTTTCTGTATGTGATAGTTCAGGCGTCCAGGGGTGTGGTGATTTCTGCTCAGAGGTGTTCTCGGATCTATTGCCCGTAACGTGGGGCAATTGGGGGGACAGAGCTGGTGGGCTATATGATTTTGGTAGCTGGGGTGCTTTAGGGACAGGAGGTGATGATCGTTTTTCTGGGGGAGCTGTGCAGGTCTCTGTGTTATCCTGCTGTTCCCTTACCAGGCGACCCAATTGTTGGCCCTTCTTGGAGCCCAAAATTGACCCTTTACCCGAAGCTTGTGGCCAGGAGATATAGTGGTGCAGGGAGAGGCCTGTGGCTACTATTCCCTTGGCTGGGTGCCTCCGGGGTTGGGGTCCTTGGGACTTGGGCCTAGCCAGGCTGCACTGTGGACGCACTGTGTGTGGCAGAATGTCCGTTCCAGCCGCTCGGGCCTGCGTTTCGTCCCGCACTAACCTGTGGCCTGGAGTTGTAGGTTAGCTGTCTCCTGTTCGCCGCCTTGTAAGATGTCTTTTAGGGGGATTCCGGTGTCAGGCCGGGAACCCGCCGTGCTTCTTCCCGCCGATCGTGCTGCGATCCGCACCGCTCCATCTCAGCTGCTGCTGTCGGGCTGGTATGGTAGCCTCCGGCTCGGCTGTTTTCCCTGAGCAGGTCAGTCTTCTTTTTTACCGACCGGAACGACTCGGCAGCTCGGCTATGCTTTTTTCCGCCGTCTGATGTTGCGCTCCTGCGCTTGCAGTGGCAGTCCCTCGTTTTCTCCTCTAATGGTGCCGCGGGCTAAACGTGCCGTAGAACTTTATCTGGGCCTCCTTGCTGCTCAAAGTTCACCTGTGTGGTCACTGGGTTCTTTCCAATCTGTTGCACCGGTTTTGGATCTCTTAAAGCCAGGGAAATGTCGCCGCAGCCCAAAGTATGTGCGACAGGTCTCTGGAGAGAGAAGATCAAGCGGCCATTTTAGATGGTGCCAGGACCAACCAGCTAGGTGTTTCTTAACTGGAGGGGGATGACATCATCCCCCCCCCCCCCTCCGCGAGTCCACATGTCACTGTGTAGTTCCTCTCCCTATGCAGTCTTATTTTGTAAGAGATGTTTACATACCACAGGCTTGCATTCAGTCTAGACAATCTTCTATGACAGAGCACTGATCTCCTCTCCTCTCACAGCTGGAGGTTTGTTACAATTGATTCCAGTCTTCTATGAACTCCTCCAGAGCAGCACAGATCTCACTTCTATGTTTACACGCAGGAGCATTTAGGCATCGAGGCACAATTCTGCTGTTTTCTGATTGTAGAAGCCCTGCAGTATTTTCTTCTGGCTATGCAGAGTGAAATTGCTGTTGGTCCCTTACTTTGAGAGAGGGAGCCTAATGCTCCTATGTTTGCATTAGGCACAGATGCTCAATTCTGCTGTTTTCTGATTGTGTAGAGCAGCTGCTGACTGTGCAGAGTGAAATTTGTGCCGGTCCCTTTGAGTGAGAGGCAGGAATGCTCGCTCCCGTGAATACGACTGGGGGCCAGACAGAATGTAAATTAGTAGTCGGCAGCCAATGACATGAAAGGAGGTGGGATCTGACCGGCACTGGGGAACTGTGTTTACAGAAACAGAAGATAAGGGACACTGTGAAAACAAGACAGCTCTATGCTAATTAGCGCATCCAATTGCAAAGTTGTTTGTTTTCACTGTCCCCTTATTCTGAAGACCATTTAATGAAATGATACAACCCCTTTAAAGAAATATTTGTTTTTTTAGTCTTCTGTTACTTCATGAGTTTTCCCTGGAGGTGATAGGTCCTCAAGACTTCTGCTTTAATGTTAGATCAGTCCTTACAGCTCGGTCTGTTCCTCCTTTTATATACAATTAGGAGTTCTATAACAGTCTTGTTTCACTATAGTTAGTCTACATAGCACTCAATGGACAACTTACAGTGCATTCCTCCACTCGGGTCTGTGGATATTGGAGAATGCAGTGGTTTGAAGACCCATCCCATTTGCAAATGAGTCATTTGTTCTGCAAATAGGTGGAGTCCTAGAGCTGGGGCCTGGACTTGTGGCATATTGTAGATGCATGGGAAATGGCTTCACACCCAGTTTTGCTCAATGTCTGGGTTTCATTTGTGTATTTGGACAGAAGTCTTTCCTTTATAAACTCCTTTTCACGGAGAGCCACATCAGCTTTTTGGCTTTTCTCAAAGGGCCATTAGGACTGTTGGACTGTGATTAGAACTACTCCTTTAAAGGGTTGTTGGAGCCAATGTAATAACCTATTCTGCTGCCCTGATACAATAAAGCTTGCACTGGCGTCTCCGCTCACCTGTGTTCTAGTGCTGCCACGGTCTCTGCCGGTCCATTTTACTTCTGGCTTCAGTGGATTGGAACGTCCCAATGGTAGTCACTGATGTTGCGGTTTGGCAGGTGCACTTCTGACTTTTTACTGTGTATTTGAAGGAGTGGCTGCCTTAACTGTATACTGCATCCATCTGCTGTAAGGTCTTTATCAGTGTGAATGGAGCCTGTTTCCTTAAATGTATGCAGCTTGGAGACCCAGAGGAAAGGTCTAGTGATATGGACCCATCTGATGTTACCTTAACATGGCAGATGGGCATACAAAATTTGTTTAAACTGTGCACTTAAAACCCATTTTATACATGTAAAAAAAAAAAATAGTAGTATTGTGATTGTATTGGTTTTAAGGCCTGCTGGAGCTGCTGTATCTTTGTATTAGAGATTTTGGGCGATATGTCCCAATATGCAAGTGCCGTTTTAAAAAATTTTTTTTTATCTAATTTGCACCAAAAATACTCTTGAAGCCATTTTCTTGATGTAAAGGAAATGTAATATACCCAAAACCCAGGTTTATTCTATGCCGGGGTTTCGACACATTTGTACGGGCCCCCAAAAAAAGGGACATTCATTGGGGAGCAATAGAGCCCATGTTTTCCCTTTAAGTGCCTATTGGGAAACGGATTACACAATATAATGTTCTTTATGCGCCTCAACAGGCCCTAAATTTAAAAACACTAGCAACGATTTTCATATGTCTGCATTTTTCGCAATCGCCTTTTTAGGTGCCCGTAAGCTTTTCTATTACAAGGAAAAACCAAAAAACCTTTTTTTGAGAGGATTTAAACTTTGGCGCCCCTTTAAATGATTAAATTTTGGGGTTAAAAAATTTTCTTTCGGCGATGCCAAAATTTTCCCCCATGTCGCCCTTTTTTTTCCTTTGAAAACAACGCCGCACCAGTGTTTGTTTGAAGAATGTGCCGTTTTTTTAATTTTTTAAAAATTTGGTTTCAGGGCCCGGGAGGGTTTTTAGGGGAAAAAACTTTGATAGGTTTTGGAAAGAGGGAAAAACAAACCCCCGGGCAGTGCCCCATAATCCTCCCTACCCGCCCGCTTCCCCTATTTTCTAAACCCAAGGGAAAAAAGATGCATGCAGAAAACCCAAAAACTGCAAAAACCAAAAAACAAAAGAATAGTTTGAGTAGACCAAGAACAACCAAATCTAATACATAAACACTTAAAAGGGTTGTCTCCCTTTCTGTTTTTTTGAGGCCCCCCAGCCAGCTTCAGACTCTTACTCAGGCTGTGGGGTGGGTCTATAGCAGTGATTAATGTATTAGCTCTGCTACTGGTAGCTTGGGGTTTTCCCCGTGACTTTATTTTCTGGAAAGGTTTTGTAAATGGCACACAGAGCTTTAAAGTGTTAAAGCTTGTAAGTAAGCAATGTAAACCAGCACCTGTCTTTCAGATAAGAAACCAAAGGGGTTTAAACCCCACCCGGCCCCGATAATTTCTGCTTTTTGCCTGGAAATGAGTAGAGAAGGGGGGTTTTTAAAAACCTAGGAAGCCTGCGTTTGGGGGAAGGGGAAAAAGTACTCCAAAAAGAAGCAAAAAAAAAAACGCCCAAAGCCTTTTGGGAATCTTTATTTTTCCTTTCATTTAAACGGGATAAACAATTTTGATAAAAGGCATACCCTTTTTAAAAATAAAAAACAATGTTCTGATCCCGTTGGGGGGGTTTTTGGCATACCTGGAATTTTTTTAGATTATGCTGTGATAAAAGTTTTTTGTCCATTTTTAAAAAATGTAAATTTTCCCCCTGAAAGCATAAAAAGGGTTTTTTTCCCAGGGAAAATCAGTGGGTTCTACCTGCCCATAACCTACCAAGTTTATTGTAAGGGGGTTTATTTCCCCTGTGTGGGTCAGGGGCACAAGAACCACTGGGGGAAATTCTACTGTCAGTAGGTGAGACGGAGGGGGGGGGAGGACACTGGGGGCACCCCCGGCAGCATCCAGGGGGGGGAAGGAAAAAAAATTTTTTACCCCTTTTGGCGGCCCTATTTTTTCCCGGGCTTTTTGGGGGAAAGGCTGTGTAATTTAGCTGAAACTTTTCAAAACTGAAAATGAATGGAGGAAAAAAACATGAAAGGATTTTTCCCCTTCACCCCTTTGGGTGGCCCGGGTTCTGTGGGTTTTTATTTTGATCTGGATTGTGGGGCTGGAGGCTCTGCACCCTTTTCTTATATTAAAAAAAAAAAAAAAAAAAAAAGTTTAGTCCTTGTTCACACGGCTTATTCTGGGACGGATCTCAGCCGTGTTTTCCGCCCGTAATTTTCACTTTCCCAATTTCAGCTGAAAAACCGTTCCCCGGGTATTTGGGTTTAATCCCCAGGGTTTTTCATTTGAGAACTATGGATTCGTTCCCCCTCACCCCGCCCCCTTGGGCCCAAAAACCGGGGGGGGAGAAAGTGAAAATTGCACAAATTTTTGGCTTGTGCGGGGGGGTGAGTAATGTCTATTTGGGGGCCGGGGAGCGCCAAACCCCCCCCCCCCCCCCCCCCCCCGTAAGGGGGGGCGAAACCGTTCCCCCCAATAAAGGGCCTTGAGTCGGCCTTTATTGTTTTTTGTGTTTTTTTTTGTTTTTTGACACTGTACTGACCCTGATCTCAGTCAGTTTCTTTTGAAAATACCTTGCCTTTAGTTTTAAATTTTATTTTTTAAGCCAAAAGCAGACAGACTTCCAGCCACAATCTCGCTGCCCTTACAGTAAAGAATCCCTTTCTTTGTTTATGTAGAAACTTTCTTTCCTCTAGATGTAGAGGATGGCCCCCCCGCCTGGGTTTAAATTTAAATCTTGTTAGTTTTTTCTTTATTTTGGCCCCTTAAAAATTTTTTAAAAAATATTTTATGTCCCCAGAAAACCGTCTTTTCTCTAAAGAAATAACCCCAAACTTGCCCCAAAACTTTCTGGGTTCTTTTGTCCACCCCGTCCCTTTTTTTAAATTTTTTTTTGCCCCCCCTTTTTTACCTTTTTAAGCTCAAATTCTTTCCTGGGGCCCGGGCCCAAAAATGTACACAAAATTTCCCTTGTTTGGGGTTTAAACCCTTTATTGGGGGAGAGACATAACCCCCCTTGAAAATGACCCCCATGGATTTCAGTCTGGGTTTTTGGGGGTTTTGTGGTTTTTGATTGGTCCTTTTTTTTTTTTTTTTTTAAAAACGGCCTTTGCACTGGCCCTTTTTTATTTATAAAATTTCAGGGGAATTCACCCTTTTATTGCGCCCCGACCAGCCCGTAAAATTTCCCACAGTGTTGTGGTGCCCCTTTTACCTTCTTCCCTTTTTTCCCCTTGCGTAAATCCGGCAAGAAGTGACAATGATTGCTATGATTTTACCGTAATTTCGGGCCATACTTCGGCACATAATTGCACTGCAATGGATCTGATGTATGGCCCGCAATTATGCCACGTGAACACAACCTACATCTTGTTTTTAGTGTTTACTATTGGAGATGATCTTTGGACAGCCAAGGAGCACGGTGTTGTAGGCAAACTCTGTATGTGTTCAGAACAAATATCTTTGGCATTCACTCCAGCTTGTTCTTCACCAGCCACTCATGTGCATCAGTATACAAGGCCTTGTTCAGTGTGGCACAAGGATCCAAATACTCTTTTGCTAGCTCTATTATCCAGGTTTTACTTTTATAGGATGAGTTTTTTTTTTTTTTTAATCATGCAGCAGCTATCTAATGGCAAAATGTCCAATGCGGTTAGGAAGTGCGAGTAATTGAACAGTTACTTGTGATTGTCAGATGTTTCCTCAAGGGACAGGTCACAGTTGTGGTGCTGTAGTCTGCACAGAATCTGGGTGCCCCATCCCGTGTGTGAATAATACACTTTGTGCCATGGAAAATTTTAGAGCAGACTTCTGGTGCTGTCGGGGATTCGCTCCATAAAATCTGTGTGTGGTTTAGTGGCGCCACAAACACGTGGCGCAAATAAGGGGTCTAGACCCTAAGGCCGTGTTCACACAGCTTATTTGGGCGCGGATTGGCGCCGTACTCCGTGCCGGATTTGTGCTGCAGTACGGCGCCAATCCGTCAGAGTAATTACGGTAATCCACAATTCTCATACGGAACAGTGGATTCCGTCGCTCCTCCCCGCTCGGCGAATCCGCCGCGGGGATGGGGGGAGAAAGTGACATACACATTATCCAGGCGCAATACGCGCCGTGGGTAATGCAAGTCTATGGGCCCGGGGAGCGGCGCCCCCGCACCCGCCCCTTATTCACGCCAGAATTGCGAGCGCAATCCGGGTCGCAAATCCGGCGTGAATAAGCCGTGTGAACGGGGCTTAAGTGGACGTGTTTATGTAGGACTGCCAGGAAAGTTTGATCATGTGGTGTAGGTCACTCTGACATATTGGGCCAACTGTTGAGCTCTAAAACTCACACTCTTGCCCATAGTAACCTATGGGCAAAAAAGTGAGTTTTAGACCTAAAACTGTTCATACATGTGGCCCTAAGTGTTTTAGTCGGCAAAGAACTCCAAAGTCTGCCACGGACCTGAGAGGGTATTGGGCACAAGGTACTGGACATGGACTTCACCGTTCTTTGTCCTTCTAGTAGATAAGCAGCAGTGTTAACCTTGGGCTGCTTCCACACAGCAGAGGAGAAAATACCGATCGGATTCTAATTAGAATCTGACCAGTATTTTACACGGTTATTTTATTTTTTTTGCTTGGGATTTCGGAAGCCCCATTCAATGGAACCGTACTATAATCTGCTGTTTGGCAGAAAATCCAAGCTATGTAGACTGCAGCTCAGTTTCTGTTGAGGTCTTTGGGGATTTACAGTTGACTTTTCACACACTTTAAATACTGAATCCGCATAAAAATTGGACTGTAAACCAGTCCTTCGGAGACATAGCCTTAGGCAGCAACTTATCTCCTTCTCTAAACTGAAATAAACGTGTACATGTTTATGGGAAAGCTGCCATATTTCTTATTGGGATGGTGGCTGAGGGCACAGCCTTATGTGGTCTTGCTGAAATATGTTGGCTTTCTATAGATCAATCTGGAGTCTGGCAGTGGTCTTATGAAACCTGCCCGTTTACACTGCAGAGGACAAATACCAGTCGGTTTATCAGACACACAGCTGGGGGGGGGGGGGGGCTGCTTTTCTCCGATAAGCGGATAAAAGCCCTCCCCCTTCACATTCACTTGCACATATTCTGTCCGAAAACCACAAACCGTCTGAAAAACTGTCCCCAAAACCATGCTGTGGGGACATGGCATAGTTGGGGCTGCATACACGCTTCTGCCTGCTTCAAAATAGGGGCTTCCTCTGACTTCTTCCCCTCCATTAGGCTCAGATATCTACATATCCTAGTTTGTTCCAGATCTGCCATTCATGGAGGAAATGTTTGCACTAGAGCCTGACTTCATTTCTTCGAACACCTTAAAATTTAGTTTGCCAAACCCACTGATTGTTGGCAAGACCTGCCAACTGTCTTAAGGTTTATGGGGCCCTCCAGACTCTCTCGCCACAAGATGATGGCAGGAGGAAAGGGTAATGTTACATTTCAGCTCTGATCCTCTTGGTTTTTCTGAGATGTAAGCTAGAAGAGTCTTACGGCAGCTTTTTCATCTGCCTATTGACCACACAAGCGCACTCGAGTGTCCATGGGGCAATCGGGAGGAATAGTTTTTAAGGCTAAGTTCACACAGCATAATTGCAGGGCGTAAGTACGCCCCCCAATTATGCCGGGAGCTCGTGCCAATCGGCGCGAGCTCCAGCGGGGGGTGAGCGGCAGCCCGCCGTCCCCATAGACATTCATTACTAGCGGTGTGTAATTGACATGTCGCTTATCTCCCCCATGCAGCGTATTGTGCGAACAGGGAGAGGAGGCGTAATCCATAGTTCTCTATTAACTGTGGATTACTGTAATTATTGGGACATATTTCGCCCTGTATTGAACGCAGTACACCGTGAAATACGTCCCAATTTAAGCCGTGTGAACATGGCCTAAAGGCGTAAGAACACCTTTAGATCCTGGTGTCATGCAGCTCAATGTGCTGTAGTGTATGGGTGAAGCATGGTGAGCAATTTTGAGAGACTTTTACAAGAGAAGCCGACCACTTTTTTTTTTTTTTCTTCTAATCTGCTTAATTGCAAATAAAGAAGTAATAATTTTTTTCTTTCTCTTCTCTTTGCCAAGTCTGAGTGTATAGAAACAATATGGATCATTCAAAAGCCAATCATGGTCTGTCGGCAAAAGAAGGCTCAAACTGGACTGGTGTCCAACAAAAAAATTCGTATGCTAGACTGGTCCAGCAGCATCACAGCGGACGCTTTAAATTCTACATGAACTATATAGCCCAGAAACTGCAGGTGGAAGAAGCCGGTCATGAGGACATGGGCTGCGATAGAGACTCTGTTGAAGGCCTTCAAGAAAGTCCTGGTAGAAATGGCTTGTGTTCGAATACATTTTCCTCCTATGAGAGAAGTAGTGCTTCCAGGTTTGAGAACGGACTTCCTGTAGGAGACCCCAGTAGGAAAGGTGAAGCAGAGACTCCTCCTATTCGCAAAGTTGGCATTGAAGATGGAGATTTTGACCCAAAGGAGAAAGCGCTTTCCCAAAGTAGACCTTCTCTACTCAACACAAACCTCCAGTCTCCTAAAGGCAATTGCAACTTTGAGAGTAGAAAAGATTCCCAGGCTGAAAAACAGATGCCAAAGTCTCAAGCTTGTTCCAAAGGTGTCTTAGGAGAGCAGTTTTCTGAAGGTACGGCTTCAGTGCAGTTTTTAGAATTGTGATGGTTGCCCCCACCCTCTGCTTGTGAGTATGGTGACTTGGTATAAGATGTCTACTTGGCTGAAGCTTTGCATTTGTAAGAGAGCTTGCTTATGTTTTGGAAGCATAGAAGTTAAAGGGGTTTTGCAAAGAAGTGAGTTCCTTACCTATTATCTGCTCAGGAGAGAAGATAAACTCAGCATGCAGCATCATGGTGGGAAGAGGGAGGGGAGTGAGCAGAGAGCAACAAAGCAGGGAGTGTCTGCAAGGTTTACTCAAATTACATTACAACCAGGGGATTCTCTATACAGCAGACAGCCTCATACACTGCACTCTTCTCCCCAGTCCCTCCAAAGCTCATTCATGTTCCCTGTCATCAGATAAGTGCAAACACGCAAGCGCGGCCAGATCAGCTCCTGTGAGTGTCCTGGTCGTGTCTGTCAACTTTCAGGAAACTAAGGGCATCTGATTAAGGCTGTAGCTCTCAGAGGCTTCACTTTTTGTAATCGCATATATTTAGAAAAGTGGTTACCCATTTCGGAGGATCCCACGTCAACATTACATCGTGGCAAAACCCCTTTAACCTGTGGCTTGGTTTCATTATGTCGGTTTCTAAGCCAGCGAAATGCTTTTAGATTTGTAGCTTTTGGACTTCTTTAAAATTGTTGGATTGGGCTTAGAGCTATAGTTGTTGTAAACTCTCGTAGCTTCTGCTGTGTATTTGCTGTAAGCAGTAGTGATTCCTATCTAGCTTAATGGCAATGTCCACCATCGCAATGATTTAACTTTTTTATTCCAGTGTTTTTAAAGTGAATGTGCCCTAGATCAGAATGTAAAAGCTTTTTACCTTATTTGTTTCTATATGGCCCGGTCTCCTTGGTCATGGACAACAAACAAACCCTGTCCGTTCCTGTAGTCAGATTTCCATGTTCCTACGTCATGCTAACCTACCAAATATGCATTAACGTAAAGAAGGGGACAAATTTAAAGTCTTATTGCGGGAGTAGACTAGACGAGGTTTGTTTGTTGTCTGTTGCCTTGGCGATGCATTGTCTGCATAGGAGCTGTGTAAACAAGTAACAAGAAAATGTTAAATGAATGTTAAAATGATTACTGCTAAGTCCTTAGACACTTATCATCGGTCTACCTGCACCAATGTTTTTGTTTCTTTATCAATAACATAGAGTTGCAGTTATTACTGATAATGTTGTTCCTCTGTGTTGCTCAATTTGGTATGACCAGGGATCGAAGATCTTGACTATATTTAGGTGCAGATTAGACTTGTTTGATACACTTTGACTTTACTCTGATTGCAGGGAGACTTGGGCTGTCTACACAGCACAGAAAAACGTCCAGTTTTCCAGCATTTTTCTTTTTCTGAAAAAAGACTGAAAAGATGTCCCATAGACTTCCATAGTAAGAACGTTCCATCTCCATAGAATGTTGTTTTTTGAAGCCGGTTGCAAAAAAACAGAGCAGGGCAGAAAATTTACTATTGGAGCATATGTAAAGCACCAGATGTGTTTGGCTTATTTTTTTTTTTTTTTTTTTTTCGGCACGTCTTTGCAGAAATACATAGCAAGTCTATTGCTGTGCATCGCTGCAAAACGTAACAAAAACGGACTGTTTTTCAGCAGCTTTTGACAGGCCGTTTTATGACCATTTTAGGGTTTGGTTTGTCCCTTTAGGCTGTCTCCACTACACGTTTTTAGTCTTATTATTTTTTTTTATTTGGGCAGAGGGAGAGCTTTTCTCATCTTCTGAAACCACTGAAAACAGATCCCATTGACTTTAATAGTAAAAAATATTCTGTAATCTCCACTGAATGTTTTTTTTTTTTTTTTTTTTTTTTTTCCTGGTCGTTTTTTCAATGTTTCAAAAAAACGAACATAGTAGAAAATCTACTATTGAAGACTGTTAACTGCTAGATGTTTTGGGTGCAGTTTTGGTTTTTTTTTTTTTTTTAGACATCCACAGCAATTTAATGCTATGCATTTATTTAAAAAAAAAAAAGCGCCAAAAACTGAGAAACATGCCAAAAAAGTCAGTTTGACAGGCACTGGACAAAAACTGTTAGGAACGGTTTTAGAATTTTGCTTTTCAGTGAGTGTTTTTGTCCAGTGCTGTGTGAAACTAGCTTAAGGGTCATATACATATGGCTACGGTTAAGTCACATTTGCTATATTCAGAATGTTGCAAAAATAGGACCCAAAACTGTGTCCTAAAATAGAAGGTTTGTGTGAGAAATACACCAAGTGAGCTTGGCCTGAAGTTTATCTGACCGGTATTTGAACTGTTTTTGGGCCATGCACACGGCTGCAGGGGGACAGCTTTTCTCTGCGTTTAGCAGAGAAAAGCCCTCCATCCTCCCATTGACATGTTCATATTTTGCCCGAAAACTGGGGGGAAGAATGAACCAGTTCTGTTTTTCGGACCGCCAGCGGTCTCAAACAGCTGGGTGGAAAACCCGTGCAGCAAGGAACCGCTGCGCGGGTTTTCCGTAGAGGTCCACGTAAAAGTGTCAGCCGGTTTGCAGACTGTTTTCAAAACCAAAAACTGAAAACCCGTTCCGTGGGGACATGGCCTTACAGTTCTCATGGTGAAGTCTTTGTTCTTCTGGAGACTGAATCCTTTTTCTTTCCAAAAGAAAATGTTGGTCATGAAGTACTTTTTAGGCCTGAGGTTAAAGGTAAATACGATAACCAAATACATTGCGGTTTTGCTTCTCTTCTGGGTTAGAGCACCTCTCATCTCCTGCTTGTGTAAACAAACTTCCCTAGGTTGCCAACCATCTCTGTCCTAACAGCTACAGGCGGGATGGTGGTCACTCCATGCTGTGCCTGATCATCGGCACAGGAGCTTGTTTGTTTCTTACTCACAAATTTTTACCCTTTAGGGCTCTGTAGCTTTTTGCCCTGTTCGGACCCCTCCAACAGGCTCATCTCGAAATATCACAGCTGATATGTCAATCACTGCTGTAGACCCACCCACAGCCTGACAGGAAGTGTGAGCCTAGAGCTAGCTGTGAAGAGCAGGCTCCGTGATACCGTATGTTAATAACACCCGTATTAGGACTTCTATTCAATTGATTGCAGTGGTTGGTAACTTTGTGGCCATCATTGTGGAGGTACTGTTAATGTGGGGAGAGGCTTGTGCGTAGGCCACTTAGCTACTTTGTGAGGCACACATCTTGGAACACTCTATTTAAAACTAAAGTGGGCCATATGCATTAGATGGCTGTTTGCTTCTCTTGCGCCTCTTCTATACTTTGGCCATGTGTGAATGGATGTTCTGCATGTTGAGAGGTGACTAGTTTGGCGGTTTATCTCCCCAAGAAATGGGCAGTTGAAAACCAACTGCCGGGTCCTCCTTCCCCAACCGTCTGACGTCGGCGAGTCAAGGCCTCAACACACTAGTTGGTTGGTCTAACCCAGTGTTTCTCAACTCCAGTCCTCAAGACCCACCAACAGGTCATGTTTTCAGGATCTCCCACAGAATGCACTGACCATAATGATATCACCTGTGCACTAAGGAAAGCCAGAAAACATGACCTGTTGGGGGGGTGGGGTGGGGTCCTGAAGACTGGAGTTGAGAAACACTGGACTAACCTTTATCTAACGTGTATGGCCAATTGTGAATGTGAAATGGCTGCTAAAGACTTAAAAGGGTTTTGCCAAGAAGTGAGTTCCTTACCGAACAGGCTGCTACTCCCCTCTTGAGGCTTGATAAAAGGGGCGTTGTGTTTCTGTATTTAAAAAAACAAAAAAAACAAGTACCTCCTCTGATGTCATCGCTCCACCTCCCATGCACACTCCTGATACTCAGTCTCTGTAGTTGAGCAAACATTGTTTTGCTAATCCACAGAGCAGAACTGTTGTGCACAAGCAATGTGTTTTAGTTCTCCCTCTTATTTGCTCAGGAGAGAAGATAAGCTCAGCAGGCAGCCTTCTTTCATTCCATCACGAACTGCTGCAGGGAAAGAGGGAGGGGGGCTGAGCAGAGAGCCAGGGAGACTCTGCATGTTTTCTCAGATAATTACATTACAACCAGTGGATTCTCTATACAAAAGACACAGGATCTTTCTCCCCAGTCCCTTCAAAGCTCGTTCATGTTCCCTGCAAGTGCAAACACAAGCACGGCCAGATAAGCCCCTGGTTGTGTCTAATGTAAACTGTCAGGAAACAAAGGGCATGTAAGGCTGTAGCTCTGAGGCTTCACTTTTTTTTTTTTAATGACCTATATTTAGAAAAGTGATTAAATACCCATTTTGGAGGATCCCACGTCTACATTAGATTGTGGCAAAACTCCTTTAAAAGCATATATTAAAAATAATAGATCAAATTTCCCTCCATCCCAGATAGCCCTTGAGGCAGAAGCATAGCCACATACAAATGGGTACTTAATTTAAGATGAAAATGACCATTGTAATGGTTTGTCGGCTAGCTGACATTCAGAAGGCACTTGTCTTGAGCAGCCTCTTGAATGGTGTCAAAATCCATGTTGACATTTCATGTGCTTTCTGCATTGCCTTAACATAGATTGTGTGTTGTGTATTCTTAGAGTAGCTTAGCTACTGAAGGCGTGCTATTCGGAACTTGACTTCTCATGTGACTGTGCAAAATCCTTTTCTAAATACTAACCATGAGAGGTTAGAAGTGTGGCTTACAAATAACTAGCAAACTAATTAACATAACTTCGTAATTAACCCGTTCAGAAGGTATGTGGTGCTTAACGTCTCTGCTTGCAGGGTGTGTGGCTTTTTTATTGTGGTCTAGTCTTTGTCCAGGATAGAACCCAATAAAAATGCCTTTGCCCTCTACATTCTCCTGGATCCTGAAGCATTTCCACTATAATTTAACCCTTCCAGAAGTAGTTGGTGGACGTCAATATCAGGTGCTTGTTTGCCATGCATCTAAATATTGTACTGCATGGGATTTCTATTACTGATCATCTTGTGTTGCTTGGTATGTTCCCTATGACAGCATGCAGCCCACTGGAGCTTTATATAAGAAGTCAGGCAAAAATGATGTACTTGCACCACTTCTAAGATGGTCACCCAGCTTATATATATATAGATATATATATATATATATATATATAAGATCATGACAAAATAAGCAAGGCTTACTAACCCTGTTTCTCCTGAAAATAAGACTGTCTTATATTTATTTTTTGCTCCTAAAGACGAGCTCAGACTTTTTTTTTTTTTTCTGTGAACATTTATTGTTGAACAAAACATCAACATGTATTAATATACTGTAGTGATTTCATCAAAACATCAGCATAAGCAGCCAAACTCTAAAAAAATAAAAAAACAAAAAATGCACTAGGTCTTATTTTCAGGGGTGTCTTATTTTCAGGGAAACAGGGTAGCTGGTCATCCTGGTTTTATGACATGGGTCAAACAAATTGAGCACATCGTTTTAATGGCATGTGTTTTTCCAGTTTAAATGAGAATCGGGGGTTTTCGCACTGGTGGTTTTTATTTATTTATTTTTTCTTTTCTTTGCAGAAATGCACAGCAATAAATGCTCTGCATTTCTGCAAAAAAGTCAAACGCACTGTGTGAAAGCTCCTTTAGGCGATGACTACACAATGTTAAAATGCCATCCAAAATCTGACGACATTTTAACATCGCTTTAACGCACTGTTGTCTAAAAAACAATAAATAAGTCGGATTTCCCTTATCCCCAGTACAATGTAGTTACAGGAATTTGACAGGAGTCCTGCATAATATAGGAAACAATCAGTAAGGCTATGTCTACACTGCAGTGGACAAAAAACGACCTGAAAACAAATTACTAAAAAAGTTCATGAAACTGAGTTTTCTGTCCACTGCCTGTCAAAAGCGGCTGAAAAACGTCCATTTTTTTGACGCGTCTTTGCTCTGCTTTTTAATGTATGCACACATTAAGCCATTGGATATAAACTACACCCTACAGGTGGAGTTAATATGTTAAGTAGTCACTTCCTTTGGATCACTGTAGCCATTGTGAGCACATTGTCCTTTGTGTGCTGCTGCTGCTGCGTGCTACTGCTTTATTAAATTTTGCACCAGATTCTTGCACCAAAATCCACAAAAACCCACATTCTTTCCATACAGCAAGATAACTGTATTAGCGTCAAAATCTGTAAAGAAAAAAACGCATTATTGCGCCAAATTCCGTAAAACCCTATGTTTAGTGTTAGAAGCGATCACTTTATTAGTGCCAAAATCTGTAAAGATACGGGTTTTAGCACCAAAATCCGTAAAAAACGTAACCTGGCGCCAAAATCCATAAACGTATTTTTTTTTGCGTCAAAAGCTAGATCGCTTTTAGTGCCAAAATCTGTAAAGATACCGATTTTAACCCCAAAATACATAAATGGATTTTGGCGCTGAAATACGTAAAAAAACGTATTTTTTTGGCATCAGAAGAGAGAACTTTATTAGCGCTAAAATATGTTCAGTAAAGGATTTTAGTACCAAAATCCACAAAAAAATGGATTCTGGTGCCAAAATCCATAAAAACTTATTTTTAGCAAAAAATATATGAATTGCGCAAAAATCGTTATCAGCCAAAGCATGATCATTTTATTACAAAAGGTACAAAAAAGGACACATCACACTTGTATGCAAATTTGATAAGGTATAACCTTTGTTACACCCACTATAGGTGGGACTTGGGTCTCCTGGGAGGGTTTTCATTGAAAAATCGCGCCAAGACGTCCAGTGCTTTCCATAGACTCCTGTAGTAAATTTTCTGGCGTTTTTTAGAGCATGTTGCAAAATACGACCAGTAAAAAAAAAAAAAAAAAAGCAGAAAAAAGCAGCTCAGTGTAGACAGCAGGACGTTTTTACATTAGTCAATGGGAGATGATTAGTCGTTTTTCCAGCGCTGAAAAAACGGCCGTTTTTCTGTTCAGTGTAGACAGCCTAAAACATCTGTGCTGTGTAGACTACAGCACAGATTTTCTATCTGTCTACACCGCTCTAGGGTCAGTTGGATTTTCAGCTGATACGAAATACTGAATCCACTGAACCTCTGACCAAAAACCTGTGTGGTGTCGACAGCCTTAGGGAATCGCCTTGGAGTTTTTCTGAAACAATACCTACACCAGTCTAAGATTGCAGGTTAGACTGTTTTCTGAAGACAAGGTGCTAACCTCCCCCCTGTAAAATCGCATTGTGAACTGCAGTGTTTATGAACGTTGAATACAATGCAGCAGCGGAGGTGTTAGGGCATTTCACATGTTTATGCATTGTAGTGCACATTGGGGAAAAAAAACTCCATGTGAAGCGGAGGCAGTCATGGTGTAGATTTGTGGTTTTATCATTGAGCATCACTTTTTATCTAATCCAGAGTGGATTGGATGACAATGTGTTTCATTAGAATGGCACCAGACTACAGATGACTTTACACTCTGACCCCACCCACCAAAAAATAATCCCATTTCCCTCCTCCTTTATGGGGATCTGTGTTGGGTGAAGGAATAGTGGAGATGGCAATGATTATCGCAACAGTTCTTGCACTTGTTTGTCCTTAGACTGGTCGAAAACTGGTTTCATGATGGAGTTTGTTTTCAGGATAACATCTTGCTACAGAACAAGTGACAGCCATGCCTCAACAAAGTCAGGGTGTCAGAAGTCAGCAGTGGTAACGAAGTACTAACTGTAAGATTAGCTATAAAGTCCTACCCTCCCCTATCAAGTCATCCAATGATTCTTTCTTTGATTTTGATCTGGAAGAGGTGGTCATTGCCGGAGCTCTTGCATTGTTAAAGGAGTGTTCCTACATAGACAAACAATATGCACTAAGAACTAGAGCGGTGCCATTCACAGCATACAAGCAGGACGCCACCTGCACAATTAAGCCTCCAAATACAAACAAATGCCGTGCGAGTCCCAAGTAGGAAATGGTTTTTCTTCTAATTTAATGTATTAATCATATCGACATATAGTAACATCTATATAATATATAGCAGCAATCATAGCACACTTATCTCAGTCCTTCAAATCCTGGATATGGATAGATATAAGTATTTTGCAAGCCACGAGGAACGAGCCAGAGACAAACCAAGCGATTACTCCAAGTTGCCTGGAACACGCAACGTTTCGGGGGACACGCCCCCTTCCTCAAGCGTGACGTAGTTTCCAGGATGTCCGTTCTTATACCCTCCAATATGTAGTTCAAAGCATAAGATTACTTAATATATAATTATGCTCACAAGTAGCTATGATAATACCAGACAATTAAAAACAAGACCCAAGCAGTTACTCCCAGTAACAATCGCTGTAAGCTATATCTAAATACTAACGCTAATACGGGGTAAGAGAATCCTAAAAACCAAAAACAGGCAAATAGATATGGGGCCGGATACCTAACAGATCTATAAGAATACATTCCATTGGCAATTTTCATTAAGCCCCTTAGGGGAAAGTGCATCTAGTCTGTTGATCCAATAGACCTCGCGTTGTAGAAGTTTTATATTAGTTTGTTCAGCATCGTTGCCCTCCACTTCCTCAAGTATACACCAACAGAGCTCAGCCACATTATGCCCTCTCTCAAAAAAGTGCCTAGCCACTGTCGATTCTGAATATGGTTTTTTCTTTTTGGCTAAGCTGATGTTACTGCTTTGCTCACCTTTCCTTTTCTTCACATTTTTTAGATTTGAAAAGTCGTATCTGAGACTTATGCTCGTTAATCCTAAGGCGGAGCATCCTAGTGGTCTGCCCCAAGTAGCACATGCCACAGGGGCACTTAAAAAGATAGATTGCATTGGTGGTACAGCAAGTGAAGTACCCTCTTATAGGTATATTATACCCACGAGTGGGATGGGTAATACTCACCCTTAATGATACCATGACAATTTTGGCACGACAGACAGGGATAAGTACCCTTTTTGTGTCCAAAAATTTGTCTCGAAATTTTCTGCTTTAAATCAGAGTGGACACTGTAATTACTTATCGATTTACCTTTGTGATATATGAATTTTGGAAACTCCCTAAAGAGGGGTCCAATCTTTGGGTCACCTTGTATTATGTGCCAATGTTTCCTGATGGTCTTGCGTATCAATTCTGTATGGCCATCATATACAGTATGGAACCCTACTCTTTGGTCAAACTTCTGTGTAATTTTTGGAGTTCTAACAGACTCGTGTGGTAATTTACCTACTTCCTCTCCTATACTCACAACCTCCTCTCTAGGGTATCCACGTTTGACAAACTTATTGATAAGCTTCTCTTTGTTCCTATGGTATTCTGTGTCAGATGAGCATATACGTCTGGCACGCAAAAATTGACCCTTTGGAATGGCTTTAAATACTGTTGGAGCATGTTGACTTTTCATATGTAAGATATTATTCCTATCAGTACCTTTGAATAAAGGGTAGTAGCCAGAGTATGACCCTCCCATTTAACCAATACATCCAAGAAACTAATCTCTTGGACATTTTTAGTAAGTGAAAATTTGATAAGGGGGTGTTTGGTATTCAAATCAATGAGAAAATGATCCAACTCAGCCTCAGTTCCTGTCCATAACATGAACACGTCGTCCACGTAGCGCAGCCACCGTTTAATGCAGTGGCTCCATCTCCCGCGGACGACGTGTCCATTCTCAAGACTCCATGAACATGTTAGAAAAACTTGGCGCGACAGGAGACCCCATCGAAGTCCCCTGTCGCTGCCAATAGAACTCCTGTCCAAATCTAAAATAATTCATGGTAAGGATAACGTCCAGTAACTCCAACAGCAAAGCAATCATGCTGTTGGATAAACTGGCAGCCTCCATGAGTTTAATTCTTACTGCTGCAATACCTTCATTAGTAGGGATATTGGTATAGAGACTGCCCACATCCAGTGTACAGAGAAAGGTAACATCTGCGATATCCAAACCTTCAATTTTGGCCAAAAATTCGCTAGTATCCTTAAGACACCTAGGAAGCTGTTTGACAATTTTTTGTAGATAGTTATCAATAAAGAGGGCCACCGGTTGGAAGACAGAACCAATGCCGGATACAATGGGCCTGCCCGGGGGATCAACTAAGGATTTGTGGACCTTCGGCACAAGGTATAAGATGGGGACGCGTGGGTGTTCAACTTTTAGCAGATTTGCCGTTTTATTCTCAATAATCCCCTGCATTACCGCATTAAGGAGAATCTCATCTATTCGATTTTTAACCTGCTTGGTAGGATCCTCACTACTTTTTGCATATACCTCAGTGTTATCTAATTGCCTGTCTGCTTCTTGGATTTATTTCTCTCTATCCATAATGACTGTGGCGCCCCCTTTATCCGCTTTTTTAATTATAAGCTCTTTATCCTTGTGTAATGCGTCTAGGGCGTAGTGTTCCTACCCTAAGCTTGTTTTAACAATCCACTATATATGATAAAAGTCTGACTGCTCAGGGTCCCACCTATGTGACCACAACTGATTACCTAAAGAGAGCCTGTCAGTTACATAAACAATGTGACAGCAGGATGTAATAGAGGGAGAGAAGAGGAGCTCTGTGATAAATAAGTTTATCTATTTTAGGCCTTTTTTTTTTAAACCTGTAACTTTCGCTCTTGACCCCTTGGTAATTTCAGTGGTGGCCAGTAATGCAATGTGTGTGGGTTTTTTTGTGTTTTAACCGGTTTTATTTGTAAAAATGTTTGTGAAAAATTACAAATTGCATTGAGTCACACATTCAGAGGCATTAGTTATTTCTCATTCAAAAGATACACTAGGTATAAACAGTATCCAGTCATATAGCAGTTATTATATAGATTAGCTTTTTCCCTATTCCAAATATCACAATGGTAATGCAATGTTGACTGAAATGAGAAACGGTGAAAGTCCTGTTTTCTCTGCCCACATGCAGTGATTGCCAGCTTTCCTAGTACCAGTGTGTGTAGGTGTCAATCACTGGAGTCATCAGAAGGCAGTCAGCATTTTTCTTATCTTCCCCCCCCCCCCCCTTTTTTTTTTTTTTTTTAATTCTGCTCCAAATCTACCAAATAAACTTCTGTATCAGAGCTCAGCCTCTCTCCCTCACATCCTGCTCCCAGGGATCCGTTATCCTGTCAACAGGTGATGAATGAAGAGAATACAGTTTACATCTACACTACTCACAAAGTTAGGGATATTTGGCTTTTGTTTGACATTTCAGGATGAACAGAACATGTTGTTGAAATTTATCTTCAAATTAACGAAGTGAGAATATGTACCTTTAGAATGCACATGTCCAACTGTTCAGTGTTTCAGTACTTTCTGCACAACTTGCTGATCTCTAACAAGAAGCTTAATGGCAAAATTCACAAAAGGTGTTTGATCCCTGAATCGCCCAATAAATTTGAGATGAATTTGAATTGGGATTTAAACAGTCCTCCTCATCAGGCTGTTCACATTCTGACATGAGACCAAGACAACACCTTACAATTGATAAATAGTACCTCATCATTGCGAGGCTTTAAGCAGGATGCTCTCAAATGGAAGTGGTCACTTAGTTTAGAATGTCGGTGTCATCAGCAGGTTGCAACAGAGATAGACTGGAAGAGTCACACAAAGATAAAGAAGTGGACTTGCTTTGGCTACATCACACACTGATGACCGCTTCATTGTAAACCATGAATGCTGAATGCCACAACTCCAGGCACATTGGACATGTGCATTTTAAAGTTGAGACGGTCTCGTATGGGTTATTTTAAATTTTTCAAGAAAATTTGTGGTTCCTGAAATTTCAACCAAAAGCCAAATATCCCTAAGATTCTGTGCATGGTGTAGATCACCCATGCTTCGTCCTCCTTCCTTGAAGGAGGAAACGTGACCGTTTATTACGCGTTCCCAGATTTGAGTGGAGGCCATGTGATGTCCTACCTTAGCCTCTGCAGGAGAAATGTTTAGCTGCCTGGTTTGCTCTCTGGTCTTTGTTTAGTGGAGCAAGCTCCTCGTGGAATTTGGTAGCAAACTGTTGGTTGTTGTGTATGAATTTCTTATTTTAGGCCAACAAGAAATGAAAGGGGGGACTGTTAAAGTATGCTGAGAAATGCACCTTCTAAAATACTGCCACCTAAAACTGGCCCCATTTACCAGCTGATGTACAGAAAGCCTCTTTGGTAGTCTGGTATTGCACAAATCTCAGCAAACTTTGTTAGATGCCGTTTTAAAGGAACAATGCTGTGTTCATTCTGATGTTTCGTTTCCTTTCTTTGGCCTTCCATGCTTGTAGCTGCTACATATACATTCTATAATATTTCTGCATAGATTTCGGATGGCTGCTCATAGTATATTCAGATTAGAAATCTTGGTTAGGATGAATCTACTGTTGTGCAGGGGAAATCCTTTTACCATGCGTTATAGAGAGACTGTTTTATTTTCAGGTTTATGTGCACAGCGGATTAATTTGTTTCTTTTTGGTCTGATTACAGGTGGTGACAAGCGAGGATTTCCAAGGTTAAGAAACCAGTCCGAGTGTGCCAGCTCACCCCCAAGTGTGGATAGGAAGCGACAGCTTTTGGAGTCTCGCAGTGAAAGCATGTACAGCACACCAACTCTAGCCAGCCCAATGCAGTCTGGGGCAGCCAGAGGTATTTATATACTTTGCCACTTGTTGTTTTTGTCTAAATTGTTAAAAATGCTAGGTTACATCCACACGACACCCGCCAAAATACTCGTTGAATTCTGAATCCTAAAACATCAGACGAGTATTTTGATGTGGATTTTAGTTGACCTCCCCCCGCTTGATTTTGGTCCAGATAATCAGTTCCATTCTTCTGTATGGTATTTTGGACACGGATCCGACATAGAAATGTTTGGAAATAGTTTTTTTTGTTAAAATACGGGGAAGAATGAACATGTTCCCTATTTTTTTGCAAAAATAGTGTTTTTAAATCTGAAAAGAAAATCGGGGACGTGTGGACTATGGGAAGGGTTTTACAGTCGGATTGTAATGGATTTGAAAACCTGAATCCACATACAAAAACCGACTGGAGATGCTTCCTGTGTAGACGGACCCTTAGGTCTGAGGACTTAAAAGGTCCGCATACTGTGACAGCTCTTGGTGTTTGTGTGTGATTATACATACACACCATAAAAAAAAAATGAGAGGATGCTTTTTTTTTTGGGGTTTTTTTTTCAACTTTTAGGTCCTCACATTTTTATGCAATATTTGTTGAACCCACTAAATTAAAGCTGAAAGTGTGAACTTCAACTGCATCTGAATTGTTTTAGTTCAAAATTCATTGTGGTAATGTACAGAAGCAAGATTAAGAGTATGTTGGTCCAAATATTTATGGACCTCACTGTATATGTAGTATACATGCATTTTAATATATATCTAAACCCCCTCCACGCCCCACCCCCCCCACTGCTAAAGTGTTTAGCTGTTGTTTGTTTTGCTCCATAGGTGCAAATCGCAGTTCTGGTTCCAACCCCAATGATAAAAGATACAACCGGGCAAGAAAAAGAAACATCTTTGAAGCCTACTTGTCCAGGGAAGAGGTCTCTGCAGGGCTGAAGAGAGGAGAACTAATTCAGGTCTGTAAATGTTGAAGGGGAAAAAAAAGGCTTGCTCCTGCATATTCTGATGTGTAGCATGCGCATATTTACAAAAGTATGCATTATAAACATTCCAAATACGTAGAATTTAGCTTTTTTCAATTGAAATGTGACTTTATGCATGAGGGTATATTTTTATGTGGCATTTATTTATTTATTTTTTTTACGTCCAAGTAGTTTAGGGGTTAATGCAAATGGATGTAAGCTTACGTCCAGGTGATCGTTCGAACTCAAACGGTTAGCACGATTGCTGCAGTATGTTAGCTTTACATTACAGCTGACATCCAGCAGCATCGACCTCGACCGGAGATCACTCTGAGGATGGGGTTGTTGGGTAATTGACCTCTTAGCTGCCGCAATGTGGCAGCTAAGAGAGAGACGGGAGGTGGGGGGCTCCCCCTCACTGCATTGCAGTAGCTGCGATATAATCGCAGCTGCTGTGCGGTCACCAGGCGCCTGAGCGACACTACTGGCCAGGCATTGCGACTGTCAGTCGCCACTGAGACAAGTACATAGCATTTCTGCTACTGTATGTACTGATCTCCCTAGTAACTGTGATCTGAAGATCACTGATACACGTCCATTATGAGGTAAAGTAAAAGACACAAAATAAAAATATATAGGTGCACCGGCCTTTTTCCTCTTTATAAATGCCAATTGTCCCCAGAAAGATCAAAAATAAAGTACGCATATTTAGTATCGACGTGTGCATAATGGCCTACCCTATAAATCTGTCACGTTATTTAACCTGCACAGTGAACAGCGAAAAACATAATTCATGATTGCGGCCCCCCACATCCACATTTATCCCGCAACACACAAAATGGAATTAAGAGTCATCACTATCAGAGGATAGTGATGTATTGTTTTACTTAAAACTTTTTTCTTTTCTAAACAGGGTATCACCGTAATCGTATTGTCGCACAGCATAAAAATAACATCACATATACTGTACGGTGAGCGCTGTTAAAAATATATATTTGTTTTCACCTTGGGTTCCCAAAAAATATTTAAGAGGCCCCCACCCCCCAATAAAAATATCAACTCGTACTGCAAAAAACAAGCCCGTACACAGTTATGGCTCTCAGACTGTGTCGATGCGTAAATGTTTCACTTGTTTTTATCGTGTACAAGTAGTAAAAAAAAAAAAAAGCGTATTCTTGTAATTGTATTGGTCTGCTTAAAGCTAACATGTTATTTATACTGCACGGTGACTGCTGTAAGTTAAAAAAAAAAAATATAAAATAAAAACCTACCACGATTGCTGTGTGTGCAAAACGTTTGACAAAAACCTTAATAAAAAGCAATCGCAGCATCATATGAAACCCATAATGGTACCAATAAAAAACATCAACTCATCCCACAAAAATAAGCCCTTAATCCGTTCCATATACAGAAAGTTATGGCTGAGGCGATGACATAAAAACGCAATTTTCTTATAAACAAATTTCTATTGTGTAATAGTAAGAAATATACTATAAAAACTACCCGTGAAGTAAAGTTATTTTGTCATTTACACTGCAGGGTGAACGCTGTAACATGGAAGCCCAAAAAAACAATGGCAGAACTTTTGTTTTTTTTTTTTGTTTGTTTTTGTTTTTTTTGGGGGGGGGGGGGTTCATTGCTAAAGGGGGGAAAAAAAGCTAAAACACCTGTGCCCAAGATGCAAAATACAACCCTAGATCCATAAAGGGTGTTGAATCCAAAATCGGGTGATTTCTGGTTGGTTTCACCTGTTCTGGTACTTTGGGGGCTTTGCAAATCCGACATGACACCCACCAAAATCTGCGTTCCAAAAGTCAAATAGCGCTCCCTGCCATGCACCCAAACAGCAGTTTACAGCCACATATAGGGTTTTGCCAAACTTGAAAAATTGCAAAACAAATTTTTTTTTATTTTTTTCAGGATTCCAGGAAAGTTCATTTTCACAGCCTAACACTGAAAAAAATTTGAAAGACCTGTGGAGTTGATATACTTACTACACCCTTGGATATATTCCTTAATGGGTGTAGTTTCAATATGGGGTCTTTTTAGGGGTGTGGAGTTAGCACCTTAAGGAGTCTGCAAACCTGTAATAGCTCCTAAAGAATCATAATGAAAATGAGACCCCAGAGTCGAGTAGGTGCTCCTCCTATTCTGAGACTTGTGGTTGAGCCAAATGGCGCACTAGAGCCACATATGGGATATCTCTAAACGCGGAATTGGGGGAATCGATATTAAGTTGCGTCTCCCTAGTCGCATCTACCGCGTTCCAGTGAGTAATGGATAAAAATAGAAAATTTGCAAAAAGTTAAATTTTGGAATCTCCCCTCAACTTTGCTTTAATTCCTCTGAAACACCTAGTGAGTTAATAAATGTCGTAAATGAGGTTTTGAATAGTTTAAGGGGTATAGTTCCTTAGATGAAGTCATTTATGGGGGTATCTAACATACAGGCCAATCAAAGTCGCATCAGAACTGGACTGGTCCCTAAAAATAAAACTGTTGCAAATTTTCGTCAAAATGTGAAACGACTGCTAAATTTCCAAGCCCCCTAATGTTTTAAAAAAAATGCCAGTCTACATTAGACAGGGTAGGTGCTAGTTATAAACTTTTGAGTGGACTCTGTTTTACGTGCAGAAACTTTTGAAGTTTGAAAAATGGTACATTTTTTTAGTTTTTCACAATTTTGATTGTGTATGGGTTAAAACTTAAAGCACAGTGTCAGGAGAGCGGTCTCTGAATCGGTGTCAGTTATTTGCACATAAAGTGACATGTAAGATTTCAGGAACGGGGCTCTGTCAGGAAAGTCAACCTGGTTGCATCCTTACGGGGTTAAATGTTTTTGGTAAGAAAATGAACATTGATACTAGATTTGCATTAGATTTGCTTACTTTGAAATTAACTGCATTTGCTCACATCTTTGTACAGTACAGTGTTTTGGCTCCGTCTTCTGCCTTGATATAAATGAGTTTTGAGGTGTTTCAAGCGTATATTTTGGAGACGAGGAGGGTGGCCATCGGTGTGGATTATGCCTTACTGCCAATACTATAGGGATTAGTTTGGTATTGATGGTGAATATTTTAATGCTTACAGTAGATTGGCCGTACATGTCATTTTATGTTAAATGACTGTACACTTCTGCTTCTGAGACGCTATCGATGGAAAAAATAATCTGAACATAAAGTACAAATATGTGGGTATGGGAATGCATGTAAAGATGCCATTGGAAGCAGCAATGTTTGCAGGGCCTGCAATAAAACACTTTGCCTCATTTTAAAGAGATACTTGCTTTTCATTAAACTTTACATAGTTTCTCTTTCTTTTGTACTGCTCATAGAATTTTACTGATGGGACATATTGCTTTCTTCGCTTAGGCTGCATTTACACGGCAAATGCTGGTCGTGAAATCCCAACCAGTATTTTCTCTTTTTTTGGCATGCAGAGTAATGGCTTTTGTCTGGTTTGCAGATTCAAGCCATCCCCCTTCACACCCATATGTTCATGTTCTGCCCAAAAATGGGCGGAAGAATGAACCTGTTCTAAGTTTTTCGGACCGTCTGCAGTGTGAAAAACCATTTGGCAGAAAATCCATGCAGTGGGGACTGCTGCACTGATTTTCTATTAAAATCAATGTAAGGTTTAAAGACGGTTTTCAAATACAAAAAAAAGTCTATAAATTTGACTGAACCTGTGCAATGGTGACAAGCCCTTATTGTGGTACTAAAAAGGTAGTGAAAAAACAGATGGAGAGCCACACACTAATCTGTTTTATCTTACCCTAGTGCTGGGTTTCTATCTTAAACTGTACAGTACTACAGTATAATGCCCTCCATGCTGCCTCCTGGGTGTGCTGTAGAGATATAGGAAAGCTGTGCAGTGTGTGGTAGATCTCATCGCAGCTTGTCTCAATGTAGAAGCTTAGACAGCTGAAAATAACTACAGATGAAGCGGTCAGAACAGAAAATTGATAAAGGTCATATGGACATCCAGTAGGGCCACATATGTGCCACTTGGATGATGCAGGCTCAGAAGCTGTGCCCACTGCAGGAGCCAGCTGTGATGTAAAGCCAGGCTCTCGATGCAATGGTACGAATTGTAGCTAGCGAGGGGGCGTGGCTAACTATGTGAGAAGGACGTGTGTGAGTGGAGCTCCGTCCAGGATCGCCGTTTTTCAGCGAAAACAGCACGAAATATGGGCAGTAGGAGAGCAAGAAGAGCTGCCAGGATGTCCAGAGCCCCTGTGCCAAGTGGCCCGGCCATATCAAATTATTTTGCCCCGCTGGCAGACTTGCAGGACTCTCTGCCCTCTTCCCGTGCTTCCTCCCGAGAGGCGCCATCTTACTTGCCTGCTCCGGAGCACAGCCTGAACCTCCCACTCTGTGCAGACTTCGGGCGACGAGTGGAGGATCCTGACACCTCGCCGGCGCGGCGGCTCCGAAACCCGCGACTTCTGCCAGCAACCCCAGAACCTGCATGGGAGTCCACACTGCAGCAGGAGCTCCCGGACCCAGAGATCTCCCGGCAGACAGGGACAGAGCACGGGAGAGAGGCAGCGGGAAGCAGCGTGACGGCAGGCACAGCCATCGCAGCAGCTGCAGATCTCGGCGGGACGCAAGGAGCAGGGGGTGCCGCACGGGGCCCTGCAAGGTACGATTCCCCTCTCTGCCAGATGGAGGGATCGGGCCCCTTGCCGTCTACCCAGCGTCCGGTTGCAGCAGGCTGGGGGGGGGGGGGGTCGCCATCAAGCCTCAGACCCAAGGGGGCCAAGGACTGTTCCCTGCTGCCCACAACAAGTAAAAGCCTGACTGGTCACTCTACTTTACCTGGGGATCTCACTTCCTCCGCTTCCCCTGCACAATGGGCTGCAGAGCCCCCAGCTCCTTACACAAGGGGAGCCCTATGGGGACTTCACCCACCTCTACTGGCCCGGTGATGCAGCCTCAAGAGCAACAGTTTGGGAGGGGGGACACTCCTCTCAGGCTCCCACCTGCTATGCCTCACAGCATGCATGAGGCCCTGCGGCCCGTCCAAGGCACCTGTGAACCTGAATCTATACAGATGGCCTGCCACTCTGAAGAGCAGAGGCCCCCAATTCCGGCTCCCATATCAGAGCTCACCCCTGAGGATGTGGCCCTGACCCACTTGCCACCCCACCAGGGCTCATCATGGCGCTCCGCTTTGAACTCTCCCACCTGGGATCCCAACTCCAATGTCCTGGAGCCCGACCCACAGCTCTCAATTGGAGAGCCCATGCATGTTGGTCTCTACGCTGCAGCACAGGCTTCAGTTCTACATCCCCCTGTGGAAGCACTCCATGCTTTGGTGGCCCACCCTGAGCTTAAAGTGCTCCTCTCCTTGATTCCAACTAAAAGGGACATGCAGCAAATGGCCCAGGATTTACGCCACACATGGAAACAGGACCTGATTCCGGTTCAAGCTGAAATTACGACCCTAAAACAGCGGGTTTCACAGGCGGAGATTGACCGAACATCTACAAAGTCTGCAATTGCTGCCTTGCAAACGTCCATGTTGGAGCAACAGCACCGAGTTACGCAGCTGGTGGCTCACATGGACGACCTAGAAAACCGCAGCAGACGAAATAATCTTAGGATCAGAGGCCTACCGGAGTCTATTAAAACCGGCGAACTTATTCCTACCTTAACAAAAGTCTTCAATTATATCCTGGGGAGGCCAGAGGAGACGGGAATAGAATTTGATCGGGCCCACAGGGCCCTCCGCCCGCAGAGCCAAGACCCTGCTCGACCGAGGGATATAATCTGCAGAAAACACAGATATACACTGAAAGAGGAAATAATGCGCAAAGCCCGCCTTATGCAGAGAATCGTCTTTAATGGTATGCGGTTCGATTTATTTCCGGACCTCTCTAGGAGAACCCTTCGCCTGCGAGCCTCTGTCAAGCCACTGTTGTCGATTTTGCAGGAGCGGGGTATCCCCTATCGTTGGGGCTTCCCGTTCTCAATTCAGGTCCGACACAGAGACAAACTTCTGGTAATCCGTGCACCTGCAGACCTCCCAACCTTTCTTGCAGCTCTTGGCCTCCCTGAGATGTCCCTGCCGGACTGGGAAGCCACAATGGAAGCGGACCTTTCTGTATCTCGGAATCCACCTGGGACTCAGATACGGTCTACCGCAACAGAGCTGACAAAACCCCAAAGACCCTGGCGCGGTCTGGGCAGCCCTGAGTCCTCTCCACCGAATAGGCTTCCGCACCGTTGAGTTTATGGACTGGACGCTCATCAGTCAGGTTTAACGCTGCTTATTTTGCCTGATTTCTCCTTTTCTCTGTCTGCTGATTTCGTCATATGCCTGTCAGGTTCTCATAACCCTGCCCTCTTTCCTTCACAGGTGATGCTATATTTTTATGTTGTATTACCCAATGTTACAACTGATTGCTTCCAGATATTCTTACCGCTTGTTGGGTCAGAGCCATGGGGGAACGAGGTGGGCGATGGATATCTGCTGAGATTTGACGGGACCGCCTCCCCCCCCCCATCGCTCATCTCGCCTATGCGAACCATAGCAAGTGGGATAACTAGGTTAGACATTGTGTATAGCTGTTGGGTACCGTCGGGATGGAGGGGGACTTGGCTCTGTGTCGCGCACTCCCTTGGAGATAGCGCGGCCCTTTCCCCTTTCAGCCCGCCATCGTATTATGTTGTATTAACCAATGTTACAACTCTGATTCCAGATAATCTTACTGATCGCTATGTCTGAGCCATGGGTGATCGTGGTTGGTGATGGATATCTGCTGAGATTTGAAAGGACCACCTCCCCCCATCGCTCATCTCACCTATGCACACCATAGCAAGCGGGGTAACTGGGTTAGATATTGTGTATTGCTGTTAGGTACCGTTGGGATGGGGGGGGGGACTTGGCTCTGTGTCGCGTACTCCTTTGGAGATAGTGTGGCCCGGCCCTGTCTCTGTTCAGCCCACCAATGTACTCCTCTATTCCTGTGACGTCTCCAATTGTAGGTTGTTTTCTTCTTCAACGTATGCACTTGTTACTTTGTGCACACACGCCCCCATGCCCCTGGGGAGCACTGGCCAGTTTGCATATTCTTCTGGCCTCCGCAGCTACTTTTTTGCTCACTGCATGGTATTGGCCTGAGTTCTATGGGCCTTTTTGTTTGAAGTTGGACTTGTTGTCCTCTTTTGCACTTCTCTATTCACCCTTTTCACAACATGGGCATCTTGGGTACTTTCCATTGAGGGCCTCCCCCCTTATCCTCTTATGGCCAGTATCAGGATTACATCCCTCAATGTGAACGTATTTAATGTACCCGAGAAACATGCTCAAGTCCTTTACTATCTTCACAAGCGGAGGTCGCGCATCATCTTCCTACAGAAGACCCACCTGCTGGATGCCCACATTCAGGGCTTCCGAAATAGGTACTTCCCTGCCTGGTACCATAGCAGTAACTCACTTGCCAAAACAAAGGGCGTCGCGATCTTCCATAAATCATTGCCGGTTCAGATTCTGGATGTTATGAAGGATACTGATGCTCGTTACCTGTTCATCAAATGTAGTATCCAAGGCCGTACTTACACGCTCGCCAACATTTATGCCCCCAGCACAGGACTGCCCTCCTTTTTCTCTAAAACACTAGATGCCCTCACGGGTTTTGCTCAGGGACAACTCATCCTTTGTGGTGACTTCAATCTGGCTCTCAACCCGTCAATGGACACTTCTGGCGGTCGCTCTGCCATGACGCAGAGCTCCCTGAGTAGAATCTGTAAATTGCTTCACGATATGCAACTGGTAGATATCTGGCGTCTCCTTCATCCCAACGATAGGGACTATACCTTCTTTTCCCACCCACACAAATCCTATAGCAGAATAGATTATATATTCCCGGCCCACTCCCTGCTCCCTCAGGTCTCCCACTCCCTCATTGGTAACATTCTACACTCAGACCACGCCCCAGTGCATTGCGATATAATTCTCCCTCAATGTAATAAGCCCCCCTTTTCATGGAAACTAAACGAATCCCTGCTGTCTGACTCACTTTGCCTCCGGGACTTGAAAGACACGATTGACTCATTCCGCCTCACGCATTCTACAGATAATACTCAGCCCCAGATTAAATGGGAAGCTTTAAAGGCCGTCCTGTGTGGCGTCCTCATAAAACATGGGGGGAGACTAAAAAGAGGGAGGGAGCACAAATTGCAAACCCTCATGCAGAAACTGAACTCCCTTGAATTGATCCATAAGTCCACAGGCTTGGAGTTGGACCTCAGGGATATGATACTAACCTGGCACTAGATTTTGCAGTTGATGGATCACAAACACTATTGTCAGCTTTGCGCCAGCTCCTATTACACTTGGAGCAACAAACCCAGCAAATGCCTGGCCCATGCTCTACGAGACAAACAAGCCTCATTGTTCATACCCTCCATTAAAAGTTCGACAGGCCGCACAGCCCACCTCACCAGGGATATACTGCAAGAATTCCATAAATACTATACTGGATTATATAATCTCCCCCCCCCTCCCCCCCCCCCCCCCCCCCCTGGTGACGCGAGGGACTCGCAGGACTTTAAGGCAGCATTACAACATTACCTATCCTCTACCGCCCTTCCCCCTTTGGACTCTCACTCCCTCGCCTCTCTAGCGGAACCATTTGGGTTGGAAGAGATTAAGAGGGCGATCTCTGCGTTTCCCGTAGGGAAAAGCCCGGGGCCAGATGGCTTTAACGAGATATCCCAGGGCTCTAAATTTGACCCAGCTTTCCTGTGAGCTTATATCACAGTGATACCGAAGGAGGGCAAGGATCCCAGCTTGTGTCCAAGTTATCGCCCAATTTCTCTCATAAATACCGACGCCAAGCTCTTTGCCAAATTGGTCGCTTTGAGGCTCAGCCCCCTTTTAGATTCGCTCATACACCTGGACCAGGTGGTTTTTGTCCCCTCTAGGGAGGCGAGGGATAATACCCTGAAAACATTCACCATACTTCAGCATATCCACTCTACTAAACTCCCCTGTGTCTTACTTTCTCTGGATGCCGAAAAGGCGTTCGACCGGGTGGACTGGTCGTTCTTACGAGCAGTACTGGAGCGTATGGGTCTGGGACCGGCAATGATGAATCGCATATCCGCCCTATACCATTTTCCCCAGGCGCAAATTAGAGTTAATGGTGAACTTTCTTCCCCCCTTTGCGGTAAGCAGTGGTACCAGGCAGGGATGTTCTTTTGTCTCCTCTGCTCTACATTTTAGCTATGGAGCATCTCATGCAAGCTATCAGAGCGGACGACTCTATCCGAGGTATCCGCGTTGCCAACTGCCAAGTGAAGTGCTCGGCATTCGCGGATGACCTGTTGCTTTACCTTGCAAATCCCTTGGAGCCCTTACCGGCAGCCCCTAGAATTCTGCAACAATATGGAGCGTTCAGTCAGCATAAAATCAATATGTCCAAGAGTGTAGCCTTAAGCCTATATGTTGAGGATGGCCCTTTACAACAGTTGAGGTCTTCCTTCCCCTTCACGTGGTCCACCTCTTCTTTCAAGTACCTGGCGGTACATATACCTGCATGTATGGGGAAGACATTTGAGCTTAATTTTGCACCGATGCTCCACACAGTGGCGACCTCCTGAAGTGGGATAAGAAGGACTTCGGTTGGATAGGGCGTATCAACATTATAAAAATTAATGTCCTCCCCCCATCTTTACCTATTCCAAGCCAATCCAGTAGTAATATCCAAACCCTTCTTCATTGCCCTTCGCAAATTGATCTCTAACTGTGTGGGCCCAGAAACGCCCCAGACTAGCTTATGCGACCCTCATCAGGCCCAAAACGGAGGGGGGCCTGGCCCTTCCAGACCACCAAGCCTACTATCTAGCAGCAACCATGACCCGAGTTCTCGATGCCTTCCATAATGTTTCCTCGAAACTTTGGGTGCAACTTTTGAGTCGCTGCTATATGGGGCTCCTGTATCAGCCTTACCTTGGTTGCCGACCACATACATGCCTAAAAGAATTATCGACCGTGTCCCATTAGTGACTCGAACCTCAATCTTATTATGCAGGAAATACCCCTCAAAAATGGTTTTGTTCCGTCCTGGAGGCCCATGTACACCAATAATGGGTAACCCAGTAGTGCTGAAATCATTAGAAACAGCTTTAGTAGGATTACTGGGGCCCACTCCATCATCCACAGTTTTCAAGACAGTGATAGCTGGAAACTCCCTCAAAGCCTATCAAGAGCTTGTTTGTGACTCTGCAATGACTGCCTTTTCCAGATTTAATTTTTACCAGCTGGGTAGCCTACACACAGGCTCAAGTCCTCACTGGACTTACATAGGCCCCTTACACCGTTTTGAGGAGTGGTGTTTGCAGGATTCCCCTGGGCGAAGGGTCCTCTCTAGGATCTACGGCCTGCTACAGTCCACGGTTGAGACCGAATTCCCCTTCTAGGTGAGTTGGGAGAGGGGACTGGGGAGAGCGGTTGGAGAGGAGGGCTGGAGGAAAATGTTTTTCCTTTCCCATAAGTCGTCCGTTTCAGTAAAGGCCCAAGAACTTAATTATAAAATTGTTATGCGCTGGTACAGAGTCCCAGCACTTTTGCACTCTCTCTATCCTGGGGTTACCAATATTTGCTGGCGCTGCCAAGCAGATGTGGGTGCCATGACCCATATCTGGTGGGGCTGTCTTGAGATCCAGCCCTTCTGGACACAAATTTTGGATCTCATACACTCAATTGCAGGGTTGAGGTTGCAGAATGACCCGGCCGCCCTGCTTCTCTTCCAGGTCCCTCTTCCGACCCCCACTCTCAGAACTTATCTCATCCTATTCCTCCTTCTGGCAGCAAAACTGGTTATCCCGAGACTGTGGAAGTCTACAGTGAGACCGTCTGTCTCTTCTTGGTTGCGTGAGGTCCACATACTACAACGCATGGAGGAACTCAGAAATGACTCTCCTCCATTAGCTTTGCGACACCTTTGGATCTGGGAGGATTGGTTGACTTTCTGCCAAACCGATCTCTACTGATCTTCCTGTTGAGGTATCCTTCTCATCTCCCTCTCCAATGTCTGCCTCTTGCTTGCTGGGGATAGTGACCGACTGCACCAGTTTTACCATCTTATACCCCGGTGAGACCGACCGACCCCGATCTCTTTAGGTTATTGTTAGATTTCTTTTTCGTTATTATATGTGGAGTCCCAACCTGTTCTATACCTGATAATGGATGAGCTCAATTTCTAACACCTCTCGAAGTGAAGCCGAGCTCACATGTCGGAGAACCTGGCGGTAGGGAACCTCTTATTTGGGGACTCGGTACCCGCGAATATGCTCAGACTGACTGTATTTACATGAATGCATATCTCTGTTCAATTGTGGTTCCAAATGCACCATACGGTCTGCGGTCCCCACCCGGCTGCGTATTTGTGAGATGCCTTGTTGTAAAATGATCACGGTTATTTCTTTTTTTTTTTTTTTTTTTAATTATTTTTATTGAGAAGAAAGCTTACCATTCCAGTAAATCAAAGATACAAACAGTTGAGTACAAAGAGACTACAGTACACATAGTAAAACATAATCTATGCACGTACATCTTCTTCTCCAATTTTCAAATATATTAACTGTTCAAATTAAACCTAACATTCAATGTGAAATTCCCACTCCCACTGAAGATCTACCTTCCTAAACCCCACTTTAAGATTCATCTCCAATTTCTAGTCTCCCCAATGACCCTGCCATCTTTTCCAGGAGATAGTACCGGGATGTGCGGAAATGGGTCATCAATTCTTTAATGTCCCCATCCGCCAGAGACTTGACAATAAAGCTCTTCCATTTCTGGAAAAATTTCTTTGTCAGCGTGTCTTTATTGGATTCTGCCTCTAATCCTACCACTGTCATCAGATGTCTAAGTGTAGCAACTATTCCTCCTTCTCTGGAACACTTTCCTGTAAACCAATGCCGTAAAATGCACTTTTTGCTACTAGAAGTATTGTGTGGACTCCTTTGTGTCCCACCAGTGCCTGCTCCTCTCCCCTTCCAGCAACCTCAGCAGGAATATAATGGAAAATGGTACTAATTGGGATATTTGGCACCTTCACCCCCCATATCTCTCTAATATATTGCAGAGTGTCCTCCCAATACGCTTTTAGTTTTGGGCAGTGCCATATTCCATGTAGAAGATCTGCTTTCTGCAATTTACATTTTGGGCACTCCGTCAGAAAACCAGCATTCTTGTAGGGAAGGTCAAATGCATAAGTCGCCTTGTGAGCCAGGCGGAAAACCATCTCCCTCCAACTTTCATTTACTATGGTGTTTTTAACTTTCTCGAGACCTTTTCTAATTTTTTGACTCGCCTCTGGGTCTCCCAAATCTCTTTCCCAAGCCCTGAAACATTGCTCTCTAGTTGAGCAAAGTCCCCTTTCACATAATTTCCTGTAAATGCCGGATAACGATTCCAGTTGATCTGGCTGTCCCATAAGGGCATCAAACCCTCCCGGAGTTTCTGCCGCCACTGGATTCCTGACCATTTTCTTACAGAAGGTTATGATCTGCCAATATTGGAAAACCTGCTTGTCTCCTAGTCTATATTTTCCCTTAAGTTCCTGCCACGACATGAACCTATTCTCCGTTTCATGTATTAGATCTCTCATCGTCCGAATGTTTCTATCCTTCCACTCCCCAAAGAATTTGTTTTCCCGTCCTGCTGGAAATGCCCGCATCTCCCACAAAGGTGCGTACTTGGATAGGTAGATAGGTAAAGTAAACAGCTTCCTCACATGTTTCCATGTGGCAATTGTGTCTCTTAATATCACGCTTCGTTTGACATGGGCAGGAAGATCCCTGATCGCTGTATGCAGTAAGGCGGATAAATTCTCTGGATTCGCCAATTGCCTCTCCAGCCTCAGATTGGAAAAATAGCAACTACCGTGGATCCAATCCCGTACATGTCGGACAAGCGCTGCTAAGTTGTACAATCTAATGTCAGGGAGGTTAAGGCCCCCCTCCCGCTTGCTCAGGACTAGTTTCCTATAAGCGATCCTGGGTCTTTTCGAGCTCCACAAAAATCCTATAAACGCTGATCTCAATCTGTTGACATCTTTATGCTTAAGTAACATCGGGATGTTCTGTATAGGATACAATAATCGGGCAAAGCTAATCATCTTCAATAAGTGAGCCCTCCCTAGTAGTGATAAGGGGAGTGGACCCCATCTTTTGAGTTCTCCTATAACTTTTTCTATCAGTGGCGTAAAATTTAGTTGATACAGTGAAGACGTCTCCCTACCTATCTTAATCCCTAGGTAGGTCAAATGTGATTTTACTAACTGCACTCTTTCCCTAAGATGGCTCTCATCCCCCCCATGACCCAAAAAGAGCAATTGACTCTTAACTGAATTAATTTTATACCCACTTATGTCCCCCATGCTTTCCAGGAAGGCCAGCACTCCCCCCAGCTGATCTTGTGGTGACTTCAGAAAGAGTAGCATGTCATCAGCAAAGCAGCACACTTTAACCTCCTCTGACCCGACGGTGATCCCTTCAAATAAATCCGATGAGACTAAGTATCTAATGATAGGTTCTAGGGCGATGTTGAAAAGGAGTGGGGATAGAGGACATCCCTGCCTCGTACCCTTCTGGAGATTTATAGATTCGGAAAGGAAGCCTGGGGTATTTACCCTTGCCTTAGGATTGTTATAAATGGCTTCCACAAAATCTCTGAATGTACCCTGTATGTTCATTTTAGCCATAACACGGTACAGCCATGTCCATTTCACATTATCGAAAGCCTTCTCGGCATCAATCGCCAGCAAAGCTGGACTCCCCTTTCCGTGCCTCCGGCCCTCGAGACTATCCTGTACTGCTAATACTGTTCGTAAATTCGTAACCCCCGATCGACCCTTAACGAAGCCGTTCTGATTATGCCCTATAAGTTTAGGCAAATAATATGCCAGCCTATTTGCCATCAATTTAGCAAAGATTTTAATATCTACGTTAAGTAGCGATATCGGGCGATACGAGCCTGGACTTTCTGGGTCCCTCCCCTCCTTATGCAAGACCTTGATATATGCTGTATTTGACGATGGCATCACTTGTTTTGTTGCTATAATCTGTTCAAAAACTCGTATAAGATCATCTCCTAAATCCTGGCCTAACAATTTATAAAAACCTCCTGTTATACCATCTGGACCTGGCGCCTTGTTATTCGGGATCCCTTTAATCGTAGCCAGCAGCTCGTCTTTCGAAATTGGGGAATTTAGGTCCTCCAAATCTTCCCCCGACAATGCCGGTAACCTTAGCCCCTCTAGAAATTGCGTGTGATTATCCCCTGCCTGATCACTGTTCTTTCTACATGTAATGGTTTTTGTGTCCATCTCTGGTTTCAATAAAGTTCTTTTTTGAATTTGAAAAAAAAAAAAGAATTGTAGCTAGCTCTGATCCCAACTCTAAACCATCTAGATGCCGCAGTCAGTGCTTGCAGTATCTAGCTAATTGAAGGATAGAGGCTTCCTCTCTGTCAGCACCCTGCATATATTCGTGCAGGGTGCTGATGGTTGGCATGGCAGCTGGGGGCCAAATTAAGGATTGATCACAACCTGCTCTCAGGATAACAAAATGACCCAACAGATTCTCCTTAAAGGTAATGTGTCATCAGAACATTACATCTTGATTTAAAAAGGAGTTAAAGAACTTTTTATACAAGCATGCCTAAAAAACTCTCCTATAAGTCAGTGCAACTGATCCAGTTCACAGGCTGTAAAGCATCTCTTTAAATGCTGTTTAATGCAGTTCAGGCAAGATGGCTCCCCCACAATTCTATGTAGAGAACACAATCTATAATCTGAAAATAAAAACAGCTAAGAGTATTTATCCATACCTTGTTTTAATTAATAAAAGAAATAATGGCGATTTAGGACCGTCTCTAACATTGGTCAGATTTTACTCTAGTCGTAAGACATTTTTACTAGTACTCTGAGCACACACTGGTTTTTATGGTAACCTGCATACCCGAAGGACGTCTTATCTGATAAGCAGGGAGTGACTTCACCCCATGGTTGGATGGGCAGACTGGACTGAGCTCTGAGTGAACTATTTAGATTTAACAAGATTAGCTGTAGTAAAGTGCTGTGAGGACTGAAACATGGTTGTTATCTCTAACAAGATTACAGATAATCTTCATGGTCAGAGTAACTGCTTGCTAGAAGTTGACTATGCTAATCACTGCTGTAGAACCTTCCACAGCATGAGGGGACAGTGCAAAACTGCATGTATGTTGGTGAAACTGCATGCTGAGAAACCCCCCTTTAAGTAAGCCCTGCACAACCTATGACCAGCAACAGTCTGAGGGGTTATGGCCTATGCAGAACTTGCCCCACAATGGCTGGTGTCACCTAGTTTGCAGTAGTCCCAGGTGGTCGGGTTATGCAGATGTGGTTGTAGATTTTCGTATTCCCAGTATACGACTTGTGAATATTTTATACAGATTTTTTTTTTTAAATAAATTGTCTGCTATAAGTTTATTTTCCATTGAAAAGCTTTGTTTTTGAATAATTCTTCCTCCCTTATTTATAGCTAGTAGGTGGCAGCTGTGCCTTTCATACCTTGACTATAGTACTAGAATTGGTTTCCTTCTCACAGGGAGGCCTGTAGCTACTGTAACTATTGAAACATGGCAAAGCTGTGCAGTAGCAGTTTAATTTAGTCCGCAGTTTTGTAAGTAAATCCAGCTATTTGACTTGCCGACCCCCCTAGTCCTCGCTGGACAGACCTCCACTCAACACCACCCCGTCCCTCTTCACGAAAACATCTGTTCTTTGCAGATGGGAAATGCAGCTCATTCCAAATATGAGATCACAGCGTGAAATGAGCAACATGGTAAATAGGTTTTTGGTTGAGAAGGATATTGGACCCATCTGCTCTCATATATAAATTTTAAGTGCCTTAATTGGCTGTTAGAGAAGCCAGAGATGAAAATGAATATTACACGTTAAGAGCAAACTTTTGATGAAGGGTTCCCTGTAAGCTGCTTGGTGTCGGCGTATTTAACACTCTGCAGACTGCCTAACCGTGACTTGGGCATTTATCATTGTTATCACTGTATAGTAGTTATGATCTGTTCATCTTTTTCTAGATGTAGTGTAGTTCTTTTTTTTGCACTTTGGCAAATAGCCTAAGAATATGTTCACACGGGGTATTTCGGCAAGTATTTCACATCGTGTTTGTGCTCTAATACAAGCGAGATGCCTGCCGAAATTACGGTAATCCACAGTTCTCATAGAGAACTGTGGATTACGCCTCCTCTCCCTGCTAGTACAATACGATCGTATTGTACGTGCGGGAAGATAAGTGACATGTCAACTATTTGCAGCAAATACGTGTCGCGAGTATTGAGTCTATGGGGCCGGCTCATTACCCTAACCCCCTCCCCGAGTATGTGTGCGTATTGGCGTGACTCCCAAATTGGCGTAGTTGCGGCCATACTGTACGCGCTGCAATTACGCCGTCTACACAGCATGTGTCAAAATGGTGTCCAAAATCCGATGGCATTTTAACATTGCTAAACCGCGGTTTTAGGCGCAGATTTGCACGCATAGCTCGGTTGGGTTTCGGATTTGTCATCTCTTCATTCAATGTATGTGACCGGCGGCAAACCCGGGCAGAATATCCCATGTTTTTGAAATCTAATCGTGTAAAAAAAAAACAAACAAAAATCATGCTGTATAGACTACTGCATGGGGTTTTCCCCCCCCCCCCCCCCCCCACCCCACCCCCCCCCCCCCCCCGCCCCCCCCCCCCCCCCCCTTTTCCCACCCCCCCCGCCCCCCCCCCCCCCCCCAACCCCCACAGAAAACCCCCCCCCCCCCCCCCCCCCCCCCCCCGCCTCCCCCCCCCCCCCCCCCCCCCGCCCCCCCCCCTCTTTCCCCCCCCCCCCCCCCCCCCCCCCCAAAAAAACCCCCCCCCCCTTTTTTCCCCCCCCCCCCCCCCCCCCCAAAACCCCCCCGCCCCCCCCCCCCCCGCCCCCCTCCACCCCCCCGCCCCCCCCCGCCCCCCCCCCTTTTTTCCCCCTTTCCCCCCCCCCCCCCCCCCCCCCCCAAAAACCCCCCCCCCCCCCCCCCCCCCCCCCCCCCCCCCCCCCCCCCCCCCCCCCAAACCCCCCTCCCCCCCCCCCCCCCCCCCCCCCCCCCCCCCCCCCCCCCCCCCCCCCCGGGGCCCCCCCCCCCCCACCCCCCCCCCCCCCCCCCCCCCCCCCCCCCCCCCCCCCCCCCCCCCCCCCCCCCCCCCCCCCCCCAAAAACCCCCCCCCCCCACCCCAAAAAAAAACCCCCCCCCCCCCCCCCCCCCCCCCCCCCCCCAACACACCCCCCCCCCCAACCACCCCCCCCACCCCCCCCCAAAAAAACCCCCCCCCCCCCCCCCCCCCCCCCCCCCCCCCCCTCCCCACCCCCCCCCCCCCCCCCCCCCCCCCCTTTTTTCCCCCCCCGCCCACCCCCCCCCCCCCCCCCCCCCCCCCCCCCCCCCCCCCCCCCCCCCCCCCCCCCACCCCCCCCCCCCCACCCTTTTCCCCCCCCCGCCCCCCCCCCCCCCCCTCCCCCCCCCCCCCCCCCCCCCCCCCCCCCCCCCCCCCCAAAAACCCCCCCCCCCCCCCCCCCCCCCCCCCCCCCCCCCCCCCAACCCAAAACCCCCCCCCCCCCCCCCGGCCCCCCCCCCCCCCCCCCCCCCACCAAAACCCCCCCAACCCCCCCCCCCCCCCCCCCACCCCCCCCCAAAAAACCCCCCCCCCCCCGCCCCCCCCCCCCCCCCCCCCCCCCCCCCCCCCCGGGGGCCCCCCCCCCCCCCCCCCCCCCCCCCCCCCCCCCCCCCCCCCCCCCCCCCCCCCCCAAACCCCCCCCCCCCCCCCCCCCCCCCCCCCCCCCCCCCCCCCCCCCCCCTTCCCCCCCCCCCCCACACCCCCCCCCCCCCCCCCCCCCCCCCACCCCCCCCAAAAAAACCCCCCCCCTCCCCCCCCCCCCCCCCCCCCCCCCTTTTTTTTTTTTCCCCCCCCCCGCCCCCCCCCCCCCCGAACCCCCCCCCCCCCGACCCCCACCCCCCACCCCCACCCCCCCGCCACCCCCCCCCCCCCCCCCCCCTAACACCCCCCCCCCCCCCCCGACCCCCCCAACCACACCCCCCCCCGCCCCCCCCCCAAACACCCCAAAAAAAACCCCCCCCCCCCCCCCCCCCCCCGCCACCCCCCCCCCCCCCCCCCCCCCCCCCCCCCCCCCCCCCCCCCCAAAAAACCCCCCCCCCCCCCCCCCAAAAAAAAACCCCCCCCCCCACTCTTCCCCCCCCCTCCCCAACCCCCCCCCCCCCCCCCCCCCCCCCCCCCCCCCCCCCCCCCCCCCCCCCCCCCAAAACCCCCCCCCCCCCCCCCCCCCCCCCCCCCCCCCCTTCCCCCCCCCCCCCCCCCCCCCCCCCCCCCACCCCCCCCCCCCCCCACCCCCCCCCCCCCCCCCCCCAAACCCCCCCCCCCCCCCCCCCCCCCCGCCCCCCCCCCCCAAAACCCCCCCGCCCCCCCCCCCCCCCCCCCCCCCCCCCCCCCCCCCCCCCCCCCCCCCCCCCCCCCCCCCCCCCAAACCCCCCCCCCCCCCCCCCCCCCCCAAATCCCCCCCCCCCCACATCCCCTACCCCCCCCCCCCCCACACAAAAACCCCCCCCCCCCCCCCCCCCCCCCCCACCCCCCCCCCCCCCCCCCCCCCCTTTTTTAAAAAATTTTTTTTTAAAAAAAAAAAACCCCCCCCCCCCCCCCCCCCCCTTTTTTTTTTTTCCTCCACCCCCCCCCCCCCCCCCCCCCCCCCCCCCCCCCCCCCACCCCTTAACCCCGCCCCCCCCAACCCACAACCCCCCCCCGTTTTTTTCCAAAACCCTTCCCCCCCCCAAAAAAACCCCCCCCCCCCACCCCCCCCCCCCCCCCCGCCCCCCCCCCCCCCCCCCCCCCCCCCCCCCCCCCCCCCCCCCCGCCCCACCCCCCCCCCCCCCCCCCCCCCCCCCCCCCCCCCCCCCGCCCCCCCAAACCCCCCCCCCCCCCCCCCCCCCCCCCCCCCCCCCCCCCCCCCCCCCCCCCCCCCCCCCCCCCGCCCCCCCCCCCCCCCGTCCTCCCCCCCCCCCCCCCCGCGGGGCCCCCACCCCCCCCCCCCCCCCGGGGGGGGGTTTCCCCCCCCAAAAGGGGGGTTTTTTTGGGGGGGGGGGAAAAAATTTTGGGAAAAAAATTTTTTTTGGGGGGTTTTTTTTTTCCCCCCTTTTTTTTTTAAAAAAAGGGGGGGAAAAAAAAATTAAAAAAAACCCTTTTTTTTGGGTTTTTTTTAAAACCCTTTGCAAAAAGGGGGGGTTTTTTCCCCCCCCTTTTTTTCCCCCCCCCCTTTTTCCCGGTTTTTTTTTCCCCTTTGCCTTTCCCCAAACCACCAAACCCGGGGGGGGGAAAAAAAAAAAAAATTTTTTTTTCCCCCCCCCTTTTTTTGGGAAAAAAAGGGGGGGGGAAAAACCCCCCCAAACCCCCCGGGGGGAAAAAAAAAAGGGGGAAAGGGGCCAAATGGGGAAAAAAAGGGGTTTTTGTTTTGGGGGGGGAAAAACCCCCCCCCCAAAAAAAAAATTTTTAAAAAATTTTTAGGGGAAATTTTTTTTTTTTTTAAAAAAAATTTTTTTTTTAAAAAAAGGGCCCCTTTTTCCCAAACCCCCCCCCTTTTTTCCCCCCCAAAAAGGGCCCCCTTTAATTTTTGGGGGGGGGGTTTGGGGGGGCCCCCCCTTTTGGGGGGGGTTTTTAAAATAAAAAAAAGGGGGGGAAAAAAAAACCCTTTGGGGGGAAAAAAACCCCTTTAAACCGGGTTTTCCCCGGGGGCCCCCGGGGGCCCCAAAAAATTTTAAAAAAAAATTTAAAAAAAAAAAACCCCCCCAAAAACCCCAAAAAAATTTAAAAAAAAATTTTTAAAAAAAAAAAAAAAATTAAAAAAATTTCCAAATTAAACCCCAAAACCCCCCAAAAAAAAAAAAATTTTTTCCAAAATTTTTTTTTTTAAAAAAAAAAAACCCCCCCTTTTTTCCCCCCCCCCTTTTTTTTTTTTTTCCCCCAAAATTTTAAAAAATTAAACCCTTCCCCCCCAAAAAAAAAAAATTTTAATTTTTTTCCCCTTTTTTTTTTTTTCCCCCCCGGGGGGTTTGTTTTTTTCCCCCCAAAAAAAAAAAGGGGGAAGGGGGGAAAAAGGGGGGGGAAAAAAATTTTTTCCCCGGGGTTTTCGGGGGGCCCCCCCTTTGGTTTTTTTCCCCCTTTTTTTTTTCCCCCAAAAAAAAAAAACCCCTTTTAAAAAAAATTTTTTTTTTTTTTTTTGGAAATTTTTAAAAGTTTTTTTTTTTAAAAAAAAAAGACCTAAAAAATTTTCCCTTTTTAAAAAAATTCCCCTTTTCCCACAAAAACCCCACGGCCCCCCAAACAGGACCCAAAAAAAAAAAGGGTTTTGGGGGGGGTTTTTATTTCTTTAATTTTGGGGCCCCTTTTGTAAAAAATTTTTAAAAAATTTTGGAAAAACCCTCTGCGAGTACGGCAGAAAATCTTGTCTTTAAACCAACGGTTGGGAAATTTCACGCTTCCAATTTCAGAGGGAAACTGGAGTTACGTAAGGGGTTTTGGTTTTGGCTTTTGCCCTGTTCCCCCCTGGAGCTCGTCTGTCCCCTTTTAAACACTTGCCACTGCATTGTTTCCTAATCGAAATTTCAAATTTAAAAGGGAGCAACCTTTTTTTATGGATAATGACTGATCTGGCCTGGCCCCTATCAATAAGGTTTACTAGTGTTACATTTGCTTCTTTTTTATTTGGGTTTTGATAATACTTTTTAGCTTTTAAACTGCCTTTTAAAAACCATTACTTTGGGATTCCCGTAAACCTTCCAGGTCTAACGCTTTTCCCGGGGTGGTTAAAAGGGGGAAAAAAAAAAAAAAGATCATGGGGCAAAAAATCTGTTCCCTGTGGTGGCCTTCTCCCCCGATAAACAGGCCTGCGGTCTTTCTGCATCAAGTCATGGGAGGCAGCACATACAGCTGCTGCAGCTCTTGTCCCAATCTGATTGTTTCTGCTTTCCAGAGGCTCAAGGGGGAAAATTTCTGTTTTTAAATAAATCGCCGAGATGGCTCAGGGGCTTGTTTTTTTGTTCCTCTTCTAAACACTAATGGCCCTCTAAAGAAGGGGAACTTTAGGGACTTTGGGTTTTTTTTCAGTTAAATGTTTGGGAAAACCGGGTTTTTGAAAAAATCAAAGACCTCTTTCTTAAAAAACTTTGTTTCTTTTTTTTCCCCCCCCTTTTTTTTCCCGGGTAAATTCAAGCTAAAACAATTTTGGGGGAAATGGAGACCTTTTTATTTGGGCCCCACCAGGGAGCTTAGGGCCCCAAAAAAAATGATCACTGGGTGATATAAAAACATTTTACAAAAAAAATATTTAAAAAAAAAAATATTAAATAAAATATATAAATATTATATTTTATAATATAAAATATATATTGAAAATCTTAAAAAAAATTTTTAAATAAAAATATATAAATTTGAAAAAACTACAAAAAAAAATAAATTAAAATATATATATTGGGAAAAACTTAAAAAAAATTTTTAAAATACATAAAAATATATATATATATGAAAAAACTTAAAAAAATTATAAATACATATTTTATATAATATATTATAAATTTTTTAAAATTGAAAAAACTTACAAAAAATTTTAATACATATTATATTAAAATTGAAAATCTTAAAAAAAATTAAAAATACAAAAAGATTAAAAATTAAAAAAATTTTCAAAAATTTTAAAAAACATATATATAAAAAAAAATAAAATAAAATAAAAATTAATTTATATACACACCCAAAATAAAATTTTTGTAAATTTTCATTTTATATATATAATATTATATATTATAAATAAATAAATTTTAAAAGAAAAAACATCTTACAAAAATTATATATATTTTTTTTTTTTTTTTTTGTAAAAAGGGTTCTCCCCTATCAGCAAAAGGGTCATAAAATTTTTTAAAACTAAGCCCACGAAAATGTGTCCATCAAAAGGTCTCCATTTCACCCAAAATTTTTTATCAGCCCTTTAAAATTTAGCCCCAATATAAAAATGGGAAAAAAAAAATACAAATCCCTTTAAAAAAGGGAGGTCCTTTTAAACAAAAGGATATACATACTCTAAAAAAAATAATGGGGGGGAGCTTTGCAAACACTTTCCATTTTACCCCAAAACGCTGGGTGTTGGGTTTTGGTTTGCAGGTTTCCAAAACGTTTCACTTTATAGTATAAAGGCCTTTCTGAGGCAGTTTCCCAGTATGCTTTCAGTACCGGTTTTGTTTTTAGAGACCCTTTTTTGGGGGAGAAAATTTTTTAGAACCCGAAAAACAAAACAACTGAACCCCCCCCCCCCCCCCCCCCACCTCATAATTACAGGACACTGCATTTTTTTTTTTTTTCCTTCAAAAAATTTCATTTTAAAAACGCAGTGTTGAATTTGGGTCCAACACCTTTTCAAATACGCAGCCCCCGTTGGTTTGGGTCAGCAGGAACCCACCCTATATTTTTTAAAAGGGGGGTCCCGCTGCCGCTTTCAGACAAAGAATTGATGTCAATTCTTTGGGAAAGGAAACCGAAAGAAAGCAGTGAGGGCACAATTCCATCCCCTCGTTGAACACAGAGGGGTGTTTCATAATTTTAAAACAATGTTAAAACGCACCATTAAATTTAAAGGGATGTTTTGGGTCGTCGTCGAAAACCCCCAAAAGGACCCAAACGCACATTTTAAAAACGTATGTTCACTCCGGGCTGAAAGCCCGCCAGGGGGACAAACCATACAGCCGCAGAAATTTTAAACATTTAAAAAATTTATTCATGGGAGTTAACATATTGGTTTAAAGAATTTAAAAGTATTGGTAAAAGGGTGGGGTTTTTGAAAATTTTTTTCCCAAAGGAAAATAAGTCATAAAGTTAAATGAAATCCCTGCCCATTTTTTTTTCTGTACCTTTTTAGTAATCAAAAAAATAATCCCTATCCACTATGGTTAGTCTGTCCTAGCTGTGTAGATAATTAACATGCAGGCCCCGGTTTTTTTATACATCACAAAGATTAAAAAAACAAGTGCCATGGGACATTAGGTTTCTTGTTTCCCCCTGTTAAATTTTTATTTTGATGCTTAATGCTTTAGTTTTTTTCCCCCTTTTAAACCCCTCCCAAAAAAAAAAAAAAAAATAAGGGTTTTTGTATAGTAAAGAACCTATATTATGGGGGCTAAAATTTGGGATAAATCCCCCAGCTTCTTATAACCTCTACAGAAAGGTCCTTTTGTTCTTGCATCAGAGTAGGTTACCCCAGCCACGGCAGCTGCTATAGGGAAGTCCATGCTCTGTATGTCTACTGGCCATCTGTAACTGGGTGCCTGTCTTATGATCAGGTTTGTTATCGGTTTCCAACCCCTTCCCTATTGGAGAAAAATTGGGACTTTCTTTTAAATGACTGCAAGCAGAGATCTTAATGACCATAAGGAGCTGATGCATAGTGTGTTGTTTTTTCTACTTGGCGAGCTAACTTCCTTTTACAAGGCATAACCAGAATTTGCTGAAATGCTAATACCCTTTTAAGCTCAAACTATAGATATGAAAAAATTATATTCACTTGGCATAATCATTTATAACCACTGCTGGCTCATTTCTATGGTAGTATCTGCTTGTGCCAGTGAATGGTTTAAAAAAAAAAAAAAAAAAAAAAAAAAATCAGTTTAACACCAACCCTTGCTTAATAGCTAGTAACGTTTCCTACAATAATTCTAACTGCTGGTTAAAACTTGAAATGCCCTGCTGCCACCCTCAATGAAGGCAGCTAATATGTATGTACCACAGACCGTTTAACCAGTAGAAATGGGCTGGTTTACATCTGCAGGTCACCCAAACTTTTATTGTCTATACACTTGCTGATCATGTTTCATCAAAACACAATTTTATTCTAGTTTTAACCATTTTCTTTTGTTAACTTCTATTTTTATGTCCCTTAAATAATCCTACTTGTGCTATTGAAGTTGAAATCAAAGTTTAACAAGGCTCAAATTGGCCTCCTAGCAATGCGTCCTGGCATGAGCTGGCAAGTGATTTGCAAGTCAGTAGTTTTTGCATCTGGCTTTTATTTTCCCTTATTTTAGGGGCGCCACAATACTAATTATGTCGGTTTCACTTATTTGCGCACAACAGGGAGGGAAGGCGTAAATACAGTGCTTAGGAACTGCTTGGTAGAGGGGCAAGAGGAGCTATTCCTTTATTGTATTGCAGGTGATAGCTGGTCTACAGTGCTTCCTCTAAAGTGTGGGTTTAAGATAATTATTTTGCTATCTTATGTATAGGTTGCTTCACACTGGGTTTGTTTTTTTTTATTTTTTTTTTTAATGCGTGTTTTTTTTTTGTCTGCACTAAGTGTCCAGATGTTATGTTTTAATTGGGTATGAAAGATGTTTTTACAATGTAACACTAGCAAAACATTTGTTAAAACTGAAAAGCACAGTTGTAATGTGACAGTTGCAGTATTCAATACATTACATGGAAATCCCTAAAGAAGCATTTATGCTATCTATCATACATGAAAAAACTTTGAGATCCTTAGTTCACATGTGTTTGATCAAAAAATGCTTAAGCCACCCACGAACTTACGTGATCTCAGGTCGGGTGGTCCTACGCTATCTTTACCTCTCAATAGAGCCAAATTCAGGCCTCTCATTGGGTCAACCGACCTCCATTATCCAGAGAGAGAAAATAAAAAAAACACCAACCTTGCAAGCTGCACTCATATAACAGCCTGTGAAAAGTGGGCGGGGTGCAGAGAACCAAAATGGAGGCATCCCTTCCTCCCTATATAGATCAAAAACATGTGAACTAAGAATCTCAAAGTTTTTTCACAGTTGCAGTATTCACACCCTTATTACTTGTTGGTCCATACAGTTGCAAAAAAATGAAGCCTCTAGTGTTCTCCAATAGCAATTCATGCACAAATTCAGGTGACAAACTACTTTAAGTCCCAATTACAAACACCATCGAACTATACTAAAACCGTTCATGTCTTTTATGGAGCAGACTAAGGAAACATCCACAGTGCAGGGAGAAAACAAACCTCTGCTTTGCAATGACTCTTCCAAGAGCTATGCAAAAATAGGAGCTCCTTGGGGTAGTAATACAGAAAATTAAGGTGGAACGCTCCTTGAGAGAGTTGCAATAAGAGGCACAACACTCAGTAGGTATGTGGTAATTAAACTCCGAATAGATGCCGCTAATTGATAAAAGGTGTTTTGTTTAGGGCAGGCCTGCACAACACGAAGGCTGCTCGCGGCCCACCAAACTATTTCTGGTAGGCCACAAAAGGCTGGGGCTTCTGGAAACAACCTTTTGCCTGTGAAATTGTGCAGGTCTAAGTAGGGTACAAAATTAAAAGTATTATGTGTAATAACAAATAACTCATTGCAGGGTTATCAAGTTTATAAGGAATTGATTTTCTAAGAATGAGATGGCTAAGGCTTTCATTTAACCCTACTGGTGCTAGGGTATTCAGATTGAATATCCATGCTGCTTCTCTTTGCAGCAGACCTTTTGTAAGTGTAGCATCATTAACAGACTTCCTCCAATATACACCAGCACAACTCATGTGCTCAAGAGTGGTAAGCTATCATTGTTTCCCCATTTTTTTTCTTTTGGGCTGTTTTCCATTATTTTATTGTTTTTAAGAGGTTCAGAGAGATGGTCACTGTGTCCTAAATCTACATATTGCAGAGTGATATTCATTCAGTTGTGTTTTTATATTTCTTGTTGTCTTTCCTATATAAGACTTCCACAAGGGCATTTTTAGCATATACATGATCTGTTTGGAATCGCATGTGTGAAAGCCCTTGATGTCTGTCCTGGTACCTTTCAATGAATGTGAGATATACAGACCTTTCTTTATCACTCTAAATAACCCTAATATACAACTGATTTTTGTTGTGATATTACCCTAGTACCCAACGCACCAGTGGTACTAGGAAGAGTCAGGTTACTGTCAGAAGGGGGGGGTCATCTAATGTGATGGCTGCAGGCTGTTATTTATATGGTGGGAAAATATTCATGGATGTTCCCATCTTAAGAATATAAGCCTGCAGCTGACTGTTTTACCTCAGCTAGTCAAAAATGATAGGACCCTTTTCTAAAAGTAGCCAAATTTTAAATAAAAAAAAATTCCAAGGTAAAAGCAGACCGCTGCAGTCTTACTATCAGGATGGAAAAGTCCATGGATACCTTCCCACCCTGAAAATACCAGCCCACAGCTGCACGAGAAGTATACAATCGCATTTGATGTTCTGCCTTCTGACGGTAACCTAGCTCTCCAGGTACCTCTGGTACATTGGGTAAAGGTGTAATCATGAGATGGTTAGTCTCAGCCTAGTGTCAGCAGTGACGATACACACCACTGACTGACACCCAGCCCCAGTCTTGGTAATAGAGGTCTGACAGACACCTCTCCATTACTAGTAAGAAAGTGGAAAGAACAGAAAAAAACAAACCCTTCCCCTTCCCCTCCTCCCCCCGACACCAGCCCTTGTTGACAATTTTATTAATCCAAAGGAGAAACCTGTAAAAAAGAACTTCTACAGATGGGGCATCACCCAGCTTTCCCAGATGCTGAGTAACCTATTCGGTGTCTGGGAAAGCTGGTTGACTTTTCCTCCCTCCCCCACAGCAGGCACCCTAAATTGTGGTTTCCCTGCTGTTGGGAATGGGTTCCACTCTGCTTTCCTGAATTTTCGGTAGTCTATCCAGCATCCAGGAAAGCTGGATAGGAAATGGGGGGTGGGAGGTCGAGTGGTGAAGGATGGAGGGGGTGACATGCCCTGGATTCCCGAGTCATACTTGATAGTTGGGACTCCTGCCAGCTGTCCCGGGACTGGGATATTGTTCCCAAATCTGGAATGTCCCACTGAAATCTGGATGGTTGAGAGGTATGTCAAAGGTGTATGGAAACAGGTTGTGTGGGTTTTTATTTTATATTATTTATTTATATATATATATATTATATAATATATAAAAATATATATATATATATAATTTTTTTTTTTTTTTTTTTTTTTGAAGAGGTTTATGGTTTAGAATGGCCAACTCAAAGCCCTGACCTTAACCCAATCAAATCTTGTAGCATGACATGGAGAGGGTTCTTGGTATCCTTGATGTCCTAAGGAATGGCTTGATTTTGTCTACAAATTACGAATTGAATCAGGCCAATTTTTTTGTTTAAATCTAGTCAGAAATTTGAAAAATGCTAACACTTCTGCAGACCTCAAACTTTTGCTTAACCTGGCTAGGTATTTGCTGGAGGTTTTATCTATTCCACTGTAGTACTTGCATCTTTTATTTAGTGCTTAACCAATCCATATTTTTCTTGGGAGTGTAGCCATATGTATTACACTGGTAGATCATTCTCCCTCAGCCCCCTTTATCTTCGCAATTGGGCTGGTGAGTGCAGGCCACTGCATTCTCTACAGTATGAGCAATTAGGTGTTAAGTTCCCCTCTATTGGCCCACATATACATGCATTAGTGTTATGTGATCATCCAACCACACACTGGTAGTATTTTGGTTCAGACTGAGACAGGATAGATGAAGACATTTACATATTAGATTACGGAGTATATAATCAAGGGAAGCTAAAATTTTCTTGCGTTTTCTAGACCCTATTTTTGTACCTAGACATGACTTTTAGTTCCTTTTAACTATATTCCCACGATTCTACTAGATATTCTCATGTCATATAGTTTCTTTTAGGTTTTTGAGCTGACGTACAGGAAAGCGGGAGGGAAGGTTTTGTCATTACAATGTTTCCTTTAATGTCTTTCCACCACTAAATTAGTGAGAAATAGTAATAATTAACTGTTAAGCAGTTGGTAGTATGAGTGTTATTTCATGTCTAAGAAAGTTCAACAGTTAATATTAAATAGAACATCAATAACAGCAGGTTTCTATTTGTTTGCTGTAACACAGTACTACATGGTACTACGTTTCAGCAAATTGCTCTACAGTAGTCTGTTGAAAGAATGAAATGCTTTAGTAAACTTTGACTCTTTGATAGGTGTAGATATGGTATGCGTATGTGAAAAAAAATAAATATATATATATGTGTATAGATATATAGATATGTAGATATGTATTCTAACTTGTGTTTAATCTCCAATAAAGAAACTGTATAGTGAGTCTATACAATATTTAGTTTTTTTTTTTTCTTCCCCATGTGGATGATTATGGCATACAGCTAATGAAAACCCAAAATTGAGTATTACAAGACCATTGAGAGAATGAATTGTAATCCAGAAATGCAGGCCTACTGAAAGGTCTGTACAGTAGATGCACTCGATACTTTGTCAGGGTCCTTTTGTATGAATTACTGCTTCAGTGTGGCGTGGCATAGAGCCGGTGGCACTGCTGAGGTGTTATGGGAGCCCAAGTTAAGGTCAGGTGAGTTTGCTGGCCAATCGAGCACTGTGATACTGTAGTTATGAAACCAAGTATTGGTACTTTTGGCAGTGTGGGCAGGTGCTGCTGTGTCAGCATCTCCATAAAGCTTGTTAGCAGAGGGAAGCATGATGTGCTCTAAGAGCTTGTCCCCACGGCACAGGTTTGCGGCTGGTTTTTCAGTCTGTTTTCGGTTTTGAAAACAGTCTGAAAAAACTGGCTGCAGACTTTTAGAATGGACCGCTCTGGAAAACCTGTGTTTTCCACCTGGCAGTCCGAAAAACATAGAACATGTTCATTCTTCCGTCCGGTTTTCAGCCGGCATATGAACATGTCTATGTGAAGGGAGAGGGCTTTTCTCTGCTAATTGCGGAGAAAAGCCGTCCCACTGCGGCCGTGTGCACAGTTCAAATACGGTCAGATAAACCGACTGGTATTTGTCCTGTGCCATGTGAACAGCCCCTAAAACTTCTTGTGCTGCACTGACCTTGGACTTCATATAACACGGTGAACCAACACCAGCAGGTGATATGGCTCCCCAAACCATCACTGACTGGGGAAACTTCACACTAGACCTCAAGCAACTTGAATTGTGGCCTCTTCACTCTTCCTCCAGACTGTGGGACCTTGATTTCTAAATGAAATACAAAGCTTACTTTGATCTGAAAACAGGACTTTGGAGCATTGACGTACAGTCCTTTTTCTCCTTCGCCCTTCTGACAGTGTCTCTGGGTCATGGGTGATTTGATACAGGAATTTGACAGTTGTAGCCCCTCTCCTGGATAAGTCTGTGGTGGCTCTTGAAGCACGGAATACAGCCGCAGTCCACTCCTTGTGAATCTCTCCCAAATTCTTGAATGACCTTTTCTTGACTATCCTTTTAAGGCTGTGGTCATCCCTGTTGTGCACCTTTTTTTGACAACCCTTTCCTTCCACACAACTCCATTAATATTCTGAGATAAAGCACTCTGAACAGCCAGCTTCTTTAGCAATATCCTTTTGTAGCTTATCCTCCTTGTGGAGGGTGTCAATTTCTGTCTTCTGGACAACTGTCAAGTCGGCAGCCTTCCCCATGATTGTGTAGCTTACTGAACCAGACTGAGGTACCGTTTAACACCTGAACTGTAGAAAGAAGACATGCACTGCCCACCATCTATATTCGGTGCGTGTCTTCTTTCTACAGTGATGTCTAGAGACGTCGCTGCAGAAAGGATTCTGCGGCTCCCAGCTCTGCAACTGCACTAGGAACAGAGCTGCAGTTAACCGCTCTGTTCCTAGAGCAGTCTCTGTAAGGGCCAGGAAGCGGAGGAAACCTCTGATCTCCGGCCATTAACCCTTTGATTGCAGCGGTCCATGATAGCAGCCTAATCAAAGGACATTCCTCTGCTCTGTATGGTAATCGGGACTCCTGGTGACACGAAGTGTGGTGAATGTCAATTCAGTCAGCCCTGGGGACTTAGAGTAGCGCCAAGGCTGTCTGTATAACAAACTGCAGTCAGGGCGCAATGTGTGCTGCCCTGACTGCTTCTGCCTGTGTCCAACTGACACCATGTAATGTATTAGCATATTCATGTATTCTAATACATTACCAAGCATACAAAAACAAACTTGCCAATAGTTCTCATATAATGGGATTTAAAAAAAGTAAACAAAGGTAGGAAAAAAATAATAAACTGTGTATTACTTAACTGTAATAAAACTACACATTACATTAGTTCTACAGGTTATTATGGTCATGTGGATACATAATAGGCTATTTATTGGGAAATGTGAATGGTGTAAAAAAAAAAAAAAAAAATACAAAAATTCTGCAGTAATTTATTTGTAAAAGGCAACCAAAAAGTACAACTTCTCCCACATTAAACAAGCCTCATAGAACGGCGTCACTGAAAAAAAAAAATAATTAGGACTTTTGAAACGCAAGGAGGTAAAAACTAAAAAAAAAATTGTTGGTCACTAATGCCTTTTCAGGCCTGTGACTTCAGGGGTTAAAGACTTAGGAAAGCTTTGTGTGGCACAATCAACAATATTGACCTTTCTGACATGATTCTAGTTTTCATATGCTGAATTTTATGGTTTACAGCTAATAAAACCCAATCATCCACATGGAAAGAAATGTGCTTGAAATATCGCTGTGACTCTATAGAATATATGGGTTTCTCTATTTTGACATGAATAACTGACATGAATTCTTCGTCCATCTTAAAAAAAAAAAAAAAAAAAAAAAAAAGTGATTTTCATATATGCATACATTTAAAAAAAAGCACATCAAATACTGTGCATAAAAATTATAATAAATGTTTTAAACAGTTTAAATAGCAAGAAGACAATCTAGTGAAGGGATAGGTCCTTCACTAGATTCCTTCCCCTGACACCTTGACATTTTGGACCAAAACCTCACCCTCCTTTAGCAAATGACAGGTTGCTGTGCATGCAGATACAAGCAGCCATCAGTAACTTGCTTTGGGTTGGAGGAGCACTCTTCATCTAAATACATTAGACTGTGTGTGACTTCATGTATTGTCAGAGTGGTCCTATAAAATCAACTAAAACCACAAACTATGGTTTAATTGTCTTTTTTCTTTTTTTCAATCAGGATGGTCTGAGGGACATTTTTATCGACGGAGTGATTCCCCGGAATAGAGCTCTGAACGGCGATATTGTGGTTGTGCAACTACTCCCTCGCGAACAGTGGAAGGTTAGTAGTCAGGACTGACAAACTTGGTTGCAATGGTGTTTTCCTTTTTAAGAAAACTGATTCACAATCTTCCTTTGTCAAGAAATATGCAGTGCAACTGAGTTGAGAGAGAGTGGGACAAATCGACATGGTTTATTCTCAGGGGGAAATACTATGCACTACATGATCACTTTAGTGGTAATTGTTTACACTGTACATGGAGTATTAGAACGATGTGTGATTATTCAATTAGAACAATGTGTATGATCAGTGTCAATGTTGCTTACTGAACAGATTAACCTGAAAAAGTAAGCAAAAACTTTTCCCCTAAATAAAGAAGTTTCAACACTTAACTGGTACCAGCTTAAATAAAAGCAAACACAAGGCCATACTTACAACTCAATGGCCTTGTGTGTTTTGTAATAAAAAAAGACCTATTTTTTGGGAAATGTGAACTTTTTTTTTTTTTTTTTGTGCCCACAAGCTTGCATAGTAGGACAAAAAAGGCCAGGTGTCCTTGAAGGGAACCGGTCACATAGATTATGCCCGCCTTGTTGAGGACAGCACAAGCTAGTGACAGACTTGCTGTTTCCAGCACTGTGTCCCTTATTCTGTAAGATGTTGTAGTTTTAGAGCATTTAATACTCAAATCTTATTCATAGGCAGGTGTTAGCCCCACCCACCAAAGGCTAGCCCCACCCACCTGACAGTTATTCACATGTTTCTACCTCTTCAAAGCAATAGATTTCAGTTGAGGTGGGTGTGGCTAGCCTCAGATGGGCGGGGTGTGAAAAAAAGACAACTTTTTGTTTTGGGGGCGGGGGGGGCGCTGAAACCTGCAGATGTGCGCCTTGAATAGTCGGAAACTACAGCATCCTACAGAATAAGGGACACCATGCTGGAAACAGCAGGTCTGTCACTAGCTTGTGCTGTCCTCAGCAAGGGGGAAATAATCTGACAGGTTTTCTTTAAATAAAAAAAAATTAGACTGATGCACACCGACACACCAATTTTGCTTTCTAGTTACACAAGGAAGATTGTGTTTTAGTGACCTACAGAATTCACCACATTCATTACTTAGGCCATGCCCCATAAACCACTAACCTAAGATAGAAATTACTGAACGCTTTATATACACTACTTGGCTTCTGTTATGGAACTTGAGTAGCTTCTGCAAAGTTTTCGTTTAGACTCATTGAAATGGGGCTAATCTATGGCAAGAAGTGGCAGAATCCATGGTATATGTTAGTCTGTCTAAAATCCAGGACACCACAGATCTTAAACTCGATGCCCTCGGTCCACTTCCTGAGGGCACCATTTTGGCAACCATGGATGTAGAATCCTTGTATACAAACATACCCCACAAGGATGGAGTTGCAGCATGTCGGACGCACCTGGAGAAACTAAACCTCCCAAGAAAACCAGTAACACAGCTCATACAGTTCATACTCAGCCACAACTATTTTAAATTTGGAGAGGACCTAGATCTACAGCGAATTGGAACTTCAATGGGGTCCAGATGTGCGCCCCAGTATGCAAACCTCTTTATGGCTGAACTGGAAGGAACGTATCTATCCACATGCACCACCAAACCCATGATGTACCTCGGTTCCATCGATGATATCATTGTCATCTGGACTGCGGGCGAGGAGGCCCTAATTCAATTCCATAATGACTTCAATAACTTCCACCCCACCATCAACCTTAAACTTACCTATTCAGAGAGCAAAATCCACTTTCCGGATACCACAATAAACATCAAAGAGCACCGGCTACTCACATCAGTGTACCACAAACCCACAGATAGAACGGCCTACCTCAGGAATGACAGCTTCCACCTCAAGCACACACAACAATCCATTATATACAGCCAGGCTTTACGATACAATCGTATTTGCTCCGACAAGACAGACCTGGACAAACACCTCCTGGATCAGAGGACAAAATTTCTCCAATTGGATACAGGCCAAAAGTGATGGACAATCAAATCAGCAAAGCGGCCGCCATCAACAGAGACTGTCTACTTACATACAAAGACACCCAGAAGGAAGAACGAGTGCCCCTAGTTGTAACCTACAACCCACAGCTGGAGATCTTACGAAAGTTTGCCAAGGAACTTCAACCTGTACTACATAGGGACAACAGACTCAGACATATTCCCAGTCCCCACTCTCCTTTCCTTTCGGCAACCACCAAACCTGCGGCGCATTATTGTCCGGAGTGCCCTGAAGGTCCCAACAGAAAATGGCACCTCACCCTGCCTGCAGAACAGGTGCAAGACCTGCAGACACATCCACACTGCTGACAGTGTACCTGTCCCACAATCCCAACAGGTGCACAGAATTAGGGGGACATTTTCCTGCAGGTCTAGCAATGTGGTGTATCTGATCATGTGTGCGCAATGTCCGACCACAGGCCTTTATGTGGGGGAAACAGGGCAGAGACTCAGCCAGCGCATGAACTCACACAGATTCGCCATTAACAGCAGAACTGATCTTCCAGTGGCACAACACTTCTCCAGAGATGACCATTGTATTGAAGATCTGAAAATTATGGTTTTAATGGGACACTTTAAGACACAGAGAGAGAGAAAGGAATGGGAATTTAAATTAATGCAAAAATTTCAGACTCTGCAAAATGGGCTAAATATTCAGGCCAGCTTTGTCAAACTGTGTGAACTGTGATGGCCACAAATTACATCTGATGGCTACAGATAAGACACAGAATTACTGACCCCTCCGTCACGCCTCACAAGTTTCCAGATAGTTGATGTCTTGACCTGCCGTAAATGACTTCTCTGCTTGTATTGCATTTTGCTATTTTTAAGAATTCTAGGACCCTTTGAAGGTACATGTATTTTGTGTATAAAAAGTCTGTGAATTTTAAATTTCTTGTATAACAACCTGTCTGAAGAAGGGAGCTAGTTCTCTCAAGCTCACCATCAAATATACTCAGTTAGCCTGAAAAAGGTATCACCTGATTTCTTCACTATTCTGCTACTTTCTATGGCTAACACAGTACAACATTATACTAAAAATCCGCATGTTAATAGGTAGTATTGAGATGAGGATTCTGCACCTCTTCCACGTTTTGGATTTTTTAATGTGTGAGCATACATTTGCTTGCAGATTTCCTCAACATATTGCAGTAGTGGGACTGAGCATGTGACCACCTGCGCTATTACCATCTTGTGCACTGGCAACAGTGATTTCTGCTTTCGTGCAAGCCCGCCAAGCAGAATCTCCGTGTAAGTGGCTTGTTCAGTTTGACACGGAGGACAAAATGAGGACATACTTCGGGTTGTGGAGAGGGGGGGGAATAAGAGGGGTGGTTTCCTAACCAGTATGAAACTGCAAAATCTAACAAGAGATATAATATATATATCCAGACGTTTACATGCACTATAAAGACATGTATGCATATTTTTTTATCACTACCTGACCTTAAATAAGAATAAACTTTACCTGTTTTAATTGAATTAGGATTGCCAAAGTTACTTATATTTTCCAAATTCCAGAATGAGACTCTTTAAGGCATTTTATTTTTGCAAAGTCAAAAGTTTACATACACTTCATTAGTATTTGGTAGCATTGCCCTTAAACTGTATGACTTGGGTCAAACATTTTGGGTATCCTTCCACAAGCTTCTCAATAGTTGGTAGGAATTTTGGCCCACTCCTCCTGACAGAACTGGTGTAACTAAGCCATGTTTGTAGGTCGCCTTTCTCACACCTGCCTTTTCAGCTTTGGCCATAAATTTTCAATAGCATTGAGATCAGGGCTTTGTGATGGCCACTCCAGGACATTGACTTGGTTATCCTTAAGCCACCTTGTAAGCAGTTTTGCAGTAAGCTTCGGGTCATTGTCCATTTGGAAGACCTGTTTCTGCTCAAGATTTAACTTCCTGGATAATATATTGAGATGTTGCTTCATTATTGCCACATAATCTTTTCTCATGATGCCATCTATTTTGTGAAATGCAGCAGTCCCTCCGGCAGCAAAACAACCCCACAACATGATGCTGCCACCCCTGTGTCTTACAGTTGGGATGGTGTTCTCGGGCTTTTCCCTTTTTCCTCCAAACGTAACAATGGTCATTATGGCCAAACAGTTGAATTTTAGTTTCATCAGACCACAGGACATGTCTCCAAAAAAGTCTTTGTTCCTGTGTGCATTTGCAAACATTAATCTGGCTTTTATATGTTTATTTTGGAGTAATGGCTTTTTCCTGGCAGAGTGGCCTTTCAGCCTATGTTGATGCAGTGATCCGTTTCACTGTGGATAATGACATAATCTTACCAGCTTCAGCCAGCATCTTCATAAGGTCTTGTGCATATCAACCCAAGAACAAAAGCAAATGTTGGACCAAAGCACGTTCATCTGACACATGACCAGTCTCCTTCCTGAGCGGTATGATGGCTGGACATTCCCGTCTTTGTACAGATGAACGAGGCAACTTCAGGTATCTGGAAATTGCACCAAAGATGGATCTAGACTTGTGCAAGTCCACAATTCTCTTCCTGATATTTTGGCTGATTTCTTTACTTTCCCATGATGTTACAAACAGAAGCTGCGTTTCTGGTGTGTATTAAAATACATGGACAGGTGTGTCTCTAACTCAGATGTTGCCAATAAGCCTATCAGAAGCTTCCATGACATCATCATATGGGCTGTCCCAAATTGTTTAAAGGCATAGTAATCCTAGTGTATGTAAACTTTTGACTTTGCAAAAAGCAATAAACTGCCTTAAATTCTCTCTCATTATTCTGGCATTTGGCAAATATAATTAATTTTGGTAATTTTAATTGACCTAAAACAGATGAGGTTTATTTTGATTTCATGTCAGATAGTGAGAAACATTCATATGTGTCTTTTTATATAGTGTATGTAAACATCTTCTGGTTTCAAGTGTGTGTATACATTTTTATAGTATCTCTGAATATTTGTAATTGAGCAGAGATATGTACTTTTGGAGTGTCTGTTTTGTTAAGCTTAGGGCTACTGGCTAATCTTTTCACTATGGTTACTGCTCCTACTTTAATGTTTCTATTCATACGATTTGTCCTTATTTACTTCATGCTGCATTGTCTGTTCTACTTGAAGGGACAACTAGACAATTTATAAACTTTTGACTGTTAGTGTTATAGTATCACAATACCTGGCATTGCATGAAAGAAGAGAATACAAAGAGTTCTATCAATGAGCATTAAGCAGATAACTATAGAACATACTCTGCTCGGAAGTCTTGCATTGATTTCTTGGAGTCAGAGCAATTGAATTGTTTACCGCCCATGTTTCTCATTGTGTCAACTTTTTTTTTTTTTTTTTTTTTTTTTTTTTTTGATGACTTGGAGGACAAATGTTTTGTAGCTAATGGTAGTTTCAGATTGTGGGGAAAATTCGTTAAGACTTGTTTTTATACAGCAGTCTTGATGGAAACACTGCTGGAGTAAAATGCAGCAAACTTATTAGGTGTAAAATCCTTAGTCTGTCCCTGAGACGAAGCGTATACTCGCATGGCGTTTTGGGTCCATGTGAACATACGCTTTTGGATGCGTGTTTGGGTCAGTCAAGATGGACCCAAACACGCATCTGACAATGAGCAGTGTGATTTTACTTTGCTCGCAGATGGAGCAGTAGCCCTATAATGTATAGGGTGTGATCCTGCTGCATCCAACATGGATCCAAACATGCAGCTGCGTGTTGGATCTGTTTGACGCTACGTTTTTGGATGCGATTTTCAGATCCAACACGGACCCGAAATTTGTAACCAAAAACACCGTGTGAGCATGCCCTAAAATCTGTTCCAGTTATGGAGTAGATTTATCTATATCTTGTGCTACCTTCTGGCATAAATTCTACAGTGAATGTGTCAAGGTGTGGACCCCCTGCACACTTTCAAGAACAGCGGCATAAAGCCATTGAAAGGTAGCAAATTTTGTATGTCCGACAATTAACTTGTGTAGCTAATGAATTCCCCCCCTCTTAATTTTGAAGAGGTTTGCGAACTACGTGAAGTCCAGTTAATTATCAGTTTCTGTTTTTGAAATATTAGGGCATGTCCCCACGGCATGGGTTTTCGGCCGGTTTGCGGTTTTTCAGACCGCCTGAAAAACCTGCCGAAAATGAGCACAATTGTGCTCTATGGAAAACCTGTGCAGCAGTCCCCACTGTACGGGTTTTCCACCCGACGGTTTTGCCGCCGGCGGTCCAGCGGCAAAACATTGAACATGCACAATCTTCCGTCCGGTTTCTGGATGGAATATGAACAATTCAATGGGAGGGGGGAGGGCTGTTCTCCGCTCATCACTCATACCGGCCGGTATTTGTCCCCTGCCGTGGGAACATGTCCTTGAGGTGAAATGCGGTACATATGTTTGTAGGTATGAAACTGCTAAGAGTATGGAAAATACCACATGATTTTATAACCTGTTAGAAAATTCCTTTGAGGATGTCCCATGGTATCTGGCAAAAAGTTGTTGGCAACTCTTAAGGCCTGTATATTGCAAAGCTGAACTTTTTTTTTTTTTTTTTTTTTTTGGTCCATCAGAATCCAGATTGAAAATGATTAGATTGAGATCTGAGGTGATTGAAAGCGAAGAGAAGACTTGGAAGTTTATCATGCTCCTTAAACTAGTTCTGAACATCAGTTTATATGCAGGATAATGCCCCTGGCAAAGGCCTTTCACATTAGGATATGTTCACATGGCGTATTTGCAGGCCGTACTCAGGGGTGTGATTGAGTGCTATGATGTTAGATTATTCCCCGATGTGTACTGAGCGCCAGGAGAAAGTGATCCGTCAGGGGAAAGCAAATATAAAAAAGGGCCGATCAGAGCTCTTTAGAAGTATATGCTGGCCAGAGCGTACTTCTAAAGCAGCAGGCGTATAGTGGCGCGCATAGTATGCATTATTATATACCTGCAAGAAATCGTGTGGACATAACCTTTTTGAAATATAAATGTACGTTTCCAAATCTGCTTCAAAAATCACCTGATTAGAGGTGTATTTTGAAAAACCCTATCCATTGCTTCCTATGATGATTTTACGAGCGAAAAACGCCTCAAGAACTGACATCTTATTTTTACGGCTGTAGTTGCATAAATATTTTTACGCCTGGCAATTAGGCTTGTGAAATACTCTTCATGTGAAAGACGAGGTGTATTTTACATTATATTCAGTAAAGGAAGATTTGAAACTTGTGAGGTTGGTTGATTTTGGGCTGTTTTCCAGCGTGTTGAATGTACTAAAATTCAGCCCAAAAATGCTGTGTTAACATACACTTACCGATACTGCTGCCGTAAAGGGGTGTACTTGCTCTGCAAATGTTTATATAGGTAGATCAAGTAGCATTCATGTGCATGCCAGTGCCCATGTTACCTAGCGCTTCATACGTTTTCTGCACACTTGTCTTTTTTGCCTACAGTGAATCTTGGTGCCATCTGTTCTCCACATAAGAAAAGAGCATGCCCCTAGATGTCCGCTTAATATAAATGAAAATGACTTGTCAGATCTGGCCACCTTCTTCCATTGTGTAAATGTCCAGAAGATGACTGCAGAAGCGAACACCTCTCCTTTCAAATAGGGGGCACTTAGGGCCTCCTGTTCAGGTTTAGTAGGGGCTCTTGTGGTCAGACCTCTAGTGATCGCACTTGCCACCTATCTCGTGAATAGTTAAAGGGGTTGTCTCACTACATCAGTTTTTTTTTTTTTTTTTTTTCTTGGTTTCATTTTTGAATTCAGGGGCATGTTTACTGGCTTCTACTGGCCTGCAGTGGTGGGTCAGGTCTGTAGCTATAGCGAACTGAGGAACTAATGCAGCCCATACAAGAGGGGATATCTAGGAATAGGTAGGACACTGTTAATGGACACCTATTGCAAAGCGAGTTGTTTTTGCAAGATCTTTAACATAAAATACAATCCTTGTAGTGAGACAACCCCTTTAAGTTATGGGAAAACCTTTTTTTACGGAGATTGTCCTGGATATTTTTAATAAAGTGGCTGCTGGTGTACTGATTAAAAAAAAACAAACCTACTCCCCTTTCCCACTCACCTGTTTCAGAGTTCTGTCTCCTTCGGTTCTGTTTTACTGCTGGCTCCTGTGGTTGTCTTGAGACCACTGAAGTCAGAGTGGTATCAGCAGCACATGATGGCTGCAACCAAAGCCGCTTGCTTATGAACTGTCAGTCAATGGCATGTGACAGTTGGCACAAAACTGCTGCAGCGAACTGGATGTTAGAAATACTAGAGGTGGCAGCAGTGCTGGAATAGAGGTGAGTTGGGAGGGGAATATGGGCTTTCGTTATCCATACACTAGAGGTCTCTCTAATGAATGAAAATCTTCCCGACAACACCTTAACTTTGTTAGCAATTTGTGCTAAATCAACTCTTCTGTAGGCTTTCCCCAAAACAGGCTAGACTTCCCTTTCCACATGCTGCCTTGAGCACCCATGAACCTGTCACTGGTTTATAGATTTTCTCTAGGGCCACTTTTGATAGCTTATAACTAGTGTTCACTCTCTAACTACGAGCAGTCTGTACAGTACAGATAGCATTTTCCTCTCCATAGACATCAATAGTTAGGGAGTTTGGTATTGCTGGCTGCATTGTTCCCACACCCAGAAGCTGTTAATTGGCGACATTTGCAGGCTCACATAACGCCCAAATCTCATATACATGGCTATATATTATACTCGGTGCCCAAAAATTCAGTTTTTGCAGTTTTTGGGGTTCAGTAATTGTTTAACACAGTCTCCAATTCTCCAAAGGGGCTTTTGGGCCCCTCAGGATGCAGGGCGCCATAGCAGCTGCTACCGCTGCACCTCCTACAGCTATGCCCCTGATTGCAAGCTATCCTCATATTTTCAGTTAGCCATTGAAAGTTATGAAGTATTTTAGCCTCTCAATATTTGTCACTCTTGGAGCCAAACTTTCTGTAAGTTCCACATATCTAGTTTACCGTTATGAATGGTAATTCCAGCTTCTCCTCACCTGTATAGGTATAAAATTAACCAGACCATCTTCTCCCATTGACTTTAATGGGGTTTGAATAGAACTTCGAACTGAACTTACAAAAGTTTGAGGTTCTAATCGAACTAGAACTTTATTGTTCGCTCAACACTACTTATAACCAATTAAAACGGGAACACCAAACAAGACCTATTTTGGAGATGCTCTGACCCAGTTGTGTAGCCATGACATTTTGGCCCTTTTCAAAGCTGTTTAAATCCTTCTCACCCCTCCCCCTCACAACTTTCTCATTTTGATATGAACACACCAACTTCAAGCACTTTTTACTTGGTATTTAATATACATCACTTTACAGAAATTTTCACAAGGTGGGCAAGATGTTCAGTTTGTCAATAACCAGCTGTACTTAAGTAGTGCATAAGTGAAAATATAATTGACTAAACTTGACATAAAAAATGTAATGAACACTTTTGATTGTGATGGTTTACATACACTGCCCCATTATGCAATTTGTCAAACAGTCTTAAAAATGACATGGTGAATAATTTCCAGTAAATGGATTACTGGTGAAATGGTGGTAGTGCATGCCCAGTGTGCCATCATTGAGTTTAGGGTACAATTACATATGGATCTCTATTTTTCCCACAGTCTGCAAAATAAAATTGGTAGCATCTTTGCAAATCCTCACCCAAAGTTTTATAAGGGATTGTACTATAGGTTTTTCTGTATTGACCTCAATGGGAAAAGGCAAAATCAGCAGGAAAGATTTATCTGCAGCTTTTCTTGGTAATTTTAGCCTTTTGCCATTGAACTAAATGTAGAAAAATCTGCACCAATTGGTGTGACTTTTTGGCTTCAAATTTACAGCTGAAAAGCTGTGTAGATGTACTCTTGGACCATGTTTACACGGAAATGGAAAAAATGCAAATGTGAAGAACTACTGTGAAACTTCTAATGCTTCCCAAATTTGTTCTACTGATTAGACTAAATTCACTCCCTCACTTCTTAGTTCTAGGTGTTTATAGTGCTGCTTCCTAACACACCTTTACTGAGTAAGAATGTGTTTTTGTGTGTGCATGTATATTATTTATTTATATACATTTTTTTCATTTTCTCTGAAAAATGACCCTTTTTGTTTTACTAAGAGTATTTGTGCACCAAAATTATTAGTGTCTTAGCTGATGTTTTCCTTTTATCTTATCACAAATGCTTCCTAATACTTCCTGCCAGGATATGTGGTGTTGCCCTAAAGGATTTCTTAAGAGAAATGGTAGGAGCACACGTATTTTCTGGAGCCCCGGTGATACGTCATGTTTAAGCAATCATGTTTTTCCCCATGGGCTGTTCTCCAGCAGATAAGAGTGGTCCACCACACCTTCCTGGGGAAAGGAAAGGCAGGGACAAGAGATGATTTCCTTTGAAGAGACATACAGGCTCCACAGAGTATCTTTCTTTCTTAGAATTTGACTGGAGAAGAGATTTTAATGCTCATTGCCCTGGATCTTCAAGCGCTCTCCTTTTGTCATAGTTATACATGTGTCTGTGTTGATTGCAGCCATATTGTCACTTACAATCCAGATCTGCTGATATAAAGGGCTCCCTTTTTACTGATCCTGAAATCCTTCTTGCATAGTGTAAATAAATGATGCAAGAGGGCTCTTGAGCAAGGATGTTGTCATGTAAATCCACCCTTATGTATCGTACCTTGTCATTCATCCAAAAATCCTAATCCCTCATTCCCTTAATTCTCAATCGTGTTCCCTTGTAGTTCAATACGTCTCCAGAAGTCTGTCACTTAACATTTTAGTTATGTCCAGTTTCCCAGTCTCTGTGCTTGCATGGTCCTATCATATGGGGGATCATACTGCCCTTATTCATAATTTATTGAAATTTCACAAAATGGAGTGTTGCCCTTGGGATTCCTGGGTGTAGAATTTCACTAGTTCATTCTTTGCGGTAATATCCCTGTTGCTACCCCCAGTTTATCTGGTCACTCAGCAGGTGCCACGTTTAAAGTTACAACATGCAAGCCAATCTATTAGCAGGTTTCTCTCCATGCCAACTCTGCCTGGGTGTAAAACTTTTTCTAGAAGTCTTAAGTTTTCCTGCCACTTGTGATAATAAAGAAACTGACATCCTGTAAAAATCTGCGGCAATGCCATATACATGTGTAGCTTTTTTAATTTCTAAATGTTCTAGCTAGCAATATATTTACTGAAACTTTAATATGAATTAAAGTGGTCTTCCCATAATAATCTTTATCTAGCAGCAACATATTCCACAGCACTTTACAAATTCAAGGGTAAACATAGACATTACACATTAAAAGTACTTATAGATGAGTAACCAGGTGTGAGGGCCCTGCTCGCAAGAGCTTACAATCTATTAGGGTGTATGGGTGAAACATACGGTAAGAAGTGACAAGTTTACAATAGTCCAGCTAAGTTTCATAAATAGGAGGTGGTTTACATGAAAAATGGATGAACCTGCCACCCAGACTGTACATCTATATACAGATAAGTGCCTGTGAGTGCCCTAGTGTAGGGAGTGACAAATGTGTGTGATAGCAGTTAGGGATCTTGGTGGGCCAGACTGGGTGTTCTCAGGCCCCTCTTAAAACTGAGGGTTGTGAATGTGCCTGATCGCCCGCAGTAGCATATTCCAGAGAATTGGTGCCGCACGTGTGAAATCTTGGAGATGGGCATGGGAGGTTCAGATGATTGAGTGTAACCTGATATCAGCAGCAGAGCGGAGAGAGCGGGTTGGGTGGTAGACAGACTAGAGAGGAGATGTAGGGGAGTGCAGCGTTGTGGAGAGCTTTATGGATGAGAGTGCTGAGTTTTTATACTGTATCCTGTACTGAATGGGCAACCAGTGCAGCGAGTGCACACAGGGTAGAGGCATCAGTATAACAGCTGGAGAGAAAGATGAGCCCGGCTGCTGCATTCAGGACAGATTGGAGAGGTGAGAGGTTTCAGAGAGGGAGACCGATAAGCAAGGAGTTACAGTAGTCAAGACGAGAAATAAGGACCACAATGAGAGTTTGACTTGTTTCCACAGTGAGAAGGACTGATTCTGGAGATGTTCCTGAAGTGCAGGTGACCGGAACGGGCAAGGGATTGGATATATGGGGTGAAGGACAGATCTGAGTCTAGTATAACCCCCAGACAGCGGGCCTGCTGCATAGGAGAAATGGTGGTACCACATACAGAAACAAATAGCAGGGGAGAAGGGTTGGTTACTAGATAGCTGAAAGATAAGAAGCTCAGTTTGTGAGGTTTCGTTTCAGATGGAGAGGACATGTCAGACAGCAGATAGACAGTCACTTGTGTTTTGTAGCAGAGTGGGAGTGATGTCTAGGGAGGAGGTGTATAATTGGGTGTCATCAGCATAGAGATGGTACTGGAAGCCAAATCTGCTGATGGTTTGTCCAATGGGGGCTGTGTACAATGAAGAGGAGAGGACCTAGAACGGATCCCTGAGGAACTCCGTCAAGAGGTAGAGAAGAGGAGTTAGATCCGAAAAGACGCTGAAGGAGCGGTCAGAGGTAGGATGAGAACCAAGAGTGGTGTCCTTGAGGCCAATGGCACTGAGTATGCTGAGGAGAAGTTGGATCTCTGCAGTGTTTGACACTTGATCACCAAGAGAAGCAGCAACGAGTAGTTTTCCTGAGATTTCCCATCACATTGATTGGGGTCTAAACATGTAGTCAAAGGTAAATAGACTATTATCAAATACATTGCTGTTACCGTTTTGCTTCATTTCAGCGTTAAAGGGGTTGTCTCACCTCAGTCCTGGTTTCATTTTGAGTCCAGGGGCGTGTTTACTAGCTTCTACTAGGCTGCAGTAGAAGCCAGGTCTGTAGCTATTGCAACCATTGTTAGTAGCCTATCATGAGAGATTGAACAGGTCTGTAGCAATAGTGACCTGAGGAGCTGATGCAGCCCATACAAGAGATGATATCTCAGAATAGGAAGGACACTGTTAATGGACATATATTGCAAAGTGACTTGTTTTTGCAAGATCTTTAACATAAGAAGCCATCCTTGTAGTGAGACAACCCCTTTAAGGCAGTTATCTCCTGCTAGCTTACACCAGCTTCTCTACTTACCACCTCTCTGCACAGCAGTGGTCAGGCTGGTGAGGTCGCTCCCTGCTAGGTCTTATTAGCAGGTTGAAGCGACTTGGTCTTATCTTTTTCTACTGAGGAAAAACTTTAACTCTCGGTGCCGCCTTGTACCGTTCCATAGTAAGTTTCTCAGTAAGTGCTTGAGAAATACAACTGTGGTAGCTCACATTTAAAGCCAGGCATCTAGCTTGGACAGTCTCCCTTTTTTTTTTTTTTTTTTTTTTTTGTGTCCCCTCCCTCTCCGTTCTTCGCCTCCCATCAAACCCTAACTGGCACAGCTAGCAGAGCTGAGATGTTGGTCACCGCTGTAGACCCACTATACTGGAAAAGGTCCAGAAGGGACAAGCCTTTTAAGGCAAACTGTTGGAAGGTGTTGGGTGACCAGACATTCCTGCAAAGAGAATAGTGGCAGACACCAAAAGTGCAATGTGGCCTGCTTGTGCATTACTGGGATGGTTCACTGCTTATCGATGCAAAGATAATAAAATGAAGGGACTTTTGGGATCTTAAACTTAACTAATGTACACATTGCTGTTAGAGGCCTTATTTTCATCCTTCATCAACACTCCCAATCACAGGTATAACCTCTTATCACAATGCAACCTGATGGACCCCACTATAAATGTATGGGGTTAGGCACTGCTGAGTATCTGTTGTACACTGAATCTGGCATTGTAGTGGTTGCCATGCAAACAACCATGAGGGGGGTGAGTTTTTTTTTTTTTTTTTTTTTGTGTTTTGGTTTAATCTATAACTAGTTTAGTCACATTTTGATTACCTCCTACCTTTGATGGTGGTGCCCAGCTCATGAAGGAAGGGACATGTGAGCTGGCTTGGTGTGTGTGTATATTAGGGGTGCAATAGGCTATCTGTGCACATTTCCTTCGTTGTTATAATGGTAAAAGGAGTGCGATGCTAACAGGATGAATATTTGCTTTTGGACCAAGTGTCCGTATTTTTGATACTGGGTAGTTTGTAAACAGTCTGCATGCTGATGTGGTGATAGTGTATTGGGAATGTACAAATGGCAACCATGAGAATAAGCGACGTGGGAATTGTGAAGCTCAGTATAGCATTTATGGGAGAGGGAAACCTTTTTTTCCAAAGGTGTGTGGGGGTGGACAGACATGCTACAGTGGAACAGCTCACCGACAAAATAAACCATGGGGCTAATAGACATGTATGAAATAGTTACACTGTATGGGTCTATGAAGCACATGGATGGTCACTGCACTTTTGCTAACGAAGTTGCATCAGCAAAAAAAGGCTTATGTTTTCACAGCCATATCCAAATTGGAGAGCCAGCACCCTGCAACCATTGCTGGAAGAACACGAGTAGGTGCTGGCAGCATTATGATCTGGAGAATGTTCTGTGGCATTGTCTGGGTCCATTCATCCATGTGGAAGGCTCTTAACTGATTTTGGCATTTATCCATCCTTGCAGGTCACGTAACATATGCTTATTGTCTTGTCTAGGGTGGCTGGGATTTTCCAGCAAGACAATGACATCACATGGCTTGAAATGTACAACATTGTCTGGAAGACTTCAATGTATTACCCTGACCTTCTAATTCCCCAGGCTTGAACTTCACTCTATGGCTCTATGGACACTCCAGCAGCTGGAATGTCTCCAGATAGCTGGGACAACCCAGCAGGACCGTATTGTCACTCCCAACCTACCTAGTTGCTATTTGTGCTGCACATCAGTTACTCAGGGTATTGGATGGGGTCATAATAATGTGCCTTGATTGTGTGTATCTAATGCAAGCACCTTTTTTATTTTCATCTTGCATTTCATGCTGGTTTGCATGAACATTGAACTGTAAACCTTATTTTTCTGGTCCATATTAGTCTAAAGGTTTGCAGACTTGGAATTGTGTAAAATACTGTGTGAAGCACAAGCCATTTCCGGTAAATTACATGTGGATAGACTGATTCCCCCCTATTTGTAACTTTCCCATTATGAGTACAGTGTCTGAATTTCCAAAACCTCTGTTTCCCAGTTTTAATGATGATCAAGAGGTTATCAGTAATCGCTGCACTTTTTCCCCTCTTGTGTAACTTTCCAAATAAACACAAGCTCGAAGTACAGTGCTGTTCTCATGTACAATCTGTTTCGGGTCATCAGCCTGATATCTCTGCAGGCCAGCTGCACTTTCTGAAATGAATCGGTACGGGAAGCTTTTTTTTTTTCCAGTTATTTTTGAGTCACCTGTGGGTTATGGTAATCTGATCTGTGAGATTACATGGAGTACATATAGCACAGCCCATCACAGTAAGGCTTGACCTCTATCACACCTTTTAGATTACATATTGAGTGCATTTTCAGTTTTAACCTTCTCATCTCTATATGATAAAACTAGCATACTGTGCAGGAAGGTTAACTGCATAGAAACCCACATACACTGGCCCCGATGCGCCGTACACTGATGCACTTGACTGCTACCCTCACAACTGCTAGTTGTAATGTCGGTCACTGACTGGGCATGTGAAGCTGGAAGAGTTCTTGTCCGTTTCCTTTCTCTATCAGTTGAGGGTGTCGAAGGTTCATGTGAAAGTGAAACTTCCCACTTTGTAATCTTGCTCTCTTCCTGTGATGTCGTTACCCGGTGTCTTTATACAGCAGTGATTAGTCGTGGATAACTTTGTCTTGTTGAAATGTTAAGTGATTACATTTAGACTAGAAAAACCAAGAATATACTTTTAAAGGGGTATCCCAGGTCCTCTGAATATGGCCTGTTCTACAAGTAAGAACTGTTCAACTTCCTGTGCCCACCCTCCTTCCTTCTGGTTCCAATCCAAAAAAAATGTAATTCTGTGAAAGCGCTTATGACTTGGTTCTGGTGATGGCCCAAGACACAGCTCTGACAGGTCATTGACGTGAAAGGAATATGGCTTTTACTGTACTAGGTTTGTCATATGCTCTGGGAAACCTAGTCACACAAGACTAACCTATTAAGCGGAGGGTTTACCCAGCTTTTGACAAAATTGTATTGTTTGGTATCGATGGATCCAGTATATTAACACTACAGCAATAGATCAGTCAACTTATGTTATGACTCTGCAGAGCTGTGTCAAACGGTATACCACCCAGGATACACTGAACATGGGAGCCGAAGGCTAGGTTCACACGGCTTAAATGCAGTGGGTAATTACGCCCTGCAATTACGCCGTGGGTGCTGGAGGCCGGCACATCGCCGGCCCATAGACTTGTATTACCAGCGGCGCTTATACGCCGCTGGTAATTCACATGTCAATTATCTCCCTGCCCGGCGGATTCGCCGAGCAGGGTGAGGAGACGTAATCCATAGTTCTCTGAGAACTGTGGATTACCGTAATGACTGGGACGGATTCCAGCTGTAATTTGCGCACTCCGGCGCGTAATTACGGACTGAAATACGTCCAATTTTAAGCCGTGTGAACATGGCCTAAGGGGAATGTGCACCTTTACAGATGTGGCATACAGTGGAGCTTTCAGTCAGATGTATCGGGACATTCTCCAGAAGTATTCCTCCAACTGAATTTTGTATGTTATCTGTCAGTTTTCTTACAAAATGTTCTTATGGGTTAAGTGGTTCAGGGAAGCAATCTTGCAAAATAGTTGTTGCTGTCTTTTACTCGTTAAATCTGAAATTGCCAGATACAGCTGTAGTTTTATATAGAGCTTCACCATCTTAAAAGGGTTCTCCAGCAAATAAAACCTTCATTCATTAGGGTCTGTAAAAAAAGTGATCCCTACCTACAGGTCTTCCCCTATTCCGGAGCTCTTGGCAATCTGCTCTTTTTGACTTCTGGGTTCTTGTCTTGATGCACCAGAGAGGCTCACGCTTAATCCACTTAATTTCTTTTTTTTTTTTATTATCCAAGCGATTTTATTGGTTACTGTAAATGAAAAGACATAAAGCAAAGTCTACTTGCCTCCTGTCCTGACACTACATCAGTCTTCGCTGGACTTGGAGAGCACCTGCTCAACCATTTTGACTGTCAATACCTGGTACAAGGTAGCAGAGGCCAGTTAAACACAGGCAGAGTAAGAATGTAAGTAGATAGATATTTTTTTTTCCCCGCCATTTTAGCAACTGCCAGTTTTAGATAAAAGCCAGGCAACACTTTGAAAGGATTGTATCGCAATTTTTTTTTTCTCCCTTTAGGCTTAATGGGGAAATCCTTACTTGGCTGTCAGGTACACACTTGCCAACATGTGACATGGGGAGAGGGGGCACTGTAAAGGAGTTGATTTATTTCCAGTCAAACTTCTTTGCATTCACCTTTCACTCAGGTGGCAAATAAAGCATAAATCCTACTCAAACACCATCCAGGCACCCAAAAATATCTGATGCCATCACTTTCCTTAATCAAAGAAAAGCAATTGGAGGGAAAGTCTACGATATCCACAAACCTCACTTAACGGCACTGACACTAAGGCCTGGTTCACACTTCTTATTCAAGCCATAATTGCGGGATGGATTTCGCCCGCAATTACGGCTTGAATAAGGGGCGGGGGCGCTGCCCGCCGGCCCAATAGACTTTTATTAGCTACGGCGCGTATCCCGCCGGGATAATGAACATGTCACTTTCTCCCCGCCTGGCGTATTCGCCGAGCGGGGAGGACAGACGGAATCCATAGTACTGCGAACTGTGGATTACCGTAGTGGCTGGGATGGATTCCAGCCGTACCGCAGCGCAATACGGCTGCAGTCCGTCCCCAAAATAAGCCGTGTGAAAGGCCCTTAATGCACTGCTCTTCAGCAGTCACAGGGTTAAAACACTTCGATCAAGGCTATGGATTTTTAGCACATACAAGGACCAAACTTATTAAAGTTTTCAGTTTTAATAGAAATGGGTACAGTGCTTATATAAAGTGCAAAAACAAAGGTACAAGGTGATACATACATACATACATACATACATACATACATACATTTATTACTTTAAAGCGCCACTAGTTCCAGGGCACTGTACATTCAAGGGGTGGGTTACATACATACCACATGTTAAATAAGTACAATGGTGATGATAAATGACTAACAACTGGTACAGAGGTGAAGAGGACCCTGCTCGCTAAGGGCATGTCCCCACTGCAAAACCGCAAACCGCCTCAAAAACCGTGCAGACTGCCTGAAAAACCTGCAGAAAATGAGCACAATGCTATGGAAAACCCGTGCAGCAGTCCCCACTGCACAGGTTTTCCTTCCAGCGGTTTTTCCGCCCGCAAAACATTCTGCAAGCACAATCTTCCGCCCGGTTTTTCGACGGAATCTGTGCTTGTGAAGGGGGAGGGCTTTTCTCCGCTCATCGCGGCAAAAAGCCCTACCCCCCACCCTCCCCCCGGCCGCAAAACAGGACAAATACCGGCCGGGTAAACCGACTGGTATTTGTCCCTTGCTGTGGGAACGCACCCTAAGGCATACAGTCTACAAGGAAGGTGATAAGAGATAGGAGGTAAGGGGCAGACATGGGGGTGGGGTGTAGTGCCAGCAGGGTTATAGGCTATCCTGAAGAGTTGGTTTTTCAGGTTGGTTTTGAGGCTAGTGAGCATGGAGGAGTTAGTCATAAATTAGTCATAAAAAAAGGGAAAAATCTCAGAAAATGCCTAACACAATATATAGATAGTCTTCTCAGTTCCTGGGAGCATGGAAGGAAAAATAGAACTCTGTCCAGCTGACTGAACGCAGGTTTACTCTGGAAACCATATTTTATAACCTGTGCAATCAGTCCAGGTTTCAGAGCTGCCCATTAGTGTAATTTGTTGTCTGACTGGTTGAATAGAGTATAAGGTGAAGGACAATTCAGATCTAATTGTATGTCCCTTAATTGACCCATTATAATGTGGATTGGGGAGTGTCAAGGAGAGACAGATCCTTTATCTACTTCAAACTCCAGGCTCCATGTTATGATTTAGATTGTTACCCCTCGTCCTCAAAGTTTAGTGTTTTATGACCATACTTGATGAGCTTGAGTAAACCAGTTCTATGACCATTGTTAATGAGCTTGTATGAACATCTTTTGTCAACCTGTGGAATACACATAATTGACCAGTGACAGTGGGGATACAAAAACTGGTCTGGAAGACAGTATATCACTTTCCTATTAAACAGATGTTTTTTTTTTTTTTTGGGTGGGGGAAGGGTGAGGGGTCTGTATATGGTTATGGGGCAGCCTGCTTTTAACAGCACTTAGAGATGCTGTACCACAGTTACATGATGGAAGGAAGATCTTTTAAACGGGAGTAAACGCATTGACTTGTAAGGCTTTGTTCACACGGCTTAACTGCGGGGAGAGGAGACGTAATCCATAGTTCTCTATGAACTGTGAATTACCGTAATGAATGGGCCGTTTTCGGCCCGTAATTGGCGCACTCCGGCACGTAATTACGGACCGAAATACGGCCCATTTTAAGCCGTGTGAACATAGCCTAAGAGTGAGTGTTCTAGATGGGGTGTAACCTGGGTGGGGCGGTGAGTTTGGTGGGAGTCTGTTTAGGAGGAGAGTGTAAGCTGTGACTTCTTCCTTCCCGTTGTGAGTGGTGAGAACCTGTTATCTAGACATTCATGTCCTTTGTCATTTTTAATCCTGCCTGTCAAAATGAGATTACCAAACAGTGATCTCTGTAGAACAGAATGTTTTAACCAAATTTTACACTTAATGGCCAAAGAAAAAACGGCAACTTTTTTCCGTGATATTAAAAATTGTTTGGAGAAAAATTCCTTAATAAAATTTTACTTTCATAAAAGTAGGCTTCATAAATGTGTATCACATTTTCAGAAAAATCACTATGGAATTGCCTATTTCCAGCAAGCACAAAATGTTAACTGTCCGCTCACCCTGTGTTCCCAGCTGGTGTGTAGATTCTTACCATGAAACAGCTGGAGAAGGATTAATGCTTATCATTTGTGACATCACTAGTTTTAATATGGCCCACTTTATACATCATGTGAATAAACACATTCCCGCCATGACTGTGCAGGTGCACTGAGAGAGGATCAGCAGTTATCTGCTAGTTTTAGTTTCATCACGACCCCTAGTGGCCATGGAGAATTTGGGCTTTCAAACATAGATTTAATAGGTTTTTAGGTATTTCAGAAAAAAATAGCCGAAGCGTTAGTTGGCTTTAGTTTTAACAAACACTTGTAAGCTTAACAAGTGCTTTTATAGCTTAGGTTGCACCTGCTATTTTTATCTGGCAAGACTTATAAGCTATTAAATTTAGAGTGTCTATTTACCAACTTGTGAAATGATTCTTTAAAAAAAAAAAAAAAAAAAAAACTTGAGCGTGATTGAGTACGTTCACAAGGCGTATTGAGTCCATGTGAACGTACGCCTTTTGATACGTGTTTGGATCCGTCTGTCGGACCCCAAACGGACCCAAACACGCATCTAATAAATAGCAATGTGATTTACATTGCTGTTAGAAACGCGCATCGGCGTTCACACGAGTGATCGGCGATGCGTGTCTTTCGGATCTGTCCCAAGAATTGTAATGTCAATTCTTGGTCCGAAAGACGCAGCAGGAGCCCTGTTTTTAAACTATAGGGTGTGATCCTGCTGCATCCAAACACGTAGCTGCATGTTGGATCTGTTTTGGATCCAAATGCCGCAGCGTTTTTGGATCTGATTTACAGATCCAAAATCGGATCCAAAAACAGTGTGAACGCGCCATAACACTGCAATTGGACATTTGCTAGAGTAGGTGTGTACTGTTCATGTTTTATGTATCTGTAGCCTTATGCAGTATGACCCTTTTGGGTAGGTTCACACGGCTTAACTGCGGGGCATACAGTACACCTTGCAATTATGCCAGGTGTTTGGGAGCTCGTGCTGGTCGGCGCGTACTCCCACAATGCGGGGGGGCCGGCAGCCCGCCGGCTCAGTGATTTAGTCATGTCATGTACACCCGGGGAGAGGAGGCGTAATCCATAGTTCTGAGAACTGTGGATTACCATAACGATTGGGGCGCATTTCGCTCATATTAGAGCGCAGTACGCTCTCAATATGTGGCGAAATGTTCCCCAAAATAAGCTGTGTGAACATAGCCTTTTACAGATTCTCTCTGAAATCCCCCTGCCCCCATTTATGGTTATTAGACACTGACAGTCACTGTTGTATCACTTTGGGGGAGGAGCGGAAGGGTCCTGTAGTGCAACACTACAGTCATGGCCAAAAGTTTTGCGAATGACGCAAATATTATATTTTCACATGATCTGTTGCCCTCTGGTTTTTGTGTTTGTCAGATGTTTTTATCACATACAGAAATACAAGTGCAATCATATGATTAACAAAAGCTTTTATTGACAGTTAGAATCAGTTAATGCAGCAAGTCGATATTTGCAGTGTTGACCCTTCTTCAGGATCTCTGCAATTCTCCCTGCATTGCTCTCCATCAACTTCTGGACCAAATCCTGACTGATAGCAGGTTCCAAATTTCTTGCACAATCAATGCTTGCATTTTGTCAAAATTTTTGTTGGTTTTTTTTTGGGCCCAACCCGTCTCTTGATTGACCACAATTTTCTCAAGGGGTTTTAAGATCTGGGGAGTTTCCGGGCCAGGGAAAACCCAAAAATCTGTTTTGTTCCCGAGCCATTTAGTTATCCCCTTTTTTGCTTTTATGGTTTTTCCCATGTTTGGAAAAGGAAATTGGGTTGATCCCCAAAAAACTGCTCTTGGACGGTTTTTTGGGGGAATTTTTCCCCTTGGAGGACATTCTGGTACCATTCTTTTTTCAGGGATGTGTTTTTAGGCAAGACTGTTAGAGAGCCGATCCCTTGGCTGGAAGCAACCCCACACATGAATGGTTTCTGGATGCTTTAAAAGTTGGCATGAGACAAGACTGGTGGTATCGCTCACCTTGTCTTCTCCGAACAAGCTTTTTTTCCAGATTTTCCCAAAACATTCGGAAAGGGATTCATCTGAGAAAAATGATTTTAAACCCCCCAGTTCTCAGCAGTCCATCCCTGTACCTTTGGCAGAATATCAGTCTGTCCCTGATGTTTTTTCAGGAGAGAAGGGGGCTTCTTTGCTGCCCTCCTTGACACCAGGCCTTGCCCCAAAGGGAGTCTCCGCCTCAGTGCGTGCAGATGCACTCACCCCTCCTGCGCCTTTCCCTGAGCAACCCTGCCTGCTGGTAGCCCGATTCCGAAGCGGAAACACTTTTTAGAGACGGTCCTGGCGCTTGCTGGTATGTTTTGGGCCCCCTGGAGCCTTTTTGGCAACAATGGAACCTCTCTCCTTGAATTCCTTGATGCGATAGATTATTGACTGAGGGTGCAATCTTTCTAGCTGCGAAATTCTCCCTGTTAGGCCAAGTTTTGTGCAGTGCAATGAGACTGCACGTGTTTTTTAGAGAAAACCCATGGTTAACAGAAGAGAAAACAATTGATGCTAAGCACCAGCCTCCTTTAAAGTGTCCAGTGGTGTGATTCTTACTTAATCATAAACAATTGATCTCCAGCCCTGTCCTCATCAACACCCAAAACCTGTGTTAATGGAGCAATCACTGAAACGATGTTAGCTGGTCCTTTTAAGGCAGGCCTGCAATGAAGTTGAAATGTGTTTTGGGGGAAAGTTCATTTTCTAGGAACTATTGACTTTGCAATTAATTGCTGTTAAGCTGATCACTCTTTATAAAAATTCTGGAGTATATGCAAATTGCCATTATAAAACCTGATGCAGTAGACTTTGTAAAAATTAACAATTTTTATAATTCTCAAAACTTTTGGCCATGACTGTAGTTGTCAAAATATTTCCTAAAGAACGTCAACACGGAGACTGGTATTTCAATATTTTCACAGGTAAATAAAGGTGATGTTTGAGGCTCTCTAACATTGTGTGAATCAAAGCCCATCCCACCTTAAATAACTTGATCGGAGTTATTTCTGTATTAAAACTTCTGTTAGATACACATGTATAAATATCATAAATCGATGTACAGTTAGTCGTTGTAACCTGTGACCATCCCCATGCTTAGTGTCATCCTTCAAAGTCTGCAATCCATGAGGATAAGTGGAAAGTTATTTAGCAGAGGCTATGTTTAATATAGCACACCTGCACAATGTTTTGAAGGGGACACCCTCTTAGCTTGTTACCTTCAAAAAACTGCCGTGGGGGCTTTCACACAGCATAGATTTGATGCAGTTTTAAAAGTGCCAATTAAAAATGCCTTTTATTACCCAGCAAAAAATTCTTTTTGTTGTCTAAATGTTTTGAAAGGGGTTTTTTCAATTAAGTTTTAATTAACTGTTTGAAGTCTTTGGGGTACAAAACACTAATTTGTTTCTACTTCCAAAAAAGTTTAAGTGAAAAAGCTTGCTGGTAATAAAGGCAGTTTGATTGGAGCACAGTTAAAACCACACCAAAACTGCGCTGTGTGATAGTACCCATAGGGTGCTTTCACTCTGTGCATTTTTTGACGTGTTTTTGTGCAGGAAGGTACAGCAATTAATGCTGCACAAAAGTCAAACGCACCGTTGAAAGCACCCTTAATGCCAAAGATGGCCTCTGCTAAATTACTTTCAATTGACCTTCACGGATTGAGGACTTTGAAGTAAATACAAACCAAGGTGGTGGGGGATAAGGGTTTGAAGCTTAAAAAGGCACTGATTTTATGATATTTTACAAATTTTTATTTGCAGCACAAAAGTTTTAATAGAACTTTTAGTGGCAGAAAATACTTTACAAATTAGACTGCAATGAAACGGGTTTTCAAACCTCCATCCAAATTTCCTTTTCCCCCCCCAAAAAAGGAAACCCTTTTAAAAAATTAAGCAAACCTAAATTTACCCATTGTGGGGCCAGTTTCCCCCCCCATCAAGTGCTGCCCAGGCAGTGCTTTTTCTCTGAACAATCTAAGGCTTAGCCCATATTTAAAAAAAATAAAAGGCCCCCCCCTCGTATAAAGTATATACCACCTAGAACTTGCATGCGTTCCAACCCCACCCCACTTTATTAGGTACACCATTAGTAAAGGGTTGACCCCCTTTTGCCTTCAGAACCGCCTCAATTCTTCGTGGATAGATTCCCCAAAAGGGTTCAAACGATGCTCAATTGGTACCAAGGGCTCAAAAGTGCCAAGAAAAATATTCCCCCAAAAACCCCTGACACCACCACCCCACCTGACCGTTGTACAAGGGAGGGTGGATCCATGCTTTCATATTGACGCCAAAATTTTGACCTACCTCCGAATGTCGCGCAGAAATCGAGACTAATCAAACCGGAATTTTCCCAAACTTTATTGTCCCAAAAATGGACCTCAGTTTCCTGTTCTTAGCTGAAAGGGGTGGCACCCTGTGGTCTTCTGCGCTTAGATTGCCTCAAAGGGCGCCGTACTGTGCGTTCAAGATGCTCTTCTGCCTACCTTGGTTGTAACGGGTGGCTATTTGAGTCACTTTTTCCCTTTTCTATCAGCTCGAACCAGTCTGCCCATTCTCCTTTGACCTCTGGCATCAACAAGGCATTCCCCCACAGGACTGCCGCTCACTGGATGTTTTTTCTTTTCGGACCATTCTCTGTAAACCCTAGAGATAGTTGTGCGTGAAAATCCCAGGAGATCAGGGAGTTTCTGAAATACTCAGACCAAACCCTTCTGGCACCAACAACCATGCCACGTTCAAAGGGACTCAAATCACCTTTCTTCCCATACTGATGCCGGTTTGAACTGCAGGAGATTGTCCTTGACCATGTCTACATGCCTAAATGCACTGAGTTGCCGCCATGTGATTGGCTGATTAGAAATTAAGTGTTAACGAGCAGTTGGACAGGTGTACCTAATAAAGTGGCCGGTGAGTGTATAAGACACACTATGTAAATTAACTAAAGTCACCAGTTAGCCAAGGTGCAGAAGCCTCAGCGAATTCCTTAGAATTACCCGGAAGAGGTACTGTTGACTCCCTTAGGCATAGTGGTTCTTTGAGTCTTATTTCAGTTAACACAGGCAGTCTATTCGTCTTAGCCACCTCTAGCTCTTTTGTCAAACACGTAATGCTCAAATGGTGTCTCTTGATTTGTGACACTTTTTTTTTTTTTTCTCCATCACTCTCCAACTAACCTCATCTGCCACTTAGTATCCATATATGTCTAAGTAAAATCACTCATTGGGCCAGACTAAGCAACCCAACAAGGTGACTTTAGTTTGTTCCTGTTCTGGGTACATGCACAAACTGAATAGACAATCTGCTATGCTATGAGCCTTACCCCTTTGTACAAATCATATATTGCCCCTTCATATATCCTAAATCTGCCCTACTCCACATGTTGGTTAAATGTTGACATGATGGATTTTAAATGTGGTTATGTTTGTTGAACAGAGGGCAGTCTGCGATGTCTGTAGACAGGGTTAACTGTATAGCCTAAACATAGTATCATGTGGCCCCTGGAATTTCACTATTAACAGGGTTACTGATCAGGAATAATGATAAAATGATTAACAACTTCAGGCCAATTCTCCATTCAGAACCTGGCACTTTATGTATTAAAAAAATACATGTTGAGCTATACTACGGTGTTGAGCTTGGCAACTTGACACTTTTTTTTTTTTTTTTTTTTTTTCTTTCACTTTTTGATGTATAAACTTTATTTTTTACTACGGTATATATTTATCTACAAAAGGGTTTTACCACGATAGTAAAAGGTGGCATATTGTTAGGATATGCCATCATTGTCTGATAGGTGTGGTTTCCTCTTTCTATTCTATGGGAGTTCCTAGTAAAGCTGAGCAGTGCGTTCGGCTCTGCTCAGAACTCCTATATAACAGAATGGAGAGCTGTGCGCAAGAGGTGCGATATGACGTTTTCTATTGTGGTAAAGCCCCTTTTAAAAACCTTTTTTGACTTTTTTTTTTTATAATTGTTAACCACAATGCCTTCTCTGGAGAGTGACTACAGCTACAGTAGCTACAGAATCCTTTTTAGACGATGTTTTTAATTGGCAGTCCACAATTGGTTATTTTTTCACCTTTCACTTTCCTGCGTATATTTCCTTGTGTAACTGATCTCTCTAGGTGATGTCATGTTCACTGTAAAATAATATATTTGGAAAAGCTGCTCTGACAGATGTGATGCTGCTGTAGGTAGTAATACTGGAGCAGTTCTCCTCAAACTGCTACCTGGGTACCACAGGTTACTTGACCTGTGTAGTTAACCACATGACTGATGCCTTGTTTAGCCCATACAGTTTGTGAGCCATTAATATAATAAAAAAAAAGGTACAGCCCACAGATTAGTTTAATGTCTTACACATGTGGGTTAGACTGAATTCCTAGATATAATGTACTATGCTGATATGCTCTTCAGCAATATGGTTGCCTTCATTGGGCTCTTGAAGGATAGCTAAGGTACCTGGGTAGAGCTGTAGGACAGTCTAAGTTTCTGAACAGAGCAGTGTAGAAGTGCACCCCGAAGCACTGAATCAAAGATGGCTTCTGCTATTGATAAGCTGCCAACAAATACTGGCTGTATCCTCTGGGAAAAGTGGAGAGCTGGTTCTTCTGTTTCCGGACCTTGACCATGCTTTCTCACTGTGACTAATCTGTGGGCCACATAGAGGTGGCCTGCGGGCCTTGAGTTTGGCACTGCTGCTGAGTATATGAGATTACATTGCGAAAGTCAGATTTTCTGCTCTTAAAATACATCTAACTATTGTCACATATGACGCTGAAGCTTGGAGTGTGATAGAAAACCATAACCAAAACTATACTGTGTGGTGTTGGAAATAACTTGCAAACTAACTTTTCATTGTTTATTGCCACAGAATACAAGTGAATGACTTTTCCATCCTGAATGTAATGGCCACAGAGTGTAGGGTAGGTGTTATTGCTAGACGGCTGAAAAAAATCATGATGTAAAAACTGTAATTTCTCTAGAGCCCCCCCCCCCCCAAGACCCCCCCCCCCCTCCATCTGAATGAGCCTTGCAATGGAAAAGGGATTAATAAAGCCATTCCAGTTAGTTTGTCTGGAGACAGATTGTAAGGCTATGTTCACATGGCTTAACTGCGGGACGTAATTGCGCCTCGCAATTACACCCTGTGGACCAGGGCGGGAGAGAGCGTATACGCCGCTGGTAATTCACATGTCAATTATCTCCCCGCCCAGCGGGTTTGCCGAGCAGTGAGAGGAGATGTAATCCATAGTTCTCTATGAGAACTGTGGATTACCGTAATGACTGGGCCGTTTTCAGCCCGTAATTTGTGCACTTCGGCATATAATTACGGACCGAAATACGGCCCATTTTAAGCCGTGTGAACATTGCCTAAGATTCATTGAGTTGGATGTGAGTTGGGAACGCTACATCCAATTGAGGGCACTGCAGAGTCCCAATTCCTTTCCCATGAGCCTTTTCAACAATTTTTATTGAAAATTCAACAGAATACAAACATACAGCTTTTATTATGTATAAGTAAGTTGAGATGTTGATTCAAACATTGAGATTGTGCAATAAATTATTGTATCCAATGCATCTGACTCTCAAGGGAAAAGAAAAAGGGAAACAAAGGAGGGAAAGATGGCATAAGAGCATAACTGCTTAACCTAAATCATGGCTGGTCAATATGAGACCTAGACAACAGGATAAAGGTCTAGAACAGTCAAAAGGTTATATATCCAGTTGCTTGGGTATAGCCATTGGAGAGAATCCAATAAAGTATTGAACAGTCATCCACCTAATCACCAAAAAACGGCCATCAGAGCAAATGAAAGAGGGTCATATGATAGTTGTATTATTGGGAGTGAAGAGTGACCTCAATCAAAATAGTATTACCAAACCGTATTCGGAGAATAGTTTGTGGTAAGGTCTGTCTTTTGTGAGTATTAGTTAAATGTGGTACAATCTGTGAAGGTGCAAAAAGTTAGCCAATCACATCATATTTTATTATACTTCTCTACCATTTGTCTATTATCCACCCTTCTCTTCCATACTCTGCAGAAAGAATATTTCCCTGAATCAATCGGAGATGGAGGGAGCTGTAGTAGACCCCCATAGTCGAGGTATCGGGGCTTTGGCCGCAGTTAACATAAAAATTATTAAATTTCCCTTGAACGCATATGCAGGGGACAGGTATTGTATACAGGAGCAATATGGCAGGGTCATTTTGAAGTTGTATCCCTGTCAACTTAATGACCTTTACTACTTCGGACCAGAATCCCTGTAGGTCGGAACATTCCCACTATAGGTCATTGAACCCACTGCTGCACCTCATATCCAACAGCTGGGTACTGTGGGGAATTGTGTATGGAGCAGAGCGGGCACACTATAGTTGCATGATGTCACCTTTAAAATTAAGCTCCTGCAAGATGCAATGGATTTATGCGAGAGTACATTCACTTTCAACCATTCTTGTGAGAGCGATCTCTGAAGCTCCTTGGCCTAGCTATCTTGGTAAGTTGGGTAGGCTTTAGTCAGTCTGGATGACTAATCAATAAACCTGAGATTAGGTGTCCAATTGAATTCTGTCCAACATGTTTTCAAATGGAGTCAAGTCTCTATGAAGATCTCTGCATGTAGTTATACCATGAGTGATGGGGAATTTCGGCTATCAGCCACTTGTCAATGGCTTTAGTGACTGATCAGAGGTAACATCCCTGAATAATAGAGACCGTTTAGTTCTTGAGAGGGAATTGATCAAAACTATAGGTCCAATTAAAGGAAATCTATATGATGTTCTATGTCACAACTGATCTATAAATCTCACAAAGAAGCAATATAGTATATCTTTAATATCTGGCACAGCTAGGTCTCGGTTTGGATCTAATGAGGGTAGTTTTTACAATCTTTGACTTTTTCCCTGACCAGATGAAATTTCTAAGGCACTTATCTATAGATTGAAAAAAGTTCTTGGCAGAAAAAGGGGCCTGGCCTGAAATTAAAACAACAACCAGGGTAGGACATTTATTTAGTAAGTGACCCAGCCATGAGGAGTCTTTCTTATTCCAGCGGGCTAAATGTGCAGTAAATGCTTAAGGAGGTAAAATTAAGATAGTCACTTTGCCGAAGATGAGAGGATATGTGAATCCCAAAATATTTGAATGATTCTTTTGCCCAATCAAATGGTAAGTGTGAGGAAGAGTTCACTTTACTTCATCCCCAATTCCGTATCTAGTCAGATATCACAGATGGCCCCAGCCCCAGGAAATCTCAATTTACACAGTAATCAAGCCCATTGTAAATGCCTTTCTGTAGGAAGCCACCACAGCAGGGGGTCAACCCATGAAAGGACCCTCGTGCAACTCAATTAGCCCCAAGACACATGCTGCCTCAAACTCCCAAGCTTCAAAGACTTGAATGAAACTGACCCTAGCCAACCCGTCTCCGATATTTCATATAGATTTATAGGCGATCCGCTCATAACTGGTGCATGGCAAGTTCATATCTCAAAACATGGAACTCCCCGCACACACAGCCACCACTCTCAGGTTTCTGGGGCGCAGGGGGACAGATATCCAGAACCGGACCTACGGAGCCCATAAGATAGGCGTGTCTGATATCTGGGCGTCGTGTAGGTCCAGCCGGTTCTGATGGTGCCACCGGCTCGGTACTGTGCCAATGCCCCGCCGCGTTATAGTCCATTTTTGTGTTTGTATCAGAAACTATATAACCTGAGTGGGAGGAGTTCATAGACCGTCCCAGGGGTGTGTGGGGGCGTGTAAGGGGGCTGCCACGTGGGCTGTCCCCTCAGATATAAGCAGGAGCCCAGGTGGGCTCAAATGTTGATCCATGGAGGGGGGTACCGAAGATCATTTCCAGGAGCATCCACACGCAGAAGCCAGGCCACATATGCCCCCCATGTAGGCCCGAAGGTAACTTGACCCATTTTAACTGCCTTTTGTCTGTAAGCCATGCTTGTATGTGCACCTCTGACTCTTTCCTGTATATTATCCTTTTGTATATATTTGTCTAGTGTGCCCTCCAAGGATAATTAAATCTATAAACTTTAATCTGAGTTAGTCTGTCTTGATCATCGGCCTCACACGCCTAGTACTCGGTCTATAATATATAGCTACCCCAAGGCTGGTTTCAGCCTTGTTATAAGTCAGTCACGGACCGGTCTTATAACTAAACTAGAAACTGGTGGCAGCCGTTCAGGGTTCTGGACGAGGAAAGTGTTCTCTCGTTCTCCCTGGGCCAATGTGGACAGGGGTTAACAGTGGAACAGTATCTGGCTGACCTTGGGCACCCCTAGGGGGCCGTGCAACGTCGATACACCCCAAGTCAGGCCGTCGTCCCTCGATTGGGCCGGCGGACTAGGCTTTTTCTTCACAGTAAGTTTCTTTTTAACATCCACTATGTGATCATCCAGATTAGCGTTTAGGGCTGTACACTTAAAGGAGTTGTCTCATTACAGGCTTTCAGCCCACTTCAATGCTTCTGGCAGCAAAGCATTTTTTAATTGCGGGGTGTGCTTCTTGTCTTCCTCTTCCCCTCCCTCTTTCCCCAACTCCCCTCAGCACACTGCCAGCTCGCCTCCATAACTTCTATCCCGCAGGGGGGTGTGGGTGGGGGGGGTTTGCTGCCAGAGTTAACCCTGTGTGTGCCTGCCTAGGTCTGCTGCAGGCTCTTGCTGCTAGATCAGCTGTATTGTCAGCTCCACGGAGACAGCAGGGAGAGGGCTGATATGAGTATGGAGCCAGAGGTCTGTGAAGTTGTGATTGCTAATAGCAGAGCAGGGGGGATGTAAGTGTTTCTATACCCCCTGCTTAGGCTACAAATCTCCATCTCCAGCAACAACAAACCCTGTCAGAACAGACACAGGGCAGCTGTGAAGTGAGTTACTATACTCACAATGTGTCACTAATACAGCAGAGCAGGGAGAAATATGAACCGTTCATATGCCTCCCTGATCTGTTCTACTCGTATAGTCAGAGCTCCACAGACACATCATGATTATAGTAACACTTCATTGCTGTCACATTTTCTGACTACAGATCAGCCTCTGCTTTCCTCAATCTGTGTAGAGAGCAGGAGGAAGCAGGCACACACAGGGTTAATCCAGGCAGCACAGACACAGAAGCCAGAGCCCTCCCCCTCCCTCCACTACAGAAGCATACTGTTCAGGAGGGGCTCTGTGCTCAGACCTGTATTCAGAAGCTGATGAGTCATCAGACCTGACAGCCAGTGAGATAAAGATCAGCAGGTCGGCTGCTATAGAGATTTGAGAAGCTGATGTACTACTACTAAAATCAGTAGGACAATTGTAATGAACATATATTGCAAAGCTGCTTGTTTTTTTTTTAAGATCTTTTAATTAAAACCCAATCATTGTAGCGAGACAACCCCTTTAAGTTCATTTTGAAATTAGAAAGGGAGCCAAAAAGTCTTCGAAGACATCAGTATTGGGAGGGAAGTTAGTGGTTGGGTGATATGTAAGAAAAGATCATTGGCATAAGGTGCACATTTGTATTTCACATTTTGAAATCCGACTCCTTTAACCAGTTAACGACCACCTGCTGACTTGATGTCAGGCATTTCAGGTTGTTATCTGCAGCGACCTCTTTTGGTGTTGCAGACATCGGGGTTTGCGGCTCATGGTGCCGCAGCAGCACTGACAACAGGGCTGTACTTCACAGCCCTGTTCCCAGCGCAGCCTCTACCTGCGCCGGGAGGAGGGGAAACCTCCACTCTGGCGCTTAACCCTTTGTGCGGACAGTGACCGCAGCATAATCAAAGGGCATTCCCCTGCTCTGTCAGGTGATCGGCATTCGGGACACCAGTGACCTGACAGAGCCCGGGGCATGGCTGCACAGTCAACCCTGTTGCCCCAGGTCTATCTAAGAAGCCAGCAATCAGGGCAGACTGTGTGCTGCCCTGATTGCTGCCTGTGTCAAACTGACAAATTATAATGTATTAGCATATATGAATAGGCAAGTACATTAAAAAGTGTAAAACAAAAAAAAGTAAAACATTATATCCCTTCAAGGGAGAAGTGTAAAAAAATAAAATAAAAATTTAGTAAAAAAATCGTGTATACATTACACACACAAAACCTACACATTGGGTATCTACACGACGTAATTAACTGTAGAATTAATCTAAAGTTTATGAAGTGACGTGAATGGGGTGTATTAAAAAAAAAAAAAAAAAACTTCAATAATTTGTAACTTAAACTATTCCCCCAAAAACTTGTCCCAAATAAAAGTCCTCATACAACTGCGTCATTGAAGAAATAAAGTTACAACTGTTGATACGCAAGGAGGCAAATTAAAAAAAGTGCTGTTCATGAAGTACTTTTCAGGTGTTCAGTTTAAGAGGGTTAATCCAGATATTAACCCAAGTTCCTGCAAAAGTTGTTCCATTATGAGAACATATGCAATGGGCGATGAAGGACAACCCTGCCTGGTGCCATTTTATATATTGACGGGAGACAACAAGGACTTATTAACTCTAATTTGAGCACATGGATTTTGTTATGCTGTAATGCCCTATCATTATAGGTCCCAATCTTAGATTTGTTAGTGCAGCTTTTAAGAAGGACCAGTCCACCCTGTTGAACGCTTTCTCAGCATCCAAAGATAGCAGCATACAGGGCACATTAGTTTGGGCCTGATGAATTATGAAAAAATGTTAAGGGGTTTGTCCCATGCCTCTCGGGACGGGACAAAACCCACTTGATCTAAGTCCACAAGATCCTCTAATATAGAATTAAAGGGGTTTTGCCGCAATCTAATGTTGACGTGGGATCCTCCAAAATGGGTATTTAATCACTTTTCTAAATATGTCATTAAAAAAAGTGAAGCCTGTGACAGCTATAGCATTAATTACATGCCCTTAGTTTCCTGACAGTTTACATTAGACATGACCAGGACACTGACAGGAGCTGATCTGGCCACACTTGTCTGCACTTCTTATCGGATGACAGGGAACATTAAGGAGCTTTATAGGGACGGGACAAAGTCTCTCCTGTATAGAGAATCCACTGGTTGTAATGTAATTATCAGAGTAAATATTGCAGATGCTCCCTGCTCAGCCCTTCTCCCCCCCCCCTCCCCTTCCTCCTTGCAGCTTTTAAGGGAATGGGGAAAAATGTTCCTTTGTCCTATATACAGAATTCACTGGTTGCAATCTTTACTCTGATAATTACATTAGACGCTCCCTTGGCTCATTGCTCAGCCCTTCCTCCCTGAGTCCAGCAGTTTGTGAAGGAATGAAAGAAACCTGCCTGTCTGGAGCTCATCTTCTCTCCTGAGCAGATAAGTGGAAGAAAACAAAACCCATTAACGTGTGCACAATAGTTTATTCTCTGATTTAGCAAAACAATGTTTGCTCAACTAGAGACTGAGCCTCGGTAACGTGCATGGAAAGGTTGGTACTATGACATCAGAGGAGGCACTTGTTTTTTAAACACAAACACAACACCCCTCTTTTCAAGGCTCAAGTTCAGCCGGTTAGCTGAGGAAATCACTTCTTGGCAAAACCCCTTTAAGATGGGTAGCTATTAATTTGGCAAAAAAGCTTTGCATCCTTGTTGACAAGTCATATTGGTTTGTAGCTGGAGCATGAAAGGGTCTTTCCCTTACTTTGGGATTACTGTTATTTGCCTTGATCACTCCACTGAAATTTCAATATATTTTCTAAAAGGCTCATGGATCTTTAAGCCCAAATAAGTCCCCACACAAATGCATTGCTTCTCCCTAGTGAAAAATCCAACTCCTTTTGAGTTACTTACTGCCTCTCGCCTAGCTTGCCAGTCTTCTATTCTGCACTGGGGAGGAGCAACACCCCAAAACAGCTGCCTGCCAATGAACTTACCAGCCTGGCTTCATTAATCCCTTTCACATTGCAAGGCTCAGTGAGTTGGATGTGACTTGAACGCTGCATTGAATAGAGTTCTGTATAACTCCTATGGGATAATATATTTCCAAGTTTGACTACCGGATAAGCATTCTTGTATTTGTGTGTTGTTAAATTCTGATTCTAATCCTCTTGTTGCCTAGAATACATACCTCAACTTCTCTTTTCTTAAAAGCAAACCAGGAGTTGCTGTCTGTCACTGATTAAAAAGCTACAGCAATTGGACTTCCGGTTCCGGCGTCGCCATGAGCTGAACCAAGCAGAAGAGCTCCGGCGAAAAGCCACCAAAACCCGGCAATTACCTCAGCTACACTTACCCTGTGAAGCACACAGGCAACGGAAGAGACGCAGGAGACGACGGGCCCTCATCCGGTCCAGGATTAGAGGCATTACACTGAGCTTCGGGACCCCGATCGCGTAACTCTGCGAGAGGAGGAGGCGGGATCAGACGCGGAGGAAAAGGGCGCGAACGACGGGAGATAGCCGCGCCAAGAAATCACCGGCTGCGGAGACACAGGTACCGGGGAACACAGCATCTGCACCGGCTGGCTCCGAAAAACACCCGGCGAAACACGCCGCGCCTCTTGTGGTGCCCCTCTACAAGGCAGGTGATAGCGCCGAGAAAGGGCGCCGGCCGCCATCTTGACCTGCTCGCCGCCATAGCCATCTGCACCGCGGCTTTTCTGTAAACTAGGAACTGAGCCCTCAGCCCTCATACCTATTGACTTCTCCCGCAGGGATCTATCCTCGGGGGACATAGCTCAACGGCACATATACCCAGGCAGCTATAACAGTAGGAGCCTCCTCCCTCCTCCTCCCTTCACATCAGGGGAAGAGACACAGAAATCAGCTTAAAATCACTCTGAGGCTGTGTGGTTGGCAGTACAAGCCCTCTGACCACTGAGCCGTACTGGGGTACACTACAGAGCAGTTGTGATTGACTCACTGTTCATCGCCATTGCTTGGCTGGACTGTGAGGGTTAACTCCTTCCCTTCCTTTGTGCCCTGATTGGAGTGTATGGACCGCTACCTACAGAAAATGGGGAAGTCAAAAACGCTGAAGCAGGGGAAGGGGGGCAAAGCGCCTGAAGCAAACAATGAGGAGGCTATTAACCCCACAATCTGGGATGAGTCCCCTTCACAAAGGAGAAATCCTCCACCTACCCCACGGCCGGGGAGACATCTATCCCCCCAGAGGATAACTACAAACAAATAGCTACAGAAGTTGCGCGCCAGATCGCCCCAGATCTCCAAGAGACTCTAGCTAACACTGTGGCCAGTGTATTCGAGCAGGTCAAAGGTGACATATCTGAACATAGGGGCCGCATTGAGGAATTGGAATTCAGAGTACAGTCGTTAGAAATGGATGCAGACTTCTGTTGAGCCCCTCTCCAGATGAGCCACCACTACATGTATATATGTCAAAGTGGGAAGCAATGTTAGAGATATCTCAGTGGAAGAATGGGATATCATCTGGAGACGGGCTTCGCAGACCTCTCAATGCACAACATATAAAGAGAATATATATAAAATATTAATGTGCTGGTACCATACTCCCTCCTTGCTACACAAACTAAACCCGGCAGTTCCGGATAGCTGCTGGCGATGTGATATGCCGGGAGGTAATATCTACCACATTTTCTGGGAATGTCATATGATTCAAATTTTTTGGACAGCAGTTAAAATGTTCATTATTGATTTGTTTGGCATCACCCTGCCAATGGATCCAATGTGTTTTCTTTTTAATCTATTTCCAACCGAGCTCTCCAAATGCTCACTCAAACTAATGCTGCATGTTCTTACGGCCGCTCGCTGCCTAATACCGGCTCATTGGAAAAGCAAAAGGGCACCAGGCCTCTCCGAGCTATATGGGCGACTGAGAGACATTAGGAACATGGAGTACCTTACAGCGTCTGTGCACAACAAGCTAGACTGCTTTAATCGAATTTGGTCACCATGGGATGTTTATGCTATATCTAATGATATCTGAGGTCATCCTGGAGATAGAAGAGGTCCCCTGTGATTACTCTTTTAGGCTATTTTTGGGGTCCCCCCCCCCCCTTCCCGCTTGTGTCTGTCTTGTCTATTAGGTTTAGTTCAGGTCATGTATGGTTCATAAAATGTTCTAGGATGGGCTCCTTATGGCTCATGGAATGATACGATAGTTATAAGCTCCATGATTATATGTAACTTTTGCCTTTGAACTCCCCTTGTTCGCAAGGAGTTATACTCTTGTTATGTGAATATAGTTTAAAATGCTTATTGTTCTACACTTAATATAGGGTCTATATATTTACTTGCGCTCTACCTGGTTGAAATATGTGGACCCTACAGGATTTTATGTACGTTATACACCTGGAATATGAATCGGCTTGTCAAGTCTAGTCATTGCAAATGTCTTGTGTTTTTTTTCTCTTGATAAAATCTTTAATAAAAATAGTTAAAAAAAAAAAAAAAAAAAAAAAAAGAAATGGATGCAGACGCGCTAAGATCCCAACTAAAAGACGTTCTATCAGATAACAAACGTTTAACTGACAAAGTTGAGGATTTAGAGAACCGTTCCAGACGGAATAATTTAAGAATATTGGGACTCCCGGAATCCTTTCTGCAAGCTAACTTACATTCTATCTGTGAACGTGAAATTCCTGCCTTATTAGGCATAGCTGGCAAATGTACAGTCCTGAGGGCACACCGTATAGGCCCCAACTTGCGGGGTGAGAACTCTAATCTGTCAACTAGAGAAAGGCCGAGGCAGGTTATTGTTAAATATTTAAATTTTAATGATAAAAGCGAGATCCTTAGGGCCTTTAAAAGGTTAAGGGACGATCTGCTATACCAGGGCCATAGGCTATTAATTTTTGAAGATTACTCAGCAGAGGTCGTTAAAAGGCGCAGAGCATTCTCCACCGTGTGCACAGCCACATACTACACCCCAGAGGAGGCCCAAGCTTATCTGGACAAAGGGAACCATGCTCAGAGTGACACACCACCGGGACTTTCTCCTCAGCGACGCCTACCAGACCCTCCACCGCTTGGGAGCCACCAGGATTCAAGGGCCTCTTCGGCTCGGAACTCTATACCTAGCCCAAAGGAACAGCGAAAGAGATCAGCCTCTGCCCTGGGCTCCTGAATCTTTGCCCCTGAGTTACCCAAAGTAGGGGTGGGTCGTTTCTGGAGGGGTTATGGGCATGGCAGGAACAACCAGGCCCTTCTAAGAAGATCTGTAATCCCATTTCAAGGACTAAGGGGATGCTCTCATGTTATACCTGTTGGGGCGGGAAAGTAGAATTAAGAAATAGTGTGCTGATGATCACAGGTCTTTATTTGGTTTGCATTTCTCCTAAATGGAGTGATTGGTTAAATAAGGTGCTTCCTCATGTCGGGAAGAAGAGAAGTCCACGAGCCTATGCTAGGGGAGAGTTATACCACTCGTTCTCTCCAGCCGAGGCTTTCCTCCCGGAGCGACGACTCCGAGGAGAAGGGCTATCACAATAGATTAGCCAAAAAGGTTGTTATAGTTAGGTTACGTTGGGAGGTTTTTGTATTAAATAATTGGAGCATCTGCCCAAACGGGCAAGTCTTTAAGAAAGGTGGTTGTGCCCTTCCCCACCTGCAGGGTATCAAACTAGGGCTTATAAATGATTAACTTCATCTCATGGAATATCAAAGGGCTTAGATCCCCAGAAAAAAGACTCATGGTCCTCAGACACCTGAAAAAATTGAAGACAGATATTGCGCTCTTACAAGAGACCCACCTGGAATCTCAGGATTTTTTTAGGCTAAGAAAGCTATGGGTGGGCCAGGTGTATGGGTCACCCGCCAAGGATAAGAAAGGGGGGGTTCTCATACTAATCCATAGAAATCTTGCATGTTCCTTGTTGGACCAAACACAAGACCCAGAGGGGAGGTTACTGAAAATAGTTTTGAGTTAGCCAATACGAAAATTGCAATATTCAATGTTTACGGTCCAAATGGGAACAACAAACAGTTTTTCAAGAATTTAGCCTTAAGTTTCATGGAGGACTCGACGCCTATGAAGGTGTTGGGAGGGGATTTAAATACGGTCCACCACCATTTATAAGATAGAACTGCTTCGGGGTGGGGGGAGAGGGAGTCCTATCAAAGTTTCTGGCGGATACTTGCCTCGCCGACATCTGGCGGAAATTCCACCCGGAAGGTAGGGAGTATACCTTTTTCTCCCCTGTACATACTTCATGGTCTCGTATAGTTTTCTTGGCTTCTCCCCCCCCACCCCCCCCCCCCCCAGATGCCGGCGAGGGTATCGAAGACTTCCATTGAAGATCTTGTTATATCTGATCACGCTCCAATATCTATACTAGTTAGAGACTTTACACCAAGAGGAGAGGAGCACATTTGGCGCTTCCCATCTTACCTTTATCAAGATGAGGATTTCGAAAATAATTTAAACAACTGGTGGATAGACTACAAAAATACATATTCCATTCATGAGGACAACCCTCACCTATTTTGGGAAGCAGCTAAGGCGGTGTTAAGGGGGAGGATTATCTCACATATTACGGCTGGGAAAAAGAAAACCCATGCCAAACTACAGGAATTGATGGACGTATTGAGATCTGCCTACACAGAATTTAGGGCTCACCCAACACCAAAAGCAAAAGATAACTGGGCTAATTGTAGAAAGGAGTTTGAATATTGGATGGAACATAGGGAAAGGGTGAAAAAATAATTCCAGGAGGCTCGCTTATTCAAATTCGGAAATAAGGCAGGCAGACTGCTAGCAAAGTTAGCGAAGGGCCCTAGATCCTATAACTCCATATGCTCACTCAAAGATGTATCGGGAAAACTTAACCACTCGGGTTGTAAGATTGTGGGTATATTTAAAGAATTCTATGCGTCTCTCTATGGGCCTTCCAATACTGATTCGGTAGCAGCGGATAGATGGCTGTCCCAAGTAGATCTCCCCTCACTCTCTTCAGAGGACAGGGATATGTTGGGTGCTCCTATCACGGAGGAACTTGTCTCACAGACAATACTACAACAAGGTAACCAGAAATCCCCAGCCCCAGACGTGTATTCGGCCGAATTTTTTAAAATTCTTAGCCCTGAAGTGGTTCCTACATTGACAAAATTATATAACTCATTGCTGAAAGGCGCCAATTTCCCGAAATACATGAACGAGGCTTTCATCCGCGTTCTCCCTAAACCTGGAAGGGATCCCACGGATCCTGCATCTTACCGTCCCATCTCACTCATAAATGTGGATGTCAAAATTATGTCAAAAATTATGGCGGACCGGTTAGCTAAGGTTTTACCAAAGCTCATCTCTGACCACCAGGTGGGCTTCATCAAAGGGAGGTCTGCGGTGGCCAACATTCGAAAGGTGTTAACAGTACTAGATGATGTCAAGGTCCACCCTTCTAAACATCCATCCCTGGCTCTGCTGTCCATAGACGCTGAAAAAGCTTTTGACAATGTGAGCTGGGGATGGATGGGTAAGGTTTTGGTCAAAATGGGTCTGGGCGACATATTTGGACAATATATAAGAGGGTTATATTCCAACCCCACGGCACGGATAGCCATCCCGGGGTTTCTATCGGATTCCTTCCCTCTATGGCGGGGGACTAGACAGGGGTGCCCTTTGTCGCCCCTGCTATTTAATTTAGCTATTGAACCCCTGGTCAGGCATATGTTGAAGGTAGAAGCGTTGCAGGGCATAATGGTGGGAAAATTTACTTTAAAAATGGCCCTATTTGCAGATGACGTGATCTTTTTCTGCTCTAGACCTTCTAAAGATATTGAGGTTATCTTTGACTCCTTGAGGGCCTTCGGGGATCACTCAGGCTTTAAGGTGAACCCGGCAAAGTCGGAACTCTTAGATCTGACCCCAGGACAACGAGGTGGCAATGCTCATTTGGCATACCTTCCAGTAACGGTGGCGACCACATCGATAAAATACTTGGGTATTAACATAGGCAAAAAGGGCAATACATTATGTGGAAATCCCTAAAGAAGCATGTATGCTGTCTATCATACATAAAAAAAACTTTGAGATTCTCGGTTCACATATTTTTGATCAAAAGATGTTTAAGCTGCCCACGACTTTCAACGTGATCTCAAATAGGGCAGTCCTACACTATCTTTTACCTCTCAATAGAGCCACATTCAGGCCTCTCACTGGGTCCACCGACCTTTATCCAGAGAGAAAAAAATTGATATAAAACCACCCACCCTGCAAGCTGCACTTCTTATGACAGCCTGTGAGAGTGGGCAGGTGCAGAAAATCAAAATGGAGGCACCCTTTCCTCCCCATATAGGTGAAAATCAATATATACCAAATATAACGTATGGTTCTGCACAAAAAACACTGGGCAGCTTAAACATCTTTTGATCAAAATATGTGAACCGAGAATCTCAAAGTATTAACATAGGCAAGACGCCAGAATCAATATACGAGCTCAATTTTCCACCAGTGATTAAGAAAATATGTAATGAGCTAGCTAGGTGGGCTCACCTACCGATACCCTTACTAGCACGCTGTCATTTAATAAAAATGATAAGCTTCCCGAGACTCCTATACCTGCTGCAAACTGTCCCTCTCCTCCTGAAGCATTCTTGTATACATCAGCTTACATCGGCCTTCACCAGGTTTATCTGGAAGCAGAAGCGCCCGAGGATCGCCTTTAAAAAATTAATGTTGCCCAAGGAAGTTGGGGGAATGAATTTACCAAATATAAGGGTATACAATTTAGCGGCCCTACTTCGCCATGGTGCAGACTGGGTTAAAGGATCCTCACTATTTTCTAATAGGGAACTAGAGACTAACCTAGCGGCCCCTTGGAGCCTGGAAGCCCTTTTGCACACAGCTTATAGGGCACTACTGGCGGTTGCCCGGCAAGGCCTAGTCATAAGAGATACAATTAGTGCTTGGAAAGCGGCCAGGGAACTCTTTAAACTCCCTTATAGGACCAGTACATATTTAACATGGTGGGGGCACCCGGAGTTTTCACTGGGTCTAGAAACGGGCTTTCTCGCACGATGGAAGCTGAAGGGGATCCAAAATAGTATGCAATTAATTAACCAACGAGACCACTAATTTTTCACATTTACAGAGCTCCAAAATCTTTATGGCCTCGAAGGTTCCCAAATGTTTGCCTACAACCAAGTGATTAGCTTCTTAAAAAACAGGTTTGGGGACCTCTCAAAATTGGGGAACAATTCCAAATTTGATTTGATGCTGGGAGGACCTGATACCCACCACTCCCTTTCTCATTTCTATGCGGGCCTTCGCTTCCCGTCCGAGACAGATATCTCAGACGATATTTGGAGGCTGGAATAAGGAATTCCCGGGCGTGAACATGGCGGACGGTGTATTGGAGGGCTGTAATCAAGTTAGGAAGGCAGTTAGCAATGAATTGTGGAGGGACACGTACTACAGGTTGGCCCATCGAGCCATCTATGGTTTTAATATACCACCACATCCTTCATGCCCAGGCCGCATCTTGGCTTGTCCAAAGTGCTCTACACCACTAACAAATCTTCAGCATGGAATATGGTCCTGCCCGGAGATTACCCAGTTCTGGAAAAACTTAATACGGCAGATAGACGACAAACTCCACATTACACTCAAGCTGGAGCCTTTACAGCTTCTATTCCATAACCTCCCAACCAATTTCACAACACACAAGGGAGGGAAAACAGGGAGTAAAATAATACATATCATACTGATGGCGGCCAAAAAGTGTATCTTGTCAGAGTGGTTGAAGCCAAATGCGCCCACGATAACTAAGACCATTCAGATGGTCAAACATTACTTGCACATGGACAAAATAGCAATGCTCCACAACAAAGAAATACAAACAGACAAATTTTTCCAGACCTGGAAAACATTTATTGAATCCTTTTTATCAGACGTGGAGATACAGAACTTTATGCAGGCCTTCAGGGAGTCAACGTGGTATCTTAAACACCATATGGGAGGGTCCCTGGGACGTTTGCAGGTAGATTAGGAAAGTCTAGGAGGTCGCCTAAGGCAATGGGGGACTAAAGGTGAAACACTAAAACAGAGGTGGTGGGGAGGGCTTACACAGCTTCCAGATTGGGTGATAATTATGCTCCACAGTTTGAGTTTTATTTGTCGGTACATTGATGTATATTTTTAAAGTGTGACAGTTAATGACTTGGACCTGGAATGCCAGGATTGTTATGGTATTATCTGGACTGTCGATGTGCATTTTAATTTTATGTTCACTGTTTACTATCATTTTTTATTTTCTTTAAAAAAAAAAAAAAAAAAGGTACAGCAATTGAGGTTAACTTAAAAAATATAATCAATCGGTGCTGAGGTGTAACCCTCCCCATGGTAGCATAAAATGGGGACTGGCTTGGTCATTACAACTAGCTAGGGTTTAGGCCATGTTCACACGGCTTAACTGCGGGGCGTAATTTCGCCCCGCAATTACGCCGTGGGGGCGGGAGCGAGGCAGTGAGCGGGGGGCTGGCACTTCGCCGGCCCATAGACAATCACTGCTAGCGGCGCGTATACGCCGCTAGAAAGTGACATGTCAATTATCTCCCCGCCCGGCGGCTTCACCTGGCGGGGAGAAGAGATGTAATCCATAGTTCTCTATGAGAACTGTGAATTACCGTAATGAATGGGCCGTTTTCGGCCCGTAATTGGCGCACTTCGGCGCGTACTTACGGACCGAAATACGGCCCATTTTAAGCCGTGTGAACATAGCCTTACTCTGAAATGCTGTGGTAGTCCCAAAAATCCTAGTTTGAGAAATGAGTCAATGTTAAGTTCAAGGTGGTCTCTCCCTACCTGGCTTGACCTACAGGCCTGTTTAACCCCTTAACGACCTTAGACGTATCCATACGTCCAGGTCGTTTGGGGGATAACGCACCTGGACGTATGGATACGTTCTGAGGATCGCGCAAATTCTAAAGCAGAGTTCGCGCGATCGGCGCAGGGTGTCAGCTGTATATTACAGATGACATCCCGCAGCGTCGGCCCCGACCCCGGATCGCTACGGGGAGGGGGGGCGGTTAACCCCTTAATTATCGCGATGATCGGGTCGCAATAACTAAGACGCAGGAGGAGATCGCTCCTCCTGCGTCTGTCGGCGGCAGCAGCGCACGGATCGCCCGATCCGTGCAGCTCCTGCCCTCTGACAGACAGCCCGGAAGGCATTCTCTGCCTTCCGGGGTGTCTGTGACGTCACGCTGCCCGGCCGTGCCCTGTGGCAGCCCACTCGGCGACAGCATCCGTGATGACAGCTTGCGATCTAGGAACAAAGATCATCATCAATCAGAAAAGTATAAACGAAAACACAACACGAAAAATAAAATAAAAATACGTACACCGCCCTTTTCCCCTTTACAAACGCCAATCGCCCCAAAAAAGATCAAAAATAAAGTACCCATATTTGGTATCGCCGCGTGCGTAACGACCTGCCCTATAAATCTGTCATGTTAATTAACCTGTACGGTGAACGCCGTAAAAAACAAAAACAAAAAACAATCACAGAATTAAGATTATTGTTCATCCCGCAGCACATAAAATGGAATAAAAAGCGATCAAAAACTCCTAGAAACGCCAAAGTTGTACCAATAAAAACTTCAACTCATCCCGCAAAAAACAAGCCCATACACAGCTCTGCACACAGCAAAATAAAAGTTATGGCTGTCAGAATAGGACAACATAAAAACGCAATTTTTTATAGACTTATTTCTACTGTGTAAAAGTAATAAAACAGAAAAAACTATATAAAATCTATATCATTGTAATTGTACCGACCCCCATAGTAAAGTTATCACATCATTTACACTGCACGGCGAATGCTGTAAAATTGAAACTCAAAAAACAATGACCGAACTGCGTTTTTCCCCCCATTTTCATTGCCCAATGCTAAAAAAAAAAACTATGGAACACCTGTGCATCCAAAATGCACAGTACACCCCTAGATGAGATCCCTGATGGGTGTTGAATCCAAAATGGGGCGACTTCTGGAAGGTTTCGCCTGTTCTGCTACTTTGGGGGCTTTGCAAATGCAACATGGCCCCACCAAAATCTGCGTTCCAAAAGCCAAATAGCGCTCCCTCCCTTATACGCCCTGCCATGCGCCCAAACAGCAGTTTACACCCACATGTAGGGTATTGCCGAACTTGGAAGAAATTGCTTAACAAAGTTTTAGGTTTTTTTTTTTCCAGGATTCCTTGTATATATAAAACATTTTAAGCTAAATTTGCAGATTATTGAAAAAAAAATTTTTTTAATTTTCACAGCCTTATGCTAAAAAAATTTGTGAATCACCTGTGGGGTCTATATACTCAATGCACCCCTGGATATATTCATTAAGGGGTGTAGTTTCCAATATGCGGTCTATTTAGGGGTGTTTATTAAGTTTTAGCACCTTAGGGTGTCCCCAAACCTGAAATGGTGCCTAAATAAAATCGTATTTGAAAATGAGACCCCAGAGTATAGTAGGTGCTCCTCCTATTCTGGGGCTTATGGTTGAGCCAAATAATGCACTATGGCAACATATGTGATAGCTATAAAAACGGAAGACCTGTGGGAATGTATATTAAGTTGCATTTAAATAGTCACATTACCGTATTCCAGTGAATAATGGCTAAATATTGAAAATCTGCAAAAAGTGAAATTTTGAAATTTCACCTCCACTTTGCTTTAATTTCTGTGAAATATCTAAAGGGTTATCAAACTTCCTAAATAATGTTGTAAATACGTTAAGGGGTCTAGTTTCTCAGATGGTGTCACTTATGGGGGTATCTAACATGCAGGCCCCTCAAAGCCACGTCAGAACTGGAGTGGTCCCTAAAAAAATGTATATTGCAAATTTTCTTGAAAATGTTAGAAATTACTACTAAATTTCTAAGCCCCCTAATGTCTTAAAAAAAAAAAAAAATACATTTAAAAAATGATGCCAACCTATAGTGGACATATGGTAGATGCTAGTTATAAACTATTTTGTGGTGAATAATTATCTGTCTTGCACGCAGAAATTTTGCAACTTTCAAAATCGCAAATTTTTCCAAATTTTCATGAAATTTTGATATTTTTCACAAACAAGGATTGTGTGGATAAAAATTTCTTACTAACAATGTGTCACGAGAAAACAATCTCTGAATCACATGAATAGGTAAGTGTCAAAAAGTTATTCTCGCATAAATTGACACATCAGATTTCAAAAATAGGGCTGTCAGGAAGGTCAAAACAGGCTGGGTCCTTAAGGGGTTAAAGATCTTTCAATCTAGCAGTAAGATGGAATCTAGTAAATCTCCATCCCTTCACTCTTTTACATTTCTCAGCACAATAAGAGCCTGTCTGATTCCTGCTCCCTATAGTTATGACAGCATAGAACTGATGACTGGGTTACCTCTTTATCCTTTAAGGGGTCTTTCCTTGGGTTGACTTGTGTGTCTATTGAAAGAGACCTTTTAATCAGTCAGATGGTGAATCCAGGAACTCCTTTCTCTCTCCCTTTTTTTTTTTTTTTTTTTAAATTTTGATTTCCCAGAAGCCCCAAAAGAGCCTGTTCCTGCTCCATGTAGTTAGGGCAGCATAGACATGATGGCTGGGTTACCTTTAATATTGTAATTCTTGCTTAAATATTTTAGCCCAACAAGTTTTTTTTCTGAAGTAAATCAAACCACACTAGCGATGTAGTAATTCAGTTCTATGTGGCCAGCTGCATGTTTCAGCACAAATGTGATCAGTACACCTTGTTTCTTCAGAACGTATTCTAGTACAGTTAGAGACAGAACACAAAATAGAATTTCCGCCTAACCAGAAAAAACCTCAGATGTGTGCAGCATATCATTCTTTCCACTTGCTCTTAATATAAGCTATGTATAATTAAATTAGCTTTGTGTGTGGAGAGGTAGTTTTTTTTTTTTTTTTTTTTTTAACCTCCTTTCCCTTTATGGAATTCTCAAAAATCCATAGTCTTTCTAGAAGAACTAGAACGCATACTGTTAAATTTGTACAATTTGTTCTGTTCAGTCAATTGTGTTACAGGTATTCGGGGTTTGGCTTTGCCGGACCACCGCAAGTGGTGGTATAAGCCACTTCAGGGAGCGGAGTCTAAGGAGCCTACCGGTCTCTGCCAGCGCCTTCCGCAAAATGGGTTGGATTTGTGCGGCGGTAGTGATACCGCATAACCAAAAGAAAGCGTGATAGGGACAGGCAAAAAGGTCAGGACAGGCAGAAGATCGGGTACAAGGGAGCATGCACACAGCAGAGGATCTCAGCGGAGCGAGGAGAGGTGAGTATCCATGGTCTGGGGCAGAGGAGGCATGAGCACAACAGTGGGCCGGCTCATAACCATGGTGATTCTAGCTATACATTCAAGATGGCGGCTGGCTTTACAAGCTTTTGGACAGCAGCTTGCTCTCCAGTCTTTCCCATTATTGTGGATACTCGAATTGGCCCAAGCCTATCTTAAATCCACATGGCCACCATTGAGGTGTTTGTATTGAATGACACATTTTAACGTCTAGCTGTAGTCTTAGGGTGTGTCCTATTAGAGCATTTTAACCTCCTTTAGAAGTGGTCCCATATTCTGAACGCTTTACTGTAAGTTTTTGCAAAGTGGCTCTTATAAATCCATATCAAAACCTGCAGATGGGATCATTGCATGGAGAATATGCCAGTAAAACATTGTAATGAGAAGTTGGTATGTAGGTCATAAGAGGTCTATTAGCGTTCTAAACTTGACCTGTAACATTTCCTGACATCTATTTTGGTAAATCCTTGTGTTCTGTAAAATAACAATTTTGGGGCATTTTCTCATATATAACGCTGTGCTGTTCTATTATTCCTTCTAGAAATGCATTCCTGAATCTCAGCTAGGTGTTGCCAATTGGGAGAGTGTCCCTGCACAGTCTGACATTGATATTTGTCAACACGGATTAGACAAAGTATGGCATCATATATAGACCTAAAATGGCAACGTCCAGATCAGTCTGCAACAACGCGTTCCTTCTATTGGCAGCAAATCCTAATACTGTATCACTACAGCACACTAATTAAATTTTCATGTATTTGTATATAATTCTAAATATTACATTATAGAATACTTGCAATTTGTGAGTTGCTCCTACAGTGTTTTAGCAATGCCCATGAATAGGAGGAAAAGCCGTTGTCATTGTGTACAGGGCCACACTCCTTTAACACCTTCCCAACATAGGACGTACCGGAACTTCATGCACATCGTGCAGGCTCACAAGTGAGCCCCGCAGTCGTGACATTGGACCAACAGTATGTTATCGCTGGCCCATTCCGCATCATCTGTGGCTGGTGTGAGCTCTGGCCACACGTGATTAACCCTTAGCTGTGACAATCTGCCCGCTATCCAGGGCTGTGGAGTCGGCAAGCCGAAGCCCCGACTCGGACTCCTCAATTTCCCCAAACCTCCAACTCCCGACTCCTGACTCCCTCATACATGGCGCATGTTTAAGTGATAACTTTATTGTAGTATAATGGTAACATCCGGCTGTTTATCACCTTATGATACAATAATCAAGCTATTTAGGTAGAACAGACACTGACAAGCAAAAGGGTAACAATGTTTTGATCTTTTGAACACTTGTGGGTTGAGTTGATGAAAAAGCTGTATTTGTATCCAAGTCCAGTCTGCACCAACATTGGGCATGTGGAGAAGAGACCTGGGATCAGATTTTGGTCAAGATATGCTTGAATCTGATTCAGGGCCCAGAAGTATTCAGACAGTATTGAAAACCAAAGGTGGATTTCCCAAATACTAACAAAATAATAAAAATTAACACTTTGATTTTTAGGAGCAAAACTGTAACTAAGCAGATGCTAAATACTTACAGCCCAACACTGTGGAGGGCGATTGTCGTTTGCCAAAGAACACATTTGACATATTTGACAATTGCAGAAAAAATGACTGGTAAATCCTGTTACTCTAGTACTGACACTTCAATCCTCATTGCTAGTCTTTTTACTTGGCTACAGTAGTGCCTTTCCCGTATTTTCATATGATGGCGATCGTCAATCACTAGCGAGTGTACTGGGCCAAAAAATTAGTAAAACCAGTGATTTGTTGCAGTGGGTATGTGGGAGACTCCATGCTGCAGCTAAGTCAACAAATGCCTCTGTAGAATGTTGCCCTAGAGTGGACGGGGATTTTTTATGTAACTAAAGGTTGTTTGATGCCATTCCCCAGAACTTGCGTCTCTGTAGCCCTAACCTAAATTTGTTATGCAGATGGGGACCTAGATAACACACACATTCACTGCTGAGCAAGTGTTCTACCCCACGCGCTGTCATTCTACTTTTGTTCTCCTTATTAACTAGACAAAGTGCAAATTAATTGAAAGAAACCTTAATCGGGTATGTGCATTGAGGGGAAAAAAGGAAAAATCTACAGGTTTGGTTCCTGCAGGGATCTGAACCTAAGACCCCTATGCTGAAAAGCAGGTTTACTAACCACTCAGCTACATTGTAGCTACTCATAGCTCTTTACATAAACAGACCTTTTGTTTGACCAGAAGGCATGGTGATGTCAAGCCTGCTGGGTCACATGATACGCAGTTCAAACAAATCCTACATGCTCCCTTTTGAGTACACTGAAGCTGAAGCATGACAAACCAGGCATGAAATTCCTTCATGGTAAATCCCCATTAATAAGATGGCATATGTATAAAAGTGCTTTAAACCAAAATTAATACATGACCTTTTTTCCAAAAGTCCTGTATGCTAGACTGCTGATGAACATAAAATGGTGTCCTGGCAGAATAATGGTAAATTCCGAGGACAGATTTTAGCAATGGGGTTAACCCACGTCCGAATAGAAAGCGAATACCGCCTCTGTTTAGTAAAAAACTTCAGCAGAAATCCAAGTTATTGCCTCGGCAGAAATCTGCCGAGCATTTTTTAGATAGGTTAGGTTGACACATCGGACTTTTCCTGTTTGTCCAAGGTACAAAATCTCCATTGCATATTGCAGCCTCAAGTAAAGGGGGCGAAGAAAAAGTTTTTAACATTCAAGACCTCTCCTCACCTGAGCTGTCTTTAGGCAAGTGGCCTACTACAAGCAGATTTCATTACAAGTCGGATTATTTTCTGCCCACAAGTGCGTCATGAAAAGGCTTATACTTAACCCGGAGAACAATATCTGAAACTTCTAAAAGTAGATTGGTTTACATTTGCCCATCCTCGTGATACTATGACTGCCTTTGGCTTAAGAACTTCATGTTCTCTGGTTAGATGGCACAAAAGTATGACTTTTTTCAGTTTCCAATAAAAACAGACCCACGTTTTAGTGTTCTTTATGTTGCCATACCAAGGAAAGAAGTAATTTGTTATGCTTTTGGACTTCCTAATGTAGTGCTACAAATTTCATTTAGACACATAGTTGATCTCAACAGCATTTTATTTAAACTTCCAATTAGAAAACCTAGAGTTCACCGTGTGTGTGCGTATGTGTCGGAATTATGAGCTGATTGCAGTTTGGTTATGGTAGTTACAACCACTGGATGTTTAATGCTCAATTGCATAAATAAAATAGTCATGTGCACTATTTAACCAGTTGGTAACTGGCTGTTAACCCCCCCTCCCACCTTCCTGACCAGACACATCTTCCTTTTCCGTAGTACACACGGGGTTCAATACCATAATGCGGTTGGGTCCGGCTGCACTCTCATGTGATTCCTTCACAATATATTTAGTATTTTATTACCTAATTACTTGGGATATTATTTGTGTTTTGTAATATATCTGATTTTTTTAATGTATTTTAATAATGAGGGAAATGGTAAAGTCCATTTTTTCCCACTTTTTAATTTCTTTAACCATGAAAGTGGCACTAAAATTTTTGAAAGTTTCATATATAGGTAATATAAAGTTTCTAGTATTTTAAGTAAATTATGTGTTTTCTATACCTCCCAAACTTATTTTTATTTTCCCCTTTCAGTATTTACTCACGCTGTAGTGGAAGCTTAGTATTTAGAAGCCCCAGTTACAGATGTAATTGAGGAGAAATAAATCTCCTAATCACATTCTGCAGTTGTTCTACACCAGCAGCTTCTTCAGTGACCAGAGTGCTATTTATGACGCTGTAATTATAAGTATGTAAGGCAAGGACAGTAATTTAAACAACCTCTTCGCCTTTCGAATGGCAAGCCCACTATATGTTCATGGAGTATGGATCTCCATCTGCAGAGGTGTACTAAAAATTATTTAGATTTCGCTGGACACTTTGTATCAATGGTCGATCAGCTCCTTTGTTTCAGAGCTAGTGACACTAAAGCGTTCCCTTAGGCTAGGGCTCACATTAGGTTTAGCCTACTTTGAGGTTTCTAATGTAGATGAAGTACCCTAATACGATGTGTAGTCCATAGTTTTATAGTGAACAAGAAATTGTATCCTATGTATTTCAAACATGAATGAGAGGCATGGACTGCACATCCCCAACTATAATTTCCTTTTAAGAGTTTCTCATTACGACTTTCAGCCTGTCAAGTGTCCCTGTAAGTTGAATGGGCGTCTTCTTGAGTCTGTCTTTCAGCTCCTCTCCCCCCCCCATCAGCACACAGGCACTACGTAACTTCTTAATACAGTGAGGGAGGGTTTCTCTCAGCTTCACCCTTGTTGTGTTGCCTTAGGATTCTCTGAGGAGAGGGCTGATCTATTAGGCCAGTACAGTGTGAATGAGCAGAGGACATGTAATTCCTATATCCCCTGCTATGGCTTACAAGCTCCACATCTCAGCAACAAGCAAGGGCAGTGTTACTATACCAGGTGTGTCCCTAAGACAGGAATACATAAAGTATTCACATGCCCCTGATCTGTATTATTATATGTCGACAGTTCCAAAGACATATCATGTTCATAGTACAACAGGTCAATGGTTGTCAAATATCGTTAAGAGCAGAGAACCTAGGCACACACAGGTTAATCCAGGACACAGCGCCAGAGTCCTCTCCCCTCCTTCCAGCTAGTAGCATTCTGTGCAGAGGCTCTGCTCACCTTCTTCAGAAGGGTGAATGAGTTCATTCAGACCTGACTCAGTAAGATAAGGTATCAAGGTCGCTGCTAGAGATTGAGAAGCTATAGTAATACTAACTGGGTAGCTCAAATAGTGACTTTGTAGTGAACATAATTGAAAAGCTGCTTGTTTTTCAAAGATCGTTAAAGTTAAAACGCAATCATATGTAGCGTGACAACCCTTTAATGCTTCTCCAGCTAAACTTTACAAAAATTAACAGGTGGTTCTTAGTATACTTTTTGATCAAACAATACAGGCCCACTTGCCACTTCACTGCAACCTCTATAAAGTGGGTCCCTACACTAATGGATATAGCACTACATGGCAGCCACTGCCGCAGCAATAACCATACAAGCAAGGGGCACAACCCAGTAGTCCGCAGCACCAATGCTGCCAGGCCTAGCCCCCTGGCTCTGGGCTGCACCACCCCACAAGCATAGCACCACAGCTGCAATGGCCGCCACACAGCACCAACACCACAAAAGGAAAGGCTAGTAGACCTAAAGCTTCCCTTAGGCTGGGCTCACATTAGGTTATTGCCTACTTTGAGGTATCTAATGGGGTAGGAGTGGAAGTACCCTGAATACGATGGTGTAGCCATAGTGGTCTTATAGGTGAACAGAGCAAACGTACTCCTATGTTGACCATGTTTGCGGTACCCACTGCCATAGGGCCGTGGAAGTATTCATTAGGTTACCCACGATATCTTGAACATAGGCAACAATGTAGTGTATATCCAGTACTAGCTAATTTATGGGAAACTAAATAGTGTGTGAATATGTAGCTATATTTTTGGCAGTCATGAGGTTATGGCACAAGCAATTAGAACAAAATTGTTACAGCTGACAGGCTCAATTTATGTAGGAGTCACCTCAGATGTATTGCATGGTCAGACAGTGCAGTCCTTATCTAACCAGATTAGATTAAGCACTTGCATTGAGTCCAACCTATAACCCTACCATGTTGATCAGGAGGAAGGTAAAACTCCCTTGGAGTGGCTGTTTGCCCCATATCCGATTAAATCCCTGGATCAAGGTCCTCATCTCTAGTATCCGCTTGTAAAAGTTGGCCGACCCACAGGAAGTGATGCAGGCCACCCTCGAATGTACTGGGTTTCCTCTGGACATCTGCAGTTGAGGTACAGAGGATAGTTAGTCGATGCTAGGAGAGGTTTGGCAGTGGCTTGTTTCTATCTCCCCTTTGGAATAAACATGCTTACTTGGCTGGCAATACATGGTTGTGGGGAGGCTGAGGGTAGAGCGTTGGTCGAGAGCGATCCTCTGTGCATGATAAGGTTACATTTGGCAAGGCTTTCAAACATAAGCTGCTGAGAAGTTCCTAAGATCATTGTTATCACTTTAAGAGCATAAAATGTGTTCTCGTGTGTATTTTAGCACTTATCTGGAGTTTTCAGTAGGGTGCTGGCAAGCACTGAGCATAAAAGCTTACTTTGTTTTTGCCTTAACACATGCTAGTGGTGTCAAGCTTATCTGTTCATGCTGTAAGTATTACCGAAAGAAGATCTTCTGCTGGGCCTCAGGTGCTAATCCTTGGCAATGTTATTTTACTGATATGATACGTCTAATCCAATCAGCCTTGTGGTTGAAATTCTGCTACATCTGTAGGTGCTTTCAAATGAGAAGGAAGGGGAAATGTCACACAATGAAAGTGATACTCTGTGCAGGCTATTAAGAGGAAACGTGGAGCAAATTTGTAGATTTTTGTCAACTCTGTTAAAAGGGTTGTCTCACAACATTGATTCATCTTACCTCAGTCCTGTTTTCTTTGTTTCACTTTGAATTCAGGGTTGTGTTTACTGGTTTCCACTAGACTGCAGTAGAGGCCAGGTCTGTCTCTATAGCAACCAGTGCTGGCAGCCTATCTGGAGAGATCAAACAGGTCTGTAGCTATAACGACCTGAGGAGCTGATGCAGCCCATACAAGAAGGGATATCTCAGAATAGGTAGGACACTGTTAGTGGACATATATTGCAAAGTGACTTGTTTTTACAAGATCTTTTAACATAAAAGGCAATCCATGTAGTGAGACAGCCCCTTTAAATATTAGTCAAAGTTCCTCCCTCATCTTCTCTTTCCTCCTTCCTTGTAGATTGTAAGCTTTTGCAGGCAGGGTCTTCTCTCCCTTTTGTACCAGTTGTTAGTCATTATCACCATTGTACCTGTTTGACATATCTGAAGTAACCCCCCTCAAATGTATAGCACCCTGGAACAAATGGCACTCTAAAATAAGCTTGTCCCCACAACAAGGGTTTTTGGACGGTTTTACAGACTGTTTTTGGTTTTGAAAACAGTCTGTTAAACTTTACAATGGACCTTTATGATCCTTACTGCACGGGTTTTCCGCCGGGCGTTTTTTACACTGCTGGCGGTCTGAAAAACATAGAACATGTTCATATTCCACCCGAAAACAGGGCGGAAGAATGAACAAGCCTATGTGAAGGGGGAGGGCTTTTCTTTGCAAAACAGAGCAAATATCGGTCGGATAATTCAATCTGTATTTGCTCTCTCCCTTTAAGGGCGTGTCCCCATGGCAATGTGTCATCAAAAAATGAATTATTGTTTAACTCACATTTTTATGTTAAACACATTTTTTAGGAATTTTTTTTTTTTTTTTTAATTTTCCATGTCACCTTCAATATTTTTTTAAATAATTCTTGTCCTGCAGTTTTCACTTTGGCCACTAGGCCTAATAATCGTCTGACACTTCCTGTTCTGTTTAGAGAGCTTTTCAGTGTCTGCTCATTACCAGTAAGAGCAGGGTCACACTGAAAGGAGACACCAATGTGTACAAATAACACAGAATCCACCGGTCACAAGAGGAGATGTCACAACTCCCCCTCTCCCCTCCCTTCACAGTGAAAACTCTCCTATAGACGTCTATGGGACAGAAACTGCCTTAAGTATCCCTGACTGCTGTTAAAGCAGTGCAAGCAAGAATGTCTTCCCCCACAATCTTGTGTAGTTTCTTCACTTGTCACCATAGTGCATCATAAACCCATGAATGTAGCTTGTTTTTAAAGGGGGCTGTCCAGGATTAGGATAACATGGCTGCTTTTGATCAAAATCAGTATGGCCCTGGTTCACAGATTGCCTGGTGTAATGGGGTTGAACTACTGTATTACACACAACCGTTAAACAGATCAGGTGCTGTTTTTAGGAAGACTATTGCATTTTTCACATCTGGGACTGTTATCTCCTGTCAATTATCCTGCAGTTCATATAGTCTTTAAAGGAATACTACCATGAAAAAATGTACCACTTACTGACAAATATATGGCTGTTCCGGGGGAAAAAACCAAACCAAAACATGAAAGTTTTCCTTAAAAGTTCCTCTATGTACTTCCCGACTTGTTTCTCTGACTCCCTTTGTGTAAGATCTGATTGCAGTGAGGTTTGCTTGACCGTTCTTTCAGGCCCACTAATGGGGACCCGATAAGTGTAATGAAACTTCCCTCCCTCCTGGAGGAAAGGTGAACCCATCCTTTCTTGGATTGGTCCGGTAATTGCCACTCTAGTATAAGGCTATGTTTTTTTTTTGTTTTTTTTTTTGGCAGATTCAGTTTTTTTTCTTTATAATTCGTCCAAAATTCGACTGTAACCTGTGCCCCATAGACAGCAATAGCACAGATTTTTTTCGATCGATTTTCAAATCAGTTGGATTGCTGTCTGATTCCCGTACATCCAATGTGTGGGCCAGACAGCAAATCCAAAAAGACTGTTTTTTAGCACAAACCTGCCCCAAAAAAGTGGTCCAGCAATGTTAAAATGCAGTGTGTCACAGCAATATGATCTACTTGTTTGTAATGAGACGAAATGCAGATAAGCAGCTACTACAGTAAATTTGCGTTTGGTCTGCTCAGGCATTTAAGAGTTTTATCTTACTATCACAGCTAGAGAAGGACTAGATTTTCTATGTAATTTTGAATTGCATAGGACTGCTGAAATAAAGCTACCAGTTCTAAAATGTTTTCCTGTATTTATTTTTTTTTAACAAACTTACAACTTGCCTGGGTAAAAACAAGCCCTCTTAGGGGCTGGTCACATGGCAGTGCAAATACCAGTCGGAAATCCCGACCGGTATTTGCACGGCTTTCAGACCATGCACATGGCCACAGGGGCTTGCGGAGAAAAGCCCACCGCCTTCGCCTAGACATGTTCATATTCTGCCTGAAGACTTGGCGGAAGAATGAACCTGTTGAATGTTTTTCGGGCGGACGGTGGTCAGAAAAACCGCTCGGTGGAAAACCTGTGCAGTGGGAAACTGTGTGGGTTTTTCATAGAGGTCCATGCTAAAAGTTGTCACCTGGTTTGCAGACAGTTGTCAAAACCAAAAACAGTCTGAAAAACCGTGCAGGGTGGAAAAGGCATTATGGTGATGACAAAAAAAATTTGCACTGCTCCACAAAATAGAGGTAACTAAGCAAAAGCGATCAACACTGTAGAACCAAACCTAAACAAATAATGTCGAGATTGCGGTGTTTTTTGCTTTCTTGCATTGTGCATCCAAAGGTGTAATATCTGTTGCTGTGCACATTTGCAATAGGAAATTAAGCAAATGGCCCTTGTTATAGAAGTGTTTGCTATATCCTAATCTGCTCTAGTGTGCCACATGCCTTAAGATGCCTGAAAACTACAGTTATGCCATAGACCTGGGAGAAATGACAGGGTTAACGATTAGTGGTGCATCTACTGCATTGCTTGCTGATTCCTGTGCCTAGAAACCATTACTGCAATGAGCCATGAAAGCAAGTGTAGAACAAACAATCAACAAGTGATCAATACTAAATTGTTATTCAGAAGACCGGATGTTGTCTGGGTTTATACATGGCTATATATGTGATCTAGAACTACTTTTTAGGCTAGATCAACACGGCATCAGAGAAATGCCGCAGTTTTTGTCCCGCTTTGCACCACGGTCGGTTCTAGCTTTTTTCCGTTGGTCGTACAATTGAATGTACGGGAAACTGATGGAAAGATGCCAGGCGCTGGCGCTATTTACAACATTTTCCTCCAAACGCCGGTGCATGAAAACAATAAAAACTAACGACCGGTGTATACCTCCGGTTATTCCCCCCCCCCCCTCCCCCGCGCCCTCCTAAAGTCTATGGACTGCCTGAATGATCAGATTTTCTATACATGTTTGAAGCTTTGCTGCTTTGTCAACGTATGGGTTTACCTCTTGTGCATTTAAAGGGGTTTTCTCATCACCATGATTAGCTTTTAACATGTGGGGAAAGGTAAATAGAGACCAAATACGTTCCTGTTTTTGATTTTTATCTGCTGCTAGTATGCACTGATGTAGATATCCTTTCTTAGCAACCTCTCTGTCTCCCACGGACCTTCAAACATAACAATGCACTGTGATTCTATTCAAAAGATTAGAATAATTTATTATGGACTGACATGATTTTTTTAAAGGGTATAGGCGTGATCATACAGAGAAGGTAGGCATATTACAATCCAATCAAAGATAAGTATATAGCATAAGATATAGGTTACAATCCAATCAGTGTCTTAATGTAAAGATATAATTTAATTATTAAAATCATGACACCTCCCATCTACCAAAAAATGAAAATGAATACTCTGACATCTGTCTTAGTTACACTAATCTAATAACCTTAAATAAGCAGCAGCTATGACCTGTTATTCAAATGCCACGGCCTTCTAGACGTATCTCTAGACCAAATATGTGAGCGGAACAGAACATGTCCTTATATCCTAGTCAGAAATTCATATTAGAACAAAGATTTAAGTTTGAAGAAGACAAGATGGAAGCCATAAATTAAAATGATTATCAAACTATCAAACTTATATTCAATTCTGTTTCATGCACAAGTTTCTCTAAGTTACAGACCACCTCTTTGCTCTTATCTCTCATTTCTGCAGGCTGCCTTATAACCATGAGTCACCACCTGATGAGTCCTAAAGGGGTTTTGACACAAAGGCATTTCATGCCTGGTTGGTCCTGCTTCAGCTTTCAGTGTGCTAAAAAGGGGGCTTTTATGATTTGTTTGACCTGCATATCGGGTGGCCCAGCAGGCTGACACCATGTCTTCCCCACAGTGTGCTTACTCTACTCAAAGGTCTCTTTTTGTAAATAGCTGTGAGTAGCTACAGTGTAGCTGAGTGGTTAGCACTTCTTCCCTTCAGCACAGACATCCTAGGTTCAAATCCTTCAGGAACCAAACACTTTGATTTTTTTTCCCTCAATACACATACCCAATTGACATTTCCCCCTCCCTTTTTATACATTGTGGTTTTTTTGCAATTTGCCTGCTGGGACAAAATGTGGCAAAGGAAGTGTACATTTTTTGGCCTCTAAAGATCAATGTAATAAATATGGGTGATTTGAAAATCAATTCGAAGATTAAAGTTGTGGTGTTATCCAGTTTAGCAATCAAATACCTCAAACCAGGAACAAACGTTTCAGCACGGTAAAAGAAAACAGGTTACTTTATTAGGGTATTCAGAGGGCGATAAAGTGCTGATATCCCGCTTATGCGTTTCAGACTAAATTAAGTCCTTGTTTACAGCTTGATAAAATCCTTTATCGCCCTCTGAATATTCAAATAATGTAACCTGTTTTTACCTTGCTGGATCACTGGTTCCCTGTTGGAGGACTTTGATTACTGCATTGCTGTGTAAGCCGAATTCTGTGCAAGGTTGGACTACCCACAGGCTCCTGGATGAAAATACTGCCATTTAAGAGTGAGCATTGTATCTTTGTTATCCAGTTAAGGCCCTATTACCAGTTTATTCATGGTAGCCAATACATTTCTTGCAGTATCTCCAGATGGGTACCATGTATGGGAAGCGCCAACTAGATGTGAATGGGGCCTTAAGTTTACTATTTTACTGCCCAAGCTAATCACCTGGCTTCAGTCCCACTATATGTATTTTTCTTAGAAGGCTCGAAAGAATGAAAACTTCTGGAAATGGACAAGAACTAAACTTTCTGCTGGTTAAAGAGAAATATTCCAAACACAGTAATTGGAGCGCGATGTATTTTAATAACTAACAAGTAACCTAGAAAGTTCATAACTTTTCAAACCGGAAGCTCTCTAACTCACAAAACTCGTTGCTCTCTAGTCTAATGCAAAGCTGTTTCAGCTTGTATTAAAAGATGTATAGTCCAGCACTTGTAGATTGAAATGGTTAACTTTCATGCATTAAAAATGCAACAATCCAAAAGACACCAGGATGACTGTCACACGTTTCAGACCCGATTAGCCCTTGTTCACCGCACAATAAAATCTTGCTGTGAACAAGGGCCATTTTGGGTCTGAGACATTCTGGTATATTTTGGGTTGTTGTATTTTTAATTTGTGGAAATAAAGAAATCATTTTGATCTAAAAATGCTGCACTTTATGTAATTGTACTCCTAATTTTAAATTTGCTTGTGTAATGGCAGTATATTCTGCTGTGTTCCTAGATTGGCACAATCCTAAGTGCATACTAACTTTGCCAACGGAGAGAGAAAAAACTTGTTAAATGTCAGTACGAGCTTAATGGATCTATTGTGTACTGTCTCAGGTGTGGTTAATTTTTGCTCTTCTGTTTACCAAGAGATTTTATTGTTGGCAGCCACCAATAAAGGTGGATCAGCATATGATGTGAAGTGCTTAGCTTATGGATTTCAGACAAAGCTTTGTTTATGTGGCTTCTAAAGCCCGAGGCCTGAAAATTTATAATTCTTAGAAAGGGGAGGTGATGCTGGTTTTCATTGTCAGTTATTTTCCCTGGAGTGTAATGTGATTATGTTTTATTAAAACTTCCTTCCACTTGTAGTGACTAGTCTGTGACCCGGGAATCGGCATAGTGAGGAGTAAGTGCAATACTGGGTGTGTGTTTTTTTTTTTTTTTCTTTTTAATAGTGTTCTAACTGTGAAACAGAATTGTGACCCAAAATGTAAAATGATGTATGTGTGGGTCTCAAAAAATGAAAGAGAATACTAAAACACAATGTAACTCCAGGTCAATCACATTTCTGTGAAATCAACCTGTCCAGTTATCAATCAACAGTGATTGTGAAACAACTTCTCCTGCTGTTGTGCAAATTAAGCAGTCAACAGGTAGAAATGATAGGCAATTAGCAAGACAACGTCTATAAAGGAGTGGTTCTACAGGTGGTGACCACTGATCATTTTTGTTCTCCTTTTTGGTGGCTGTTTTGGTCACTTTCATTTTGTTGCTCTCACCCTTAGAGGTAGCATGAGACTGTGTCTGCAACTCACAAGTTGATCAGGTAGTGCAGCTCATCCTGGATGGTACGTTAATGTGAGCGGTGTCAGCAGAGTGTCTAGAGCATGGAGCAGATACCAAAGACAGGCCGGTACACCAGGAGATGTGGAGGAGGCCGTAGAAGGGCAACAACCCAGTAGCAGGACCGCTGTTTCTTCTTGACATAGGAGGAGCAGTGCCAGCGCCCTGCAAAATGACCTCCTGCAGGCCACGAATACCCATGTGTCTGCTCAAACTGTCAGAAACAGACTCCATGAGAATGGTGTTGGGGCCCAACACCATGCAAGGTGATTGGCATTTGCCAGAGAACACCAAGATTGGCAGATTCCACATTGGCGCTCTGTGCTCTTCACAGATGAGAGCAGGTCCACACGGAGCACATGTGACAGACGTGACAGAGTCTGGAGATGCTGTGGAGAATGTTCTGCTGCCTGCAACATCCTCCAGCATGACTGGTTTGGCAGTGGGTCAGTAATGGTGGGGCAGGCATTACTTTGGATGGTCACACAGCCCTCCATGTGCTAACCAGAGGTACCCTGACTGCCATTAGATACTGGGATCAGATCCTCGGACTTATTGTGAGACCATTTGCAGGTGTAGTGCGCCTTTGGTTCCTTCTGATGCAAGACAATGCTAGACCTCATTCGACTGAAGTGTGTCAGCGGTTCCTGCATGATGAAGGCATTGAGGCTATGGACTGGCCTGCCTGTCCCCCGATTGGATTCAGATCTGAGCACATCTGGGACATCCTGTCTTGTTCCATGTACCACAGACTGTCCAAGAGTTAACTGATGCTTTAATACAGGTCTGGGAAGAGAGTCCTCAGAAGAACGTCCACCGCTTCATTGCCCAGGCATTGTGGTGAGGTCATGCAGGCACATAGAGGCCATATTACTGAGCCTCATTTCATTGTCTTGAGGCATTTCAACCAAAGTTGGATCAACCTGAAATTTGATTTTTCACTTGGATTATCATTCCAAATCAAGACTCCACGGGATATTAATTTTAATCTTCATTGATCACTTATGTTTTATTCCACTATGTAATGAATGAAGAATTGAAACTGGAGTAGTTCATTCATTGAAATCTAGGATGTGGTATTTTAGTGTTCCTCTATTTTTCTGTCTAACCTAATAAAATATACGTGTTTGTACTTGTGCAAAAAAAAAGTAGATGTAGATATCCATCATAAAAAAAATATATATATATTATAATATTGGATATCTATTATAGTAATTTCAGAAGAGCATGGTTTATATTTTACTTAATTAGGCTAGGTTCACACGGTGTATTTGCGGGGCGTAATTACGCCCTGCAATTGCGCCGCGGGGGGCCAGCACCTCGCCGGCCCATAGACTTGCATTACCAGCGGCGCGTATACGCCGCTGGTAATTCACATGTCAATTATCTCCCCCCTCGGCGTATTCGCCGAGCAGGGAGGGGAGACGTAATCCATAGTTTTCTGAGAACTGTGGATTACCGTAATGACTGGGATGTTTTCAGCCCGTAATTTGCGCACTCCGGCGCGTAATTACAGACTGAAATACGTCCAGTTTTAAGCCGTGTGAACATGGCCTAACAGAGAATTTTATAGCAATTTTGTTGCATTTCAGAAGCTCCATTTTGAAAGATTAAAGGCTGATCCTATTGCAAAAAAACTAACATCACCCAAGTATCTGCTATACGAATACTTTTTTGGATGGAATGCTTCTTTAAAAAAAAAGGATAAAAGTGTACTATTAACTAAAATAACTTATTTATTTAGTTGCTTTGGAGGGTCCACCCATTCCTGTTACAGAACTCCCTGGCATTGTGGGAAAAAGATTACTTTTTTTTTCCCCTCCATCTGGTCAGAGACCAGCTTAAATCTGTATTGTTGAAACCATGATCTGGTATTGCTGACCAGATGTTTGTCAAGAAAAGGAAAAAAGGTTGGCGCTAATGGATTTTCTAATGGCTTAGCAGCTCTGTTGCTCTATGCTGTATAGGGACAGATCTGAAGTCTTATGATGTGGCATGGATTGCCATCAGTTGCCCTTCATTTCCTGGTGTATTGCTGAAAAAAATGTTTTGCTTCTATGGTTTAGTCTAGTATACTTGGCACAGAGCAAGTCAGATGTTGCTGTGCAAAAAATTTGTGCCATTGGTATTTTCATTTTGCTTGGAGGCAAAGACTCTGCTTTTGAATTTGTACCATATTTATGCAGCAACAAAACTTCAGGATTCTATGCACCTGCCATATAAAGGTATGATTTTAAAGAGAACCTGTCACATAGTTTGTCCCCCTTGCTGAAGACAGAACAAGCTAGTCAGACCTGCTGTTTCCAGTGCTGTGTCCCTTATTCTGGAAGATGCAGGAGTTTGTGTGTATTAATGCTCAGATCTGCAGTTTTCAGCCAGAAGTCATTCGAAGAGTCATTCAGTGTCAGTTTTTTCAAACCCCGCCCATCTGAGGCTAGCCCCGCCCACCTAAACTGACCTATTACTTTAGGCAGAAACGTGAATAACGGTCAGGTGGGTGGGGCTAGCCTTTGGTGGGTGGGGCCAACACCTGCTCATGAATAAGATTTGAGGGGTAAAACTGCTGCATCTTACAGAATAAGGGACACAGTGCTGGGAACAGCAAGTCTGACACTAGCTTGTGCTGCCCTCAGCTAGGGGGGCACAACCTATGTGACAGGTTCTCTTTAAGTCTCTTCATGCCATGATGCTTTTATCTATTTTAGAAAGGACTTGTGTTGTCCTCTGCAAACTTTAGTTGGTAGAATCCTCTAGTAGCCTCTGCTCCAGTGATCCTTCCATTTTTTTTTTGTTCTTTTTCTAGGGTGGAGTTGCCCACCCTCCTCTCCAGTTTCCCACTGATCAGTAGAACTTTTTGTGCCCACTATTCTAATAAGGACATAAATGGTAATGGGATGGTAACTACTACTTAAACCTGCCATTTAATAGTAATTGCCCTCACTAGTGTATCAAGTGCTAAAGCTAATGGCACCAATGGCTGGGGGAGAGAAATTGTTGGATCAAATGAGGTTTCAGAGGGCAACAACGTTGGGATGGTGGGGTACTACAACTCATTGAAGGGATACCCTACTAATAAGTGCTGTAATCAGTAAAAAAAAAAATTACTGTAAACCATGTAGTAGTTTGTGGCTCCTCCATTTTTTTTTTCTTAATGTTTTGGGATCCTTGTGAAACGGGTACTAAATTGTAATTAATATATAATAAAACATTCTAGAGTCTCTGTGGCAGCCAAATATTATGCCCAAGTCTCTGTGCCATCTGCTGTATAAACATAATTCATATTTAGAGTGGTAGCAAGGAGGTTTTTTTTTTTTTTTTTTTTTTTTGGTAAAATGTGGTGGAGAAAAGAATTAAATGGAAGGACTTTTGATGAAACTAGTGTGGTGGTGCAAAGGCTGTTTTGTAATAAGGAGATTAGTATGGACCCCTACAGCTTTGAATTACACTCTTACACTTTGAATGACCCTAAACCTGAATTGAATTTGAAAACATGCCAAGCAGGAAGTTTCTTGGAGCTCAAGTTATAACACTTGTAAGTCAAATGTTCCTTCTCTTTAGGATTGAAAGTAAAATCTTAGTGTTCTTATGCATAGAAATGATAGGGCGGCACTCGCCAATCTTCTCCTTTAACACTTAATTCTGGATAAAACTTGCATCGGGAAGCAAACACTTAACCAAGTGTTTGCTTCCCGATGCAAGTTTTATCCAGAATAAAGTGTTAAAGGAGAAGATTGGGGAGTGCCGCCCTATCATTTCTATGCATAAGGACTTATGAATGGACTTTTTCTTTCATTGGGGCTTGAGCACCACTACTCCTTATGGAATAGTTTGGCGTTTTTGACTCTTAATTCCAAAAAGTCTGACTATATAAAATTTGCTCATAGTTAAGTAGTGCCGCTGAATCTTTATAATTGGGACTTTGCTAAAATCTTAGTTATTAGCTATCTTTAGACTGCAGAATCCTTTCCATCCCTAAAATGTATGATTCTTTAAAGATGACCAAGTCACCTATGTTGTAGACTGGGCCTCCACATTATATTCCTTTTCCTTACAAATGTCTCCCATCTAATTTGACTTCCTCCAATCTCAAGTGTTATTCTCATGCCATTCTCGCTTGCTCTTATTGATATCCGCTCGTTTTGAATTCTTTTTATCCTTATTTGCTTTGCGTTCTTTGGACAGCCTCTGCTCGCTAATATCTCTTCTGCTCTTTGCACTCTCTCAAGGAAATATTCTTCAATCCCATTTATTTTAATAGCTTTTACCCGTAGAATCACCGCTTTGGTGGTCCCCTCGGTTGGAAATTCCTTATGCAGACTTGATTTGTGTCTTATTCAAGCACAAAGAGTTCATTAACCAGTAGAGAGAAGGTTGTTTGTAGTATGAGCTCCATTATGAATTTACAAAATATCAGATTTATAAATTGGATTTCATAACTACTAATTTTCTGTATTATATTGTCAGGTGATCTTTGAGTGTGGAAGCAGCTTAGACTAGTTAATGGTACAGCAGCTGGATGTTTAGGAGAGTATTACTAGTCAAGTCTAGTGTAGAACATGACTAACGATTTTTAGTAGATACTTGAATAGTCCTTCAAGACAACGCCACTTCTGATTAAAGCTGGTGTGAAGATGATCTTATTCCAGCAATTATGGCTTCTGTAACATTTGCCAGGGTAGGTTGCGGTCAGCCACACACCTTTCCTAGGAAAATGTAGTATTGAGTTCCAACTGTTCAAATGAAGGCCTCCTACAGGTCCACCAGAGCAAAAGCTACTGTGGTTCTCTGCTTTGGGTACTAGAGGGTAGCACTCTGATTTATATGGCTCAATAGGGCAGATGGAGAGCGGTTGTTTTATCACAATAAGCAACAATGGTTTGTGATTCGACCACAGCGTTATAGGTCGTTTATCTATAACATGAGAGAACCAAAAATATTTTTTTCTTGGTGCCTAAATTTTTTTACTTATTCTGGGTAGTTGAGTCTGAAAATCCCATCCATTTTGTGCTAGCAGCTCTAGTTTTTGAGATGTTGATTACGTGATGCTACATTGTTCTTGTGATTAATTTATGTATAAATCTGTAGTGCAGTTGGGTAGAATTGTATTTGCTCACACATGTTTTTGTTTGCATGTGTTTTTTAAATGTTCTAAAACTGTCTTTTCTGTTTTACATGAATTTCTAACCTTTTAGTACAATAGTGAGTGACCACTTCTTTCGGTAGCACATACCTGGTAAGGTGGCAATAGCGGGTCTCCAAAACTAGAGCAGATAGGGGAAAACAGGTGTCATTTTCAGAATCTGCACCACAAACATACTCAAACCGCTTCAACTTTTAACGCACGAATATTCGTGTTTACCAATGTAAAACATGAATCTTTGGGGCAGCTCTATTTGTAGGGTGAGATCTAAAAAAACAAATGTTAATATAATTTTAGCCAGTATTCTACAGCCGTGAATATAACATCAGCGGTGGCCAATCTGAAACTTTAGTGCTGTATTGACATTTGCCTGGTTACAGATTTGCTGAACTTAAAGGGGTTGTGCCGCAAAGTAAAATTGACATGGGAAGTTTGTAAATTAAATAATAAACGTTTTCACCATTCATCATTAAGAATTCTGGACCATTTTTGTCTTAGCTGCTCCTTCAGTGATCCATTGTTCACAGCTCATTTCCAGGGGAGAGCTCCTCAGTTCTGGTCAGACATGTCCAGACATCACCTCTCCTCTCAGGCAGCTACTGAGTGTTGAAACCCCAGGTGCTGTCATTCTACTCCTGTCCTCTGTACTCCTTAGTAATTAGTCAAACAGAGCAAATAAATTAAAAAAAAAAAAAGAAACCTCAATCGGGTATGTGCATTGATAAAGAGAAATAAAATACACAGGTTTGGTTCCTGCAGGGATTTGAACCGAGAACCCTTGTGCCTGGAGGCAGTTCTACACATAAAAAGACTGTTCTTTGACTAAAGAGCGGCAAAGCCTGATGTCATCCTGCTGGGTCACATGATATGCAATTCAAATACATCACACACGCCCCCTTCTGAGCACGAAGAGCTGAATGCAGGAGGTGTGAAATGAGATCGTGGCAAAACCCCTTTAAAGCCTGAAAACCCATTGAATACAAACCCCATATAGGAAACGGCATAACCTTTAAGTGGTTCTTGTTTTTTTTGTTAAATTTCTTCACTGATATGGTGACTTCATCAAAGACGTAGACTTTTTTTTTTATTCATGACTATATATTTTCTTTTATGCACTGCATAATGTTTTTACTGGTTTAAAATACATGAATTGCTGTATGCGTATGACCTTGAACTATGCTATAATTGGAAATTAGAATTGGGCATTGGGCTTCAGAACACAGGTTACCTTGAGGTAAAGTGTAACCATCGTTTTTTAAAAACGGACATGCCTTGGTGACACTGTAGAAAATGGTGGGGAATGGGTGGTGGGCCCTTGGCCAATTGCTAAAACTAAGGGGCAAAAGAATTTCTATATACAGGCAGTCCCCAGGTTACATATGGGATAGGGACTGTAGGTTTAAGTTAAAATTGTATGTAAGTCGGAACAGGTAGATTTATCAAATTCAATTCCTTTTTTTTAGTTTTGGATAGTGCAGGGAACAGTTTTTACACTTGTTTTGCTGTCTGTGCTTTTTTTTTTATTTTTATAAGAGATCACCTGACGTTCTGTATCTCATGTGCTGCTGTGGCATGCTGGCACTTGGTTATCATGGGGCGTGACTCGGTGTTAAATGTCAGCCACGCCCCATAAGCCTCCGTTTGAAACTAGGGGACGTATGTAAGTCGGAACGATGTAAGTAGGGGACTGCCTGTATATATCATGTGACCCACACTTGGTTCTGCAATGATTTTCCACAAAACCTCTGTCATAATTGTGGGGGTTACCACAATCGAGCCCCCTCCAAATGAAACCTCAAACATGTCGCCATGTCAGTAGTAGCCCTTCAATGTAAAACCATACATTTTAGCAGTGAAGTATCAGTGTTGACACTGATGTTTGTGTTTTTTTGCTTTTTTTCTCCATCCTATGAAAAATATGGCAAAACAGCAAGTTATTGCACTTTTTGCTGCATCCTAATTTCTTCGAACATTTTATGACTTTGATCATACTGGTGAAAAATGTTGCTGCAATTAGTTTAGTCTGGACGAGATGGTTCAGCAGTTGGAGAGCTCCATAAGATCCTCTTGATCCATACATTTTTCCTGTCTGCTTTATGCTGTGAGGTTGTAAGGCACAGTTTTAGATCTAGTAACGCTTAGTCAAAGTTGTTTTATTTTAGTACCCCAAGAACCATGTTCTTTAAAATGTCTTTATTGAGCAACACAAAGTACAACAATTATAACTTGTAAAACACAATTTGCAAGTAAACATTAAGAACATGATGATTCAGAATTTGAACACCTGCATACTCTGTATTGCCATTTTGAATTTTCGTGAAATAACCGGTGTAAAATAAAAACCAGCCTGGGCCCCTGTTTTGCGATCTCATGTCTGTTCCAGAAAACCGGGTCTATAGTCCTTCCCGCCTGATTGACCACTAAGCAAAATCCTCTAAATGCAACTGACCATACTTTGTTAGACTAGGGTCTTTTTGGTATCGTAGTGACTCAGGCTACAAGCCATGTCTTTATCCTCAACACCAGTCCGTGTCCTTAAGGAAAAGGCATAAGTCGCAAGAACATAAAAGCCACATGTATCTTCAGTAAAAACAAACATACATCAATAAGTGCCCTGTTCTCCAAGCCCAACCCCCCACCCCTGATTTGATGAGATGATCATTCAGTATGGCTCCCTCTTTCTACTACCGACATATTGTTTTGCTGTTTAAGGCGGAGCTCCCGGTCACCCAGAACCCAGCTAAAGATATAGCTAGGTATTTTCAACATCTGGAGAGGTCGGATCACTGCATCTCCCAAACTGGTGCCTCTCCCATTAATACCTGTTCTTTCAACCATGTCGTAAAGTTAAAGCATTCCTTAATGGCCTCTTGTATTCTCTGTGGAAGTGTAAAAAAAAAAAAATAAAATTTGCGATCTCAAGCGAAGTACTTGGTTGACGGCCTATTACAGAGCAATGCAATTGGTGCAAATTTCTGCATAAATCAAATAAAGAAACATCACAGCTGGAAAAAGCAACCAAAGTTGATGCCTCATCATTGACTATGGAGGTTCAATTTTGCCCTAAAATACTACAACGGAGTCGACATACTAACTTAAGTGCTTGCTTAAGACCTTATAGAATTAATGCCTTAATTCTTTAATGTTTTGACAGAACAGTAAGTTTTACCACTTGTTAATTCTGCTACCAGCACATGGTACAATACAAAACACACCTGCAGTACAGATAATGCTACTACACATGTACAGTACAATAAATGTGTTAATGCTGCCGACTTCCAAATATAATTTATCATGATGCGTATAGCATTTCTCCCCGGAAGTAGGGGGCAAGGGGGGCTTTCCTTTTTTTTTTTTCTGGTTTTAAAAACCCGTTGAAAGTCCCAGCCAAATTTATTATGCCAAAAGGTTTATGGGGGGCATTCTCCTTAAAAATCTGTGGGGGGGGGGACATTTGTTTTTGGGACAATGTTTGCAAATTGTTTTCAAAAAGTGACAAAACAAGGGGAAAACCAACCCCCCAAACTGTTAAAATTTTTTTTATTTTTTTGTCCAAATTTGCAGAGAAACTTAAACGCCACGGCACTTCAAATTTAAAGGACTGCATTTGAGTTGTGTTGCTGTTTTAGGGAAAATGCTGAGGGAAAAATACAAACACTTTAAAGGGGGTTTTTTAAAATACAAGGGTTGGGGTTTTTTTTTGTTAAAGGGTCTGGGAAAAAAACAAAAAAACACTTTGCAAAATATGTCCTTTTAAAAGTATTTCCCGTAAATTTTTGGGCATATTCCCCCTTTTTGGGGGTGGGATCAAACTTTTCCCTTAAGGCGTTTTTAGCTACAGGGCCTGTTTTAATCTTCATAAGCGGCCCGCAAATGGTTGCTATTGCTACCGACCTGGCTTCTACTTTTCAGCCTAGTGGAAAACCCGTTTTAAACGACAATTGGGAAATTTAAAAAGGAAAACCCGTAAAAAAAGGGGCTGAAGAAAGAATTTAATTTTGTGAGAAAACCCTTTACCGTTTATTTTCCCTTTTTGGGTGGGGGTAGAGCCCCCATTTACTCCCCTCTCTCTGCTTGAATTGCATCAAGAGGAGGGATGGATTTACTCAAAATACATACACATTTATCAAGGCAGTTGTTAAATTTTAAAAACATGCATGAAATTTTTGGGGACAAAATTTTTAACTGGGTTGTTAGACGGGGGGGGATGGTTCTGGGAAAAGGGCTTGGGAAAGATGGGGGCATAGAGTATGGGTGGCTTTTAAAAAGGTGTTTAAAAATTGGAATTGACTTTTCAAATGTGCCCAAAATTTTCAATTCTTTTGTAAAGGGGGTTTTCATTGTAAAAGGGGAAGTCCCGTGACCGTTACATTTCACTCCTATTTTGACATTGGAAAACCCCATAGGTGATGTGGGGTTTTTAATGCATAAATTTTACTGTTAAATTTAAAAAGGGGATTTTTTGGTTAAATTTTTTTTCCCCCCTGCTTTATAGTTTAAAACTAATTTTTATTTTTGGTTTTTTACGTGGATTAAAAAATATTTAAAAATTTTGGTTTGGGGTGGATTTTGAATTCAAATAAATGTTTTGGGGGCACCCCCAAAGGGGGGTCTAGTCTAAACTTGGTTTGGGCAGTAAGATAAAACTGCTAACCCCCTACCCCCAATTTTTTTAAAAGTTTAAAAATTTTTTTTACTCCCTTTTCCCCCCCTTTTTATATCCTTAATTTTAGGGGGATATGTCTAAAAGAAAAATTTTTTTTAAAAAAAAATGCATTTCCCTGCAATATTTCTTGGATAAGTTTGGCATTTTGCATCCGGGGCCTCCCTTTTACATTTAAACTGAAAAATAAATTTTACAAAACAAAAGGGATGAAAGTTACCTGCATAATCAAACCTATTGGGGTTTCCCAAAAATCATTTTTAGTTCCTATTGACTTTTTCATTTTTGTCTCTGGGCCCGGGGGAAAAAAAAGTTTTTTTTTTTTATCAATATCATAGTACCCTTAAAAGGGGTTTTTCCCCGATTCATTTCATACGGTTCCCGCCCTCCAGTCTTCAGCTCTGTGTGTCAGAAAGGGGGCGTTTGTTTTGCCCCTTTTTTTTGAATTTCATATTTATGTGACCAAGAAAGGGTGACATAAAGGTTTTCCTTTTCTTTTGTGAAAAAAAGGGGTTGGGTTTTTTTGTTAAAGCATTTGTAAGTAGTGAGAGAAAATTTTTTGCCCCCCAGGACAAGGGTCCCAAATTAAATTCCCCCCGGGAAACCCAAAACCCGTTTCCCCCCCCCCCCCCATCTTTATCAATGCTCATACCCGATCGAGGCTTCTTTTTATTTTTTTTCACTGTTTGATTTTATTAGTTAAAGGGGGACAGGTACGAGGTAGAATGACAGCCCCCTGGGTTTGAACAAATCGTAGCTGCCTGAGGGGGGGAGGTGATTTTCTGAGCATTTTGTGACCAAAGGGGGGGAGAAACTCACAGCCCTGGGTGTATCCCCGGAGATGGGCCCGTAAAAAATGGTCCCCTAAAGGAGAGCTAAACCAAAAAAAGGTGCGTATTTGTAATTTCTAATGAATGGTGAAAAAAAATTTTTTTTCTTTGAAAACTTCCCCCTCCCAAATTTTACTTCATGGGGGAAAAAAACCCTTTAAGCTACACAAATTTTGTTTAACTGTTTAAAAACCCTTTCTTTTGCAGTCACTTTCTTAAAAATTTAAAATTTCCCTTTAGGCCTTTTTTACACGGCTTTTTTCGGAAAGGGGTTTGCAGCCGTATTTACGGCCCAAATCCGTGTTGAAATCGGTTACAAACAAGTAACTGGCTGTTTTACATTGATTTTAATGGGAAATACGTTTCGTCGTTCAGACGACACTTATTTCCGTTCTGGATTGTGGCCGCGGATTGCAGCCGCAATCGGCCACAAAAACAATGTGCATGTCAATTATTTAGGGACGGATTCACCAACTATAATGAATGGGGATGGTGAATCTGTCGGGAAATCAGTTGCAAATACGTGCCACACTTAGTGGCACTTATTTGCAACTGATTTTCAACTGATTTTGGAACGTATTTACGATCGGCAATGTGTAACATTTGTATTCCGCATACTTCTGATCTGAATCTTCTTGATCATGGGGCACCCATCAAACATGAGATAATGAGTCTAACAAGTTAAAGGGGTTAATAAAAAGGGCAGCACTATCAAAAATAACTGAAACGTTGCTTTGGTCCTGGTTTGAGGCGTGCAAAACTTTCTAGTGCTGCAATTTCTTGTTTTGTAAGAATAAAAATTACTAGTAAGCTGCAGGTACTTCATATGAAAGGGACAAAGGAGAGTACTTTTTTTTTTTTTTTTGTCTGTTTTCATATAGAGAAAAATTGTGCAGTTTTTAGCTTTGGCCACTAACCCCAATAGCTTGACTCTTCTTCTTATTTTGTAGTAGTCTCATCAGCCATACAGGCAGTAGGTGATGCTCACAATCTTTCCTTCCTTACACAATTTCTTAAAGGGGTTGTCTCACTACAAGAATTGCTTTTTATGTTAAAGATCTTGCAAAGAAGTCCTTTTGTAATGTGTGCCCCTTTAAACAGTGTCCTACCTATTCCTAGATATCCCCTTTCTATGGGCCCCAATCAGTCCTCAGGTCACTATACTACAGACCTGTTCGATCGCCCCTGATGGCTGCCAGGCTGGTCGCTATAGCTCAGCCCTGGTTACCCCTGTACAAAATTGTCAGTTTGGGCCCCAAAAGGGCCCGCATATATCACATCCAACAAATGGCAGTAATATACCTATTAAAGGTGTATTCACATGTGATACAAAAAAAAATGTGATTTATATTTTGAAGTGCCCATGTGGGAAAGCATATGTGGGTCAGACAATGAGGAGTGTAAAAACTAGGCTCAATGAGCATCGCAGCAATATCAGATTGGCATTAAGGAACAAAGTTGTAGAACAGAGTGAGGTAAGAAGTTTGGGAGACAGGTAGCCAGACATTTTTTTTAGTAATTAATCATAATGTGTCTGAGTTGAGAATGGCTGTATTGAGGAGGTTAGGGTGAAAGAGGGTGAATCGATTGAAATGCTCTTTACAACAAAGCAAGATGGATCTGTGTTAAACACACTTGCGCCAGCTGGCATGAACGAGAGCTGGGGCTTAGAGCCTTTTTATAGATTATATATTAGCGAATGGTGTTTTTTTTTTTATCCTGCTAGAATTGTGGAAATGTAGATCTTTGCGCTTGCCTATAAATAGCATAAGGTAGCTGCAGAGCGTGCTTGAGAAAGTGGGAGGTCCCCCGAAAGCGCGCGCGCCCTGCGTCACGCCCGCCTGTTTAGAACAGTATGCTTCCTAAGATGGAGTAGCCGGGCTATGCGTCGCAGCATCGCAGTTTGGAAATGTGCATCTGAGTTTTCCTGCCACTTTCTTTTGGATCCCCCATCAGAATTAAACGCAAGATGTTACAGATGAAGTCTTGTATTTATGGGACTTTCAATAAATTTGATAAATTTTTGCAACATTTGAATCTGCTTGTAAATTTCAGTAAGTATTGCATGGAAGGTTGAGGAGCCTTCACACGGCAGATAGCATTGAGTGGCGGATCATTGAATTTATTTCTGCTACAGTGTTGAAAGAACAGACCTGGTCTCCTCAGCAGCTAATCACTACAGGCCGGTAGAAGCCGGTAAATTCAAAAATGAAACTGAGAAAACAGGACTGAGGTATGATGAATGGATTTTAGTGAGAAACCCCTTTAAGTCACTAGGTCTTTCTAGGAAACTCCTACTATAGAAGTCAAGGAGTCTGCTGCTTTTCACATTCTCCTAGGTCTATGTAGCTGCTATAAAGCAGAGCCCTAAAAGTGGTTAAAAACAGCCTTTCTATAATATCGAAAAAAACAGTATTGAAAAAATCTTCAATGCAATATGATCTTGTTTTAGTTAGTAAACAAAATGTCGACAGTGGCTATACTTTGACTTGGCCATAAGCTTTGATTTTTGCAGGCATTATAATGGGAAATCTATAGATAATCCCTTTTCAGGACCATCTTTTTGAAAATGACCTCGCAGAACTGCATACCCCAGGATGTTTCTGTAAGGGCCACATCCCACAGGGGTGTGGGCTCCTGGTCTTACAGGTCTGGCTGCTCTTAGGAAAAAAGAGAGAACATATGCGTATAGTAAAATGCTCCCATGGATTAACCGTGGGCATAAGGAAGGGGGGGGGGGGGCGGTTAATAAAACATACGGGTTTGTAGTTGTGCACGTGATCGTGATCGGAGAAAGTGACTAGGAGTCCAAGGCTGCAGCTTCATGAAAGATCAAATTTTGACAGTTTTAACACTTTCTAGTGTTAAATGAATATTCTGAACTTGGGTGTAAGGGGATTGCCGCACATTTGAGCATAATTCTCTGCATTACGGGAAAGAAAATTAACATTTTATTTAAAATTGCTTAAGCTTTACAGCACAATGAAATGGGTAACTTTTTTCCTTTGTGCAATGGAAGTTATATTGTGTTCAGCCCCCCCCCACCATGCCCCGCCTTTGAAGTCTAGAAACACACCCATGTGTATGACAGATGAACAAATTCTAAGGGTATGTTCACACGGTGTAATTGCGTGCGTACAGTACGCACAGTACAGTGAGTGTTTTGGGAGTCGCACTTATTCCTAAAGCACGGGGGGCGCAGCCTGCTGGCCCCATTGACATGCAATACTCATGGTGTGTTTTCACCGTTATTAATTGACATGTCACTTATCTCCCCACGCGTACATTACGATCGTATTGTACGCGCAAGGGGATGAGGTGTAATCCATAGTTCTCTGAGCTATGGATTACTGTAATTGAGGGGCACATTTAGCCGCGTATTAAGTGAAATACACCCGCAATTAAGCCTCAAAATAAGCTGTGTGAACATACCCTAAGGCACACCGGTAACCATTTTGGCTGTCATGTGGTACCATGGATGGTTTCATCATTTTAGTTTATCTTGAACTGTTTAGTTTGATGTGCCAGATAATGCTGGTTTGCTTAGTGTTCTATTTTGATGGCATGCTTAAAGGGGTTTTCTCACTGGTCATAAGTCGTGTTACACTCTGTTTTCTCAGGCTGCGAGTGGTTCTATAGCAGTTATTACATATTTAACATATTTAGCTTCTCTGTAAGTAGCTGAGCCATTAGGTATGTTCACATGATGTAATTGCACCAAAATACGCCACACAAATACGATGGAGAATGTTTCTAGTAAAATCGCTGTCGCAAAGACGGCGATTTTATGATCTTTCTCGATGCTCATAAAGACCGGTCACTACTTTTCAGGCACAAGAATACGTGACAGCTGTCTTGTGTTGAAAGTACACACACTTTCAACATTGCTAGTAAGGGCATATTGTGGTGCGTAATACACTGTGTGAACGTACCCCCTAACACCTGCAGGAGATATTCTCTTTAGTAAACTAAAGGTACATGTGCTGTGAGGACTGAAAACCATTACCTCTCTGTAATCTCTTTATGGTGAATTCAGTGTTTACGCAGCATATGGTGGCGTGTACTGCACATGCTGCTGTATGCCTGTGGCCAGTGCGTACTTCTAAAGCGATCCGGCCTGGCCCCCATCCACGTTCTTTCCCTTGGCGCTCCATATGTGCCAGGGAATACATCTGAAAATCATAGCACTGCATGAGTGCTATGATTTTACCGTATTTACAGGGTGTATTGCAGTGCAATTATGCCACGTAAGCATATCCTTAGATGCATTGCTCCGGACTGAGCGGTCAGTCCATGGTGACATCTCTCCCTGCTCTCTCAGCTAATCGGATAAGTTATGAGCCGGGAACTAAGTAACAATATAAACCTTTGTGCACCCAGTTATGAGAAGAGAAATTTTATGTGCTCTAAAGTGAAATCGTTTGACCAGTATATTTAGAAAAAGTCTTCAATTACATGTGGAAAGCTAATCTTCATAGTGAGAAAACCCCTTTAATCAACTGGAAAGGCCCTTTTCATACTGGTTTGTATGAAGTTTTTTAATGGTTTAAGTGCTGCTTCTGGAAAGCATACAACATTTGCACTCTATGCTTCTCCTAAATGTTACTGAGCTTAAAATAAAGTTTCCTAGGTCTTTGCTGCCCATTTTGACTTCCTAGGAGCAAGCAATGCAACCACCACCTCCTATTTAAAGCCTGGAAGGTCTGCAGTAGATTCTCCTGCTCCGACAGCTGAGTCTTAGGTGAAATAGAGAGTCTAAGTGCCAGTTGACTCGGTGCCAGAATAGGTGTTAATTACCGCTCTTCTTAAGGCGGTTGGGATTACTTCTTAGAGATGTTCCACTATTTTGAATTGAAAACAATCACCTCTCGTTTCAGAATCTTTTAGATCAGACCTGTCCGGTGCACACATGGTAGCCAACGTGTGCAGCTCTATGTAGGTTTGGAATCGTTAAATGCTGTAAACAAGTGCACAACACCCATTCATTTTCCACGGAGTAAAATTAATAGCCTGGGTATTTTCTTAAGTGATGGCTGTGTTGAACACACACCTGTTTTGTCACTGTCAGGATTGCGGTATTTTTTAATTACTACGCTGAGTTTATGGTAGTGTTACTTGTACAGGGTTTGTATATGGATGCAATAAACATGTAGAACATAAACATTTTTAAAAAAAATGGTGTCTGAGGCTGAATACACTAGTGGTTGTTTTTCAATGGTTTCTCTAATTTAGTTGATCTGCTTGTCTCTTGACAATCTGATAGAAAGTACTAAACAAATCTGTAACCTAAATGTTATACAGCATTGCAGATAAATGGTGGTAGATGTAGCAGGGAGTTTTAAAGGGTTGTCTCGCTTCAAGGATTGCTTTTTGTTAAAGATCTTTCAGAAACAAGTCACTTTGCAATATATGTCCATTAACAGTGTCCTACCTATTCCTAGATATCCCCTCTTGTATGGGCTGCATCAGGTCGCTATAGCTACAGACCTTTTTGATCCCTCCTGATACGCTACCAGTGCTGGTCGCTATAGCTACAGACCTGGAGTCTATTGCAGCCTAGTAGAAGTCGGTAAACACTCCCCTGAATTCAAAATGAAACCAATAAAACAGGACTGAGGTGAGTTGAATCAATGTAGTGAGACAACCCCTTTAACAAACCTTTCTACAGTAACCTGAAACCAATACAGTTAAGCACTTTATAAATGAACAGTATAGTTTTTCTCCTATGTGACCAGAGACTCTTCATAAAACTTGCCAATTGTAATTAAAACAAGACACTGATGCATATGCTTTTCTTTTTTTGGGTTTCTGATTTGTAGATTTCTCAATTCTGTTATCTGATTATGGCAGTAGCCAAACTGCTTCTGACAACATTTAGAGAGATGCTTTACAGCAGCTACATGGGCATAGGGGCCTGTGAACTGGAGTTGATACATTGCCTTCTATAGGAGTGTATTCTAGGTATGACCTGGGAAGATGTCACTGGAGGGGGGGGGGAGAGGGAGATCTGTTATCTCCTATAGGGAGTGGTGGATCCTGTGTTCTCTATACATACTGTGGTGTTGCCTTGGCTATATTCACACGGTGTAATTGCGGGGAAGTATTTCCCCCGCAATTACGCCGTGTGCTCTGGAGCGCCAGCCCCATAGACCAGGGGTCCCCAACCGCCGGTCTGCGGACCGGCACCGGGCCTTAGCGTATCCCCTGCCGGTCCGCGGCCCCGGGCTAACATGATGCCGGCCGCCCGGTGACTCTAGTCCGGGCGGTCGGCATCTGTTCTGCGCGGCCGCTGTAATCCGGCCACGCAGACCTAGCAGCTCTGCTCAGCGTGCAGCTGCATTATGGGGAAAGCAGGAGCGATGCATCACCGCCCTGCTTTCCCCATCACTGTAGATGCGGCGCTCACTGAGCTCCGCATCTACAACGATGAGCGGCGCAGGTAGTGTGATGCGCAGTGACGTCATCCGCCCCCCCCCCCCCCCTCCCCGCCCCCGCCGCTCAGTGCCGTCGGATGTCGGCTGCTGGGAGGAGGAGCTCGGCCGAGGATCCAGGAAAGGTGAGTGACTACTGCTGCTTTTTTATTTTATTTATGTTTTATTTTAATTGTCCTGGCTGCCTACTGGGGCCCGCTGTCACTACTGGGGGGGGGCAGCTATGTGTGTATCACTACTGGGGGGGGGGCAGCTATGTGTCACTACTACGGGGGGGCAGCTATGTGTCACTACTGGGGGGGCAGCTATGTGTCACTACTGGGGGGGCAGCTGTGTGTCACTACTGGGGGCATATATCTCTATAATGACAGAGCTGATTACATATGTATATTATATACATGTATAATGCTGACCCACAGAGCTGACCAATATTACTGCAGACTGATTATCAGCTCTGTGGGTCAGCATTAATAATATAATAGTGACCCACAGAGCTGACAATCAGTCTCCAGTTATAAAATACTGGTTACCGCATACGATACCCCTAAATGACACAGTATACACTTTATTGGGGTTTTTTTGTGTGTGATTCTATACATCCAACCCCCTCCATAACCCCGCCCCCAATACCCCCCACTGGGCCGTGGAAAAATTGTCGTGCATCAAACCGGTCCCTGGTAGAAAAAAGATTGGGGACCGCTGCCATAGACATTCATTATTCACGGTGCGTATAAAGCCATGAATAATTGACGTCACTTCTCTCCCCGCTCGCCATATTGTGCGAGCGGGGTGAGTTCTCTGAGAACTGTGGATTACCGTAATGACTGGGACGTATCTCGCCCCGTATTTAGTGCAGTACCGTGCGAATTAGGGGGTGAGAGACATCCCAATAATTGCAGTGTGAACATAGCCTTTCAGTGTAATCCTGCTTGTACTGATCATAAGCAGACTGCTGAAAAGCTTTCTCAACAGAACAGGAAGGGTCAGACTACTAGGGCGCGTCCCCACAAAACAGGACAAATACTTGTCCGTTTTTTGTGCCGTGCACACGGCCGCAGGGTGGGGGGGGTAGGGCGGCTTTTCTCTGGATTAGCGGAGAAAAGTCCTCCCCATTCACATTCACTCTTTATTCCATCCAAAAACTGGACGGAAGAATGAACAAGTGCAATGATTTTCGTGCCACCGGAAAACCTCTTCATTGGGGACTGCTGCATGGGTTTTCCATAGCCACAAACCGCCTGAAAAGCCGGTGCTGTGGGGTTATGGCCTTAAGTGTAGTGGCCTAAATGAAAACTGCAGGATATTTTAAAAATGATGCAGATATTAAAAAAAAAATAAAAAAAAAATGTAAAAACAAAAAACGCAACCGAAAGTTTTAACATAAAAACATAAATTAAGCTTTCTTGCAAAACTTTATACTCCAGCTAAGCTGTTTTAAAGTAGTTCTTTTTTTTCAGGTTATACCAGAAAATCGTCAACAATAAAGGTGGTTCAATGAAGGGAGACAATTCATGCCCAAAGATGATGAAAAATTAACTCTAATGTGGTTGCTTTGGTTGCACTTTAGGACATCTCTACACAGATGTTAAATATAATTTTTTTTTTTTTTACCCCTTATGAATACAGGTAATAAAGCCAGAGGTCTGTGATGGTGACAGACCTGCTGCAGCAGCCTTGCATGTACAGGATGGATCGAAGAGCCCAGATCTCATCATAGAGGCCCAGTTTGAGTGTGGCACAGAAGAAGACTTCTGCAGTAAATTGTCTATAAATGATGATCGTGGCAAGTATAACTGTTTCTACTACTAAATTCCATTTTCAGAAATGTCTTTCACAGAACAATTTTCCACTTAGAATGCTTATACTTAGGCTATGTATACATAGCACAGACATACCGTTGGATTTTGAATCGGCTAGTACACTGTGCTGCATAGACGATGATAATCAATGCTGTAGTCTCTACAGAATGGATTTTTAACCATCGCGTTTACAATCCGGCAGAGTATGCAACATGCTGCATCTTCTGCTGGGCTGCTGTCTAATTTCCATACAATCACTTGTACGAGGCCGACGGCAAATCCAGAAACTGACTACGGCTTTTGCCTAAAACCGCGGTCCAGCAAATGTCAAAATGCTGCTGGATTTTGGACCGCTTTTTGACACTTGCTGTGTAGACCCAGCCTAAGTATAATGGTGCAGTTTAAACCCGCCTGTGAGCACAGTGGCTTGTAGCTGGTAACTAATGACATGCCAATCTTGTTTTTTGCTGATAACTGGGTTAGCCTCTGATCAAACTACTTTAAGAGCCTTCTGTTATCAGCAAAAAAAAATTTCACTATGGAGTAGTTTTTTCTATTACCCTGTTGTATACTGTGGGGAGGGGAGAAAAAAAGTATACCAATGTATGCAGGATTTTCTCAGTATATGCTATAGCCTTAGTTTTTGCTGCTACTTTGCGTATTCGCAGTCGCTACACTGATTTGAACACCGCGTATTGCGGTGTATACAGTACAGCAAGCACGATTTTTCAACAGCGCAGTAGCCCTGAAGCACATTTCTGCCTCCTATGCTTTAACACTGTTAGGCTATGTTCACACGATGTATTGTGGCGTGTACAGTACGTGCCGCAGTACATCGTGTCTTTCTGGAGCTCACGCTGATCAGTGTGTACTCCCGTGATGCAAGGGGGGGGCGGCAGTCCGCTGGCCCCATAGACATGTATTACTCGCGGTGCATATTCGCTGCAAGTAATTGACATGTCACTTATCTCCCCGCGCGTACAATACGATCGTATTGTATGAGCAGGGAGAGGAGGCGTAATCCATAGATCTGAGAACTATGGATTACCAAAATTTTGTCGCGCATCTCGCCCGTATTGGAGCGCAAATACGCTGCGAAATGCGTGCCGAAATTACTGCATGTGAACATAGCCTTATGGTGCATGTAAATTTTCAGGCATAGAAGTCAGCTCTCTTCAAATGAATGCAGATCATAAAATTCGCAGTGTATTTTACATTAGTCTGACCGGTTTATTGAACATTGTTTTGAGCGTATTTTAGTGAAATTACGCACGAAATATGTGCATAACTACGTCCCGAGAGAAGCCGTGTGAACACCTCCTTAAACTTGCTGGTAATTGTTGGCAATTGTGCTGTTTTGCATGTTGACCTACATAGATTTAAGAAACAAATTTCATCTTCTAATTGCAAACTATGCAGTGGCCTGTAGTACTTATTGTAGACATGGCATTAGTACACTGGAACTAGTTTGAAACAAAAGAATAGATTCACAAAGCTGCTCTCCCGCTGTGCTGTGTGCGCCCCTGCCCCCTTGCTTGTCACCATACATAACCTTTCTTTTTCTTTCTGCTACACCAATGTTATTTTTACATTGAATATAACCTTTCCGGCTATTACGGAAGCCCACAAACACTTGTTGAAATCTCCCTGCAGCTCAGCTTTCAGCAAAAGGGAGTTTAATCTCCTTTTCGTCAGAAGTCCAATGCACAGAATAAAGTGGGGTTTTGGAAAGCGAGTTTTGCAGTGCCTGCTAATTTGCTGTGCCTGGATAGATGACTCTAGCATAAGATAGAATGCGGTTTGTCTTAATGAAGGGGGAAAAATCCTGGTCTGTTTCTATCGGTTAAAAATTGTATTGTCTAGAGAAATCTTGGTTTTGTTAAATTCTTCTGAAATTTAAAAAACAATCCACACAAAATTTGATTTACATCAAATCTGTACAGTGATTGTTTAAATGTACAGAATCCTTATCTGCAGTTTAACCTCGGCATTGCATGGGGCCCACAGAACCTCTGCGTGCCTTCTGATTTCATACAGTGTTGTGTTCAGGTGCCATGCCAACAGCAAGTAATGTTCATGGAGCCTCTGGCATTGTGATGTGCAGCTATTAGTATTCTGCTTCTATGGGATCAAATATAGAATATGGAGAAACTATATAGCTGTTTGCAAAGTCTCGAAGATTAGTATATCTTGGTAATAAAGCACCTGATGCAAAATGCCACTTTATTCAAGTTTCCTAAGAATTTTACAGGAAATAAATAAAACGCTATGCTGTCTGAGTCATGACATTTAGAATAAGGCTCCGTAAAAGTGTGGTGCAATATTGTAATGTGCATGCACCTTTATTAAATGTTTGCATGGTAGTTGGTGTACATAATTATGGAAGCAGTAAATTATGAAGTGGTTTATTGGGAAGTTTAGATAGATAGTAAGTGTGTGTATGTGTGTACACACAACCCTATATATCAGAGCTCAGCTCCTCTCCCTCTATTATATAATCCTATATATCAGAGCTCAGCTTCTCTCCTCTATCATATACATGGCAGTTCCTAGGCTAAATTTCACTCAGGGCGAAGTGAAGAAATTTCGCCCCCCCCCCCCCTCCCTCCCTCCGGTAACATATTGTGCCACTATGCGACACATTGCATCACCATAAACCAAAGCCAAAATATACAAAAAGCTTTACAACAAAGTGCTACATATAAAACTACTAAATAAGTCATACAGTTACCAAATAACACTGCCCGCTACACCAAACTGAATCCTAAGACCACATATCACCAACACAGTGACCGAATAATACCACCACACCATGAACACATATCACCACCATATAGTGACTGAATAATACAAACTGACAATTACTGAATACAAACAATTATACTTCAACCAATATTACCGGCATATAGTGACCATACAGCTGTACACAAGCTCTGTAGACATATAAATGATTACAGTAAAGTTATAAAGTTATATCTAGTGACTCACAGGAGACGTCTCTGGAGAGTTGGTCTTTCTCTTTTCCATCTGTCCCAGACGCCATGATGACTACTCCCGACTTCACTGTAAAATTTACAAAACAAATATCTTACGCCTCCTCCCTTTATCAGCACTTCTCTACCAATTCCTGTCTCTATACAAACGCCCCATCTATAGCACCTCATATGGTAGCCATGTAATATGCCCCCTGTAGCCACATAGTAGCCCCCTGTAGCCAGTTGATGGGGGGGGCCCCCCCTGTAGCCAGGTGATATCCTCCCAGTAGCCGGTGATGCCCCCTGTAATTCTAAAATAACAAAGTACTCACATCGGTCCGCGCGTCCCGGTCCTGAGCGGTGTAAGCAGCGTGACGTCATCACGCCGCTTACGCTGCATGCAGCTCCCAGGGATCTTACACGGCCGGCGGAGCTGCCGACTGAGGAGACCCAGCGTTATAGGGGGCGCGGTGAAAGCCGTGCGCCCCCTGCGACACTGATACAGGGGAGGAGACAGGAGGGGAACGATCCGTCCCGCCTCCTCCCTGCACCAGCAGCTGCTGGCTCTGCGCAACTTATTAAACAGCCGCGCAGAGTCATGGGCGGTCCTCCGGGCGAGGCAGTCGCGGCGCCCCCTTCGGGTGAGCGGAGATTCAGCGCCCCGAGCGATCGCCCGTCTTGCCCGCCCCTTGGAACGGCCCTGATCATATAACCCTATATATCACAGAGCTCAGCTTTTCTCCCTCTATCATATAACCCTATATATCACAGAGCTCAGCTTTTCTCCCTCTATCATATAACCCTATATATCACAGAGCTCAGCTCCTCTCCCTCTATCATATAACCCTATATATCACAGAGCTCAGCTTTTCTCCCTCTATCATATAACCCTATATATCACAGAGCTCAGCTTTTCTCCCTCTATCATATAACCCTATATATCACAGAGCTCAGCTTTTCTCCCTCTATCATATAACCCTATATATCACAGAGCTCAGCTTCTCTCCCTCTATCACATCTTGCTCTCCAATAGGAGGGCACAAACTCCCTGACAGGTTCCCTTTAAGTAAAAATAAAGTGATTTTTAGACCAAACCATACTAATTATGTGCATAAAATAGACCAATAACCGGATCCCCTCTGCATGCGATCTTTGACCAGCATAAATATAAGGTTTTAGGTGTTTGCAGTGGAGCAGTATGTATTGCACAGCTGTTCACAGCTGAGGTCTTGTCCTTGCACTGCAGCTGGTGTAGTGACACATTTCAGCCAAGCACAACTGCTTCAGGTTAATACAGTCACATCCACGTAACCATCCTATACATCTTAATTATCCCTGGCGTTTCTTTGGAAAGGCTTCCCAGAAGCTTTTCTGTTTGGATCGCTTATATATCCTGTGCTCATGTAAGCCTGAACTTTGGTTTTGGCAGAGAATTCAGAGTAGAAGCTTCTCAGCCAGAATGTGGGCCTCCCAGCAAATTGGACATTCAGGTATCCATGTCTTCAACTGTCTAGTTACAATAAATTATAAGATTGTGGTGTCTTTAGGGAAGTCAGCACGGGTTAAGGTGGAGGTGGAAAAGCTCTGTCATTAATGGCTGTCTCCCCTATACTGGATAGTATTTAGGGGCTGTTTATTTTAAGGAAGCCTTGAAGGAGAAAGAGCTGTTCACTTCAGTATTACAAGGAAACTTCAAATCTAAAATGAACCATTTGTAGCAATGCTGGGTTAACATACTATACCCTCCCAACCCTTTCAAGTGTACCTTATTTATAAGATTGTCACTTTTTGAGTTAGGAAATGCAACTTTCTCTGTGTGGTTTGTCTTGTCCCTTCTCCCACCACGACTCTTCCATACACCTGATTTTTTTTTTTTTTTTTTTTTTTTATTGGCATGTTATCAGAACAGATGGCAAGATTTATCATGGCAATTGGCAGATTTTTGACGTTGTGGTAAACAGAGGCATGGTTTCATAGGAGGGTTTGAATTTTCATATGCCACTGTGTGCCCCAAAAGTCAAGCACCAATGTTTTGCTGCACTTAGTGGTGTAAACGAAACCACCTAATAGAAAGTGTAAACTTAGACTGGACACTATAGAATTGCAGTATTAATAAAGCAGCCACATCTCTCGTCTAAGTTTACATGGTCTGTATTAGACCATATAGATCAGTCTAGTGTGTGTGTTTCCTAAGAAAAACTGGACTGAAGAGGGCTACAAAATGGAGATGGCTGGGAGTGCGAGTCTGACACTGCTGGCACCAATGAGAAGTACTAGATTGTTTTTAAAGGGGTTTTGACACGTAGCGAGTTCCTTACCTCTTATCTGTTCAGGGGAGAATATAAACAAAGCATGCGGAGTCATGAACGGCTGCAGGGGTGAGTGGGAGGGGTTGAGCAGAGAGCGTCTCTAAAGTTTACTCAAATGGTAACATTACAACAGTGAATTCTCTATACAGCAGACAGACTCCTACACTGCACTTTCTCCCCAGCCCCTTGCAAGCTCCTTCATGTTCCCTGTCATCAGATAAGTGCAAGCACGCAAGCGCGGCCAGATCAGCTCCTGGTCGTGTCTAATGTAAACTTTCAGGTAACTAAGGGGGACTGAGCAATGATGTAGCTCTCACAGGCTTCACTTTTTGTAATCACATATTTAGAAAAGTGATTAAATACCCATTTTGGAGAACCCCACGTCAACATTACATCATGGCAAAACCCCTTTAACTCTGCCTCTTCAGTGATACTGCTGCTATGGTGTTCCCCACTGATGTTATATGGCTTTTGACTGTGAGCCATTCACTGCTTCAATAGTCAAATGTATGTCACATCAGAACAAATGGCATCATTGGTGCTGGAGTGGGAGAGTACTTTTTTCCATTTCAGGAGAGTAGGGGGCAGTAGCTGAGTTTTTAAAATTTGTAGAAACCCCCTTTCTGCTGCGCCTTTACAAATTTTGTGGGAAAAAATCCCTACAAATCGGTGCAGCCTTATCAGCAGTTATAGCTTTGCTGTACAACATGACAGAGTTAGACTAGGAAGGCAGTATGGCTCCTTCAAGGTGGGATGCACATTTATTGGTAACCCCTACCCTCCCAAAAAACAAAAGTTAAATACTCTTCTTCCCTTAAAAGCCTATTCCTCCATGTTGGAAGGTTCTGCTAACAAGAGTTTGCCCCATTCAAAAACCAATCTTTGAAAGAGGCTGGAGGCCACTGTTTAGGTTTCTTTAACCCCTTCCTACATTGCATAAAGCAGGGTCTAATGGAGATGCCCACTTTTCCCCATGGCTAGTGGATAACTCTCCTAAATGGAGGACATTCCTCATCCCACCTTCCCTATCTTTTCTCTATGAACTGGATGTTATTGGGGTACACTAAGTGCTGTGAAGCTGCAACTCTTAATGTTAGTATTGGCAGATTCCATCTTGTTACATGGCATATTCTATTTCCATGGGTTTGGTTGACAAATGACCCATAAAAGTTTTACAGTTCTACTCAAACTATGTAGTCAGTCCCCCCCCCCCCCCCCCCCCTCCACCCCCAAAAAAAAAAAAACTAGTTGGGTGGCTTAGTTTACACAGGGTTTGGATATAGTGAAAAATGACACTTGCATTGTGCTACATGTGGAAGTATTAAAATGTTGAGGATCTATGCTGAAGCCTTTGTGGATTTCCAATATTTGATATATCAGATATACATGTATTCTAAGCATCCTGTGTGAGCTGGAGTAGATTACATAATTTCCTCAAAGTTTCTGTGACGGAGCCCCTTTGGAGTCATTCTCAACGTCCTGCCTGTTGCTTCTGTCTGTAATAAAATACATTTTTTCTAGATCTGGAACAGCTCCAGCAGCAATGGTGTATGCACGGTGCAGGAATGAAGCTGTTTATAATGAAACAATGAAGTGGCACGCTGCCCAAGGTGTGGCTCCTTAGGAAATGTAGAGGTGCCAGCAGGGTACAGGATTACCCAATTGAGGGTGGCCTCACAAGAGACAGACATCATAGGTTGTCAGCTGCAAGATAACAGCCCCGAGCAAAGTTTCTACCAGGACAAACGTGTTTGGCTGTAGCTGGCAAACGTGTGTCCCTTTAAAGGGTTTGGCCTGGAACTATTACACCATGTTTCTGCTGTTATGCATCTGGCTATCGGTGTTTTAAGCGTGTATTTAAATTAGAAATAGAAAGTTATCATTAGTTGCTTGTCGTGTGTGTTTAAGAGATCATAGTTAAATATAGTGTATTGAACAGTACTAACTCTATATGGCATGGTTATTTATTGCAATGAAAATACATACCATTAAAAAAGGTGTGGTGTTCAATATATACAGTTTCTCACAAAACAGTGTATTATATCTTTTCATGGAACACTGAAGATATACTTTGATACAATGTAAAGTAGTCAGTGTTCAGCTTGTATAACAGTGTAATGTGCCCTCAAAATAACTCAACACAAGCCATCAATGTCTAAACCATTAGCAACAAAAGTGAGTACACCACTAAGTGAAAATGGGCAAATTGTGCCCAAAGTGTTAATATTTTGTGAGGTCACCATTAATTTCCAGCTCTGCCTTAACTCTCTTGGGCATGGAGTTCACGAGAGCCTCACAGGTTGCCATTGTAATCCTCTCCTCCATGAAGACATCATAGAGATGGTGGATGGTAGAGACCTTGTAGTTCACCTTGCATTTGAGGATGCCACACAAATGCTCAATAGGGTTTAGGCCTGGAGAGCTCCTTGGCCAGTTCAGTACCTTTTACCCTCATTTTCTTTAGCAAAGCAGTGGTCACCTTGGAGGTGTGTTTGGGGTCATTATGTTGGAATACTGCCCTGCGGCCCAGTTTCTGAAAGTAGGGGATCATGCTCTGCTTCAGTAAGTCACAGTACATGTTGGCATTCATGTTTACCTCAAAGAACTTTAACTCCCAACAGCTGGCAGCAGTTAGGAAGCCCCAAACTGACACTCCCTCCACCATGTTTGACTGTAGGCAAGACACACCTGTCTTTATTTCTCACCTGGTTGCTGCCACACATGCTTGACACGGTCTGAACCAAATAAGTTTATCTTGGTCTCCTCAAACCACAGGACATGGTTCCAGTAATCCATGTCCTTAGTGTGATTGTTTTCAGCAAACTGTTTGTGGGCTTTCTTGCACATTTTTAGAAGAGACTTTCTTCTGGGATGACAGCCATGCAGACCAATTTGATGCGGTGTGCACCGTATGGTCTGAGCACAGACAGGCTGACCTCTCCACCCCTGTTAACCTCTGCAGCCATGCTGGCAGCACTAATATTCAGAGTTTGTTTATTCAAAATTGATATTTTACGCTGATCACGTGCACTCAACTACTTTGGTTGACCATGGCCAGTGAGTTCTTTGCCATGAGGTACTATATTGAATTTTCAGTGACTAGTATGAGAGAGTGTGAGAGCGATAACACCAAATTTAACACCCTTGCGCCCCATTCACATCGAAGACCTTTTAACACTAACATGTCACATAATGCCATGCAGGTAAAATGACCAATTGGGCATAATTTGTCCATTTTCACTTATGGGTATGCTCTTGTTGCCAGCAGTTTAGTTATTGATGGCTGTGGCGTTATTTTGAGGGCATACTAAATTTACACTGTACAGCTGTACATGGAGTACTTTACGTTCTATCAAAGTGTCATATCTTCAGTGTTGACCCATGAAAAGATATAATGCAATATTTACAAAAATGTGAGGGATGTACTTGTGAGGTACTGTATTATGCTATAGATGCATTGAACAATAGTACTTTGATATAAAAATAAACTGGTCACGTTGATTTGTGATTAGCTAATATTGATGTGACTTGGCTTTTCCTACTTGGCTAATATTTACGCGAGTGAATCATATCCACTCTGATAATAATTAGCCTGAAGTTGTAAGACTGATAACATTGTTTCCGATGTTTCTATTAATACCTCGGTTTAATAGAAAGATGAGGTCTGGGCCTGGAACCATTCCCTTTTCATGTTTGGTAATGTAGAGGTTGGACTTCATAGTAGTTCTTATATTTGCAGTCCAAGCTTTGTAGTGTTATACCATGTCTTTTATATGGTAAATGGGCCACATGGGTATCGGCATGAGTCACTGATCATGTACAAAGCCAGTATGCTGGATCCAAAGCTGATAAATATTACTTGTATATGAGAGGATGTGGTGTATAGAGAAGGTCAATTTCATAAAGATATCTAAACTAGAGAATGTTTAAAACAAAAATAAAATAAATCCTGTTTTTTTTTTTTGCAATCTCCTTTTAAGGAGCATTAGCTATCAGCTGCTGTCTTTGGGGAACCCTGGCGGTAAGTATTAAAATTCCTTACAGTGCCACCATGGGGAAAAACTGTTTCACAACAACTATTCATATTAATAACTTGCCTGACTGTTGGGCAGGGCTGTGAAGTTGAAGTCGTCATGAAATGGACTGACAAAATATATAATTAGTTGGTCCAGTTAGTTCGATGCAAAGAACAAAAGGCATTGGGTCCGGCCAGTGCTACTGCTCCCATATCTTCAGCCTCATCACATGAGGAGTGTAATTGATGACATGGAGCAGGCAAAGCGCTGCCCCAGGGGGAAAGATTCTGCTCCCATGGCAAACAGATTTCCGCAAAAATTTTTCACCTGTTTTCAAGAAGTAGAAAGTTTCAACCATTAATCAAAACTGACTGTGGCTGAGGCAATTCCTTTATAGAGATGTTGCCCCTGTGGTCACCGCTTTGCCTCCATCCCAAGTTAGTGTAGAGAGGCCTTTCTCTAGCCTGGAAATGAAATCAGATGTGAGGTCATGTATGCAGGATCTGATGGAGGCAATACTTTTTCGCAGAGCAAATTAAGCGACGCCACGAATGTTCCTGCAGTGTTTTGCATATTTACAATTTTTTGATGTTATAAAGTCATATCAAATAAATATATTTTACACTGACAAGCAAAATGGTAACAATGTTTTGAAGTTGTGATTTTCAGGCTCCATATCTCTCCATCCACTACAGCTTTGTACATGAGGCTACTGTAATTTTATATAGTCATCTTATCTATCTTATACATAAATTTGACTTGCAAGTATTTAGCATCTGCTTAGTTCTGCAGATTCTTGACCTGTAACTGCATTTTTCCCTTTTTGCTCCTAAAAATCAAAATGTTCGTTATTATTTTGTTAGTATTTGGGAAATCCACCTTTTGGTTTTCAGCACTGCCTGAATCCTTCTGGGCTCTGGATCAGATTCAAGCATATCTTGACCAAAATCTGATCCCAGGTCTCTTCTACACATTCCCAATGTTGGTGCAGACTGGACTTGGATACATATACAGCTTATTATTCAACTCTATCCACAATTTTTTAAAAGATCAAAACATTGTTACCATTTTGCTTGTCAGTGTCTGTTCTACCTAAATAGCTTGATTATTGTATCATAAGGTGATAATAAGCCTGATGTTACCATTTTACTACAGTAAAGTTATTATTTAAACATGCGCCATGTATGAGGGAGTCAGGAGTCGGAGGTTTGGGAAATTGAGGAGTCAGGCCTTTGGCTTGCCAAATCCACAGCACTGCTGTTGGGGACCTCATCTTGTCCTACAGTATGGAAATAGAACTAAACAGAGGACCTTTCCTCTCTTAAACCATATTTGGGTGTAGGGAAAGATGTTTTCTGAACTGAAGAGTAGAGCAGAGCTGTGTGGATATAATATTCCAGAAGTTTTAATATGAGCTGATTTTAAAATTTTTCTTTTCGCATAAGATCACTGCTTGTGGCGTAGAGCTTTTCAAGTGGAAAATACACTGTTTATTGTACAGCGGGAATCGGAGGGCCTTTTTTTGTTTACATGGATTTTCATTTACTTTGGGACACTGATTAGGCCCATCAGAGTCCTGCCTCCTGTTATTGTAAACTGTGGCATGTATTCCCATTGAAAATATTGGTACCGTATAGGTGCTTTTTAATGTTTTTGGCGTGTTAAATGTATTTTACTCAGAAAAAATGCATACTCAAAACATGCTACATAAAGACAGCTTAAGGCTAGGTCTACACAGCACAGGTTTTACCAGGGCTGTGGAGTCGGCAAGCCAAAGCCCCGACTCTTCAATTTCCCAAACCTCCGACTCCTGACTCCCTCATACATGGCGCATGTTTAAGTGATAACTTTACTGTAGTAAAATGGTAACATCCGGCTGTTTATCACCTTATGATACAATAATCAAGCTATTTAGGTAGAACATACACTGACAAGCAATGTTTTGATCTTTTGAACACTTGTGGGTAGAGTTGAAGAAAAAGCTGTATTTGTATCCAAGTCCAGTCTGCACCAACATTGGGAATGTGTAGAAGAGACCTGGGATCAGATTTCAGTCAGTATGCTTGAATCTGTATCCAGAGCCCAGAAGGATTCAGGCAGTATTGAAAAAACCAAAAGGTGGATTTCCCAAATACTAACAAAATAATAGAAATTAACATTTTTTAGTAGCAAAACAGTAACAATGCAGTTACAGGAAAGAATCCGCAGAACTAAGCAGATGCTAAATACTTGCAAGTCAAATTTATGTATAAGATCGGTAAGATGACTGTATATAAAATTACAGTAGCCTCATGTACAAAGCTGTAGTGGAGGGTGAGATAAGGAGCCTGAAAGTCACAAATTCAAAACATTACCATTTTACTTGTCAGTGTAAAATCTATAAATTGGGTATGACTTTAGAACACAAAAAAATTGTAAATATGCAAAACACTACAGGAACATTTGTGGAGTCTCTGAATTTGTTCTGAGAAATAGTATTGCCTCCATCAGATCCTGCATACATGATCTCACATCTGATCTCATTTCCAGGCTAGAGAACGGCTTCTCTACACTAACTTGGGTTGGGGGCAAAGCGGTGACCACAAGGGCAACATCCCTAACAATGTCAGGGTATAAAGAAATTGCCTCAGCCACAGTCCGTTTTGATGAATGGTTGAAGTCTTCTACTTTGAAAGCAGGTGAAAAATGTTGCTGAAATCTGTTTGCCATGGAGCGGAATATTTTCCCTTGGGGCAGCGCTTTGCCTGCTCCATGTCATCAATTACACTCATGTGATGAGGCTGAAGATATGGGAGCAGGACCCAATTCCTCTTGCTCTTTGCATCGAACTAACTGGACCAACTTATTATATATTTTGGGAGTCTGAGTCGGTCCCTTTTATGACTCCGACTCCGGCAAAATAGGCACCGAATCAGAGTCCACGACTCTGACTCCACAGCCCTGGGTTTTTACCTTGGATTTTCGGCGGATTCAGTATTTTGCATCTGCTGAAAATCTGACGGTACCCTGCGCTGTTTAGCAGGGATTTTTTACCATCAATTTTAAAATCCGGCAGCATATGCAACATGTATATTCTGCGTATTGGCGTTGGATTCCCATACTCTGAAATGCATGGGGCCAACAGCAAATGCGTAGACCAACTGCGGCTTATGCGCAAATCTGCGCCAAAAAGCACGGTCCAGCATTGTCCAAATGCCGTCGGGTTTAGGATAGCTTAAGGCTATGTCTATACAGTACTGGTTTTTGGTCGGATTTTCGGTGGATTCTAAATCCTACTGTAACCAGTGCCCCATAGGCAGCAATGGAAAATCTGTGCTGTAGTTTACACAGCACAGACTTTTACCGGTGGATTTTAAAACATGCTCTATCTTCCGCCGGATTGTTGTCTGATTCTTGTACAGTCAATGTACTGGGCTGGTGGGAAATCTGAAAATCGTCTGCGGTTTCTAATCGCCAACCTGCGCCAAAAACCCTCTGTATAGGGCAATGTTAAAATGTCAGATTTTGGATGGCATTTAACATTGCTTTGTAGACATAGCCTAAGGGAGATTGGATTTTGAACTAAAAAGGCATTTTACCAAATCCCTTAGGAGCATTTTCGCTAACTTTCCAGTTCAGACGGTGAAGTCTGAAAGGGTTTCACAAGGTTAGACTTCTTTACTGTACACCAACAACGGTAATCCTGTTTCCCATGGGTGATCCAGGGATGTGTCTGGTTGCTAGTGGGAGTCCAGCAGGACTTTTTCCACTTTATGATGAGTTTGTTTTGGCCATTTAATTTTTTGTCTTTTTACTGGCTCAGTTGTGATTTGTAAGACTCTTTAAACCCTCTGCACTCCCAAACAGCAAGTAGAACACTACTCACTTACGCATAATGCTCTGTTTATACTGATGCATGGACTTCTATTTTTCCAAAAATAAAAATGGAAAGAAAGACTTGTATAATACTAGGCCTGCAGCCTTATATCAGTTGTATTGTTTAAAATTATGTCACTTTAAATAAGCTTTTGGCCTTTTTATGCAAATCCTCTGTGGTGGTTAAACCGCTTCTGCTGTCTACATAAAGTAATTGAATCTTTGGCACAACAATGGAGCAAAAATGTATATTCTCTAATCACCATTATAACCTCCACCCTTTGAATTGTAACTGCATTCTTTATTTTTACCCAGCTACAAATGAAAGCAGTGATCTTATTTTTTTCAATGCAGTTGCAGTTTTGCATAAATCATATCTATTATATATTTGTGCATGTATGATACATATTACACTGCTTTAAATTGTAGCTGGGTAAAAAAAAATACACAATCTTAAATGGAGTTTTTTTTTCCCTTCTCACCCATATATTTATAATTCTACAAAAGTAACATGTTTGGGAAGAATAGATGCCAGTCTAAAGCAATTACCTAAAGCGCCTGTGTTACAGAATAGTTCTGTTTTGGCCCATAAGGGAGATGACAAGCAGAAGACCCCTCTGCGATACTATATTCCCTGACAAGGCATAAGGACAAGGATTGTTTATGGGACTAGTATCTGACAGCAACTTTCTTCTTGTACATGTTGTGCCAAATATGCATTTTTATTGGGGTGTCAAGAGAAATGACTATTGTGTGGCTAGCTTGAGCATAAAAGGTTCACATTGCTTGGAAAACCCCCACCCCACCAGCATTAAAGGGGTTGTCTCACTGCATTGATTCATCTTACCTCGGTCCTGTTTTCTTAGTTTCATTTTGAATTCAGGGGTGTGTTTGCTGGCTTCCACTAGGCTGCAGTAGAAGCCAGGTCTGTAGCTATAGCAACCAGTGCTGGCAGCCTATTAGGATAGATCAGACAGGTCTGTAGCTATAGCGACCTGAGGAGCTGATGAAGCTCATACAAGAGGGGATATCTCAGAATAGGTAGGACACTGTTAATGGACACATATTGCAAAGTGACTTGTTTTTGCAAGATCTTTAACATAAAAAACAATCCTTGTGTGGTGATTTTTTTTTCCCCCTTGTTTGCTTTTTCCCCAAAGGGGAAAAAAAAACATACATCAGTCACCGGCTATTTTCACAGTCTTTTAAAGGGGTTTTGCCACGATATCATTTCATACCTCCTGTATCCTGCTTTGTGTGCTCAGAAGGGGGCGTGTGTGTTTTGTTTGAATTGCATATCATGTGACTTGGCAGGATGACATTACCAGGCCTTTCCTCTCTAGTCGAAGAAAGATCTGTTTATGTATAAAGCTGAGAGTAGCTCAGAAGTAACATTTTTGCCTTGCAGCACAAGGGTCCTAGGTTCAAATCCCTGCAGGAACCAAACCTGTAGATTTTTTTTTTTTTTTTTCCTCTATCAATGCACAGACCTCATTGAGAGTTTTATTTATTTGCTCTGTTTGACTAATTACTAACTAGTCCAAATGACAGGAGTAGAATGACAGCACCCGGGGTTTGAATACTCGGTAGCTACCTGAGAAGAGAGGCGATGTCTGAGCATGTCTGACCAGGACTGAGGACCTCACAGCCCTGGTCGTTTCCCCTGGAGATGAGCTGTAAACAATGGATCACTCAAGGAGCAGCTAAAACAAAAACGGTGCTGAATTTCTAAAAATGAGTGGTGAAATTGTTTAATTTTCAAACTTCCCACATCAATTTTACTTCATGGCAGAACCCCTTTAAGTTGATATATGCATATAAATTCTTGCAAATATTATATCACTGACGCTCTAGTGGACCTGGCATACAGATTGAGAGGCTTCCTTCCAGTACTTGGAACAAGATGGTGGTGGTTGGAAATGCTTAACCTCCGCTCTCACACAAGTATTGTTTAAGTGTGTAATGCTGTTTTTATCTATTAAAAAGATTATGCAGGAGAGGTTGTTTTCCCAAATTGTGCTGTAACCTGATAGAGATGAGTTAAGATGATTCTATGACTACAAAGGTGGCTTACACCATTTGGCAGAAAAGTCAAAGTTACTAAGTGTCTGGCTCTCCAGTGGAACATGTGAATTCATTTGATGAGCTTTGTTTGAATGAGGTGTAGCCGTATTTCAATGCTTTCTTTGGCTATGTGAATTAGTGTAAGGACATGGCCCCTGCTTTACTTCAGTGTCTGCACTGAATGCAGTTGAGTCAGTAACTTGCCTTAGAAAAAATTATATATAATGTTTGAAAAGCCTGAAGCGTCAATTTGAATTGTCAAAATGGAGTGTTTACTTGGTCCTGTTATTGTTGGTTCTCACTTTTTAGTCCCTTGCAAAGTGACCCCTCCACCCCCTTCTATCTGATTTATAGTCTTACTACAAGAGCGGTAAGGCGATGTTCGCACGGCTTACTTGGGCACGTATTTCAGCCCGTAATTCGCGCCGTACTGTGCGAATTATGGGCTGAAATCCGTCCGCGTCATTACGGTAATCCACAGTTCTCATAGAGAACTATGGATTCTGTCTCCTCTCCCTGCTCGTGAAATACAGCGAGCGGGGAGAAAATGACTTAAGTTATTCATGGCGGGATACGCGCCGTGGATAATGAAAGTCTATGGGGCCGGCGAGCTGCCAGTCCCCTTGCCCTCGTACACACAGCGTAATTGCAGGCGAAATCCGTCCCACAATTACGGCGTCAATCAGACGTGTAAACATGAGTTTTTTGTCAACACAGCTGTATGAGAGCTTCAACCCCCTCACCAAGACTAATTAAATTTTTTCCTGGCACGTTGTTGACTGACATTGATTAAAGGGGTTTTATCGTTACAAAGATCATGTCTCAGAATATGGGGACAGTAAAAATAAGCACTTTTGTAATTGGGTTGCATTACCTCTGTCACTTGGTTTAGCAGATATAAGCATCTCTGTAAAACTGTCTTTTATTTCTGCTGTTGCTGGGTCAGAACGCCCCTGGGTCGATTCTGGCACCCTAGACACGCCCCCTGCCCTGGGATTGGCTGGCTGACATTTCATTCAGCCTGTTGGGATATGCCCCTAGACAGGAAACGTCATGGCCACGCCCCCTGCGCTGTGATTGGCTGCCTGCACACTCTGTGTTTACTCCCCTCTGAGCTGTTAAAATCGATAGTGAAACCAGAGTCTGCTGGCTCTGTACATCTCAGCTCTAGGGGGAAGGATCTGGGCAATTACTGCCTGTTTAAAGGGCTTTTGCCAAGAGGTTGATTCACCTCCTCACAGGTTCAGTCCATACAGGGGTTTTGCCATGATGTAATGTTGACGTGGGATCCTCCAAAATGGGTTTTTAATCACTTTTCTAAATATATGTGATTACAAAAATTGCAGTCTGAGAGAGCTACAGCCTTCCTTACATGCCCTTGGTTACTTCAAAGAGTCTATTAGATACGGCCTGACAAGAGCTGCTGGCCGGGCTTGCGCAGAGAGCTTCTTATCTGATGAGACTGAGCTGCAGAAGTTTAAGGCACCGGGTAGCAATATGTTTTCTTTTGTATACAGAATAAACTAGTTGTAGTGTTATTAGATACCTGCTTTATCTGACAGACAACATGAAGAAGCTTTCAAGCTGCTGTGTAGAATAGGTGTTCTCTTTTTGTATATAGAATCCACAAGTTATAGTTTGCTTATTTCAGTGAACATGTCACAGGAGCAGCAGCTTATGCAGCTCGTTCTCTGGCTGTGTGTGTGTCTCTCTCTCTCTTTCAGCTCCCTGATTTTTGTTTACATTACATTAGCATCTTAGCCTGTGTCTGCTGTATTGACAATCCACTCTTGTACCCTTTATTATTTCACTTAAGTTTTGAGATGCTCCCTTGGATTCCTCACTCATCCCATCCCCCTCTTCCCTGCAGCTTCATGACTCAGCGTGTTTTGTTGACATTCTGCCTGTACTAAGGAGAGACCTACCTAAATGGTCTCTTGGCAAATCCCCTTTAAGCTGCTACTTTGAAAAGAGGGCGTTCTGTTCCTCAGATCGAATGCAAGCCCTACCTCCTTATGATGTCATCTGTAGTGTATAAAATAAGGATTCAACACGGTCTGTATGAGCTGCTTGTTTAGTGCGGTGCTTAGGTGATCAGCTTGGCAATACAGAGGTTGGGAGTTCAAGTCCCACCTTTTTTTTTTTCTTTTTTTTTTATAAATTGTACACATGTAAAGATATGAAATAATTGTAGCATATAATGTAATATATATATATATATATATTATATATAATATATATATATATATATATATATATATATATATATATAATATATATATATATAATATATATATATATATATATATATATATATATATATATATATATATATACACTACACACATAACACACAGATCCCTAATGCCCACTCATCACACCAACACTTCAACATAGGATACAATGCATTACTCTCGGGATGAGACATGATATAGGGGAGCTATGTATGTGTATATATATCATTATAGAGATTGACATATATATTTTAGGTCTCTCTACATATGTGTACAATTTAGGGGGAGGAAAAAAATATACCCTGTGAGGGGACTAGAACTCCAAACCCCTTTGTTGTAAAACCAACACTCTACCGCTTCACCATCAGCCCAAGTCAGTTACCGGTGAAGCAGGTTCTTCTCTGAAAGCTGATTTGCCCCCCCTCCCCACTGTTTTCACTCATCACTGACAGCAAGCAGAGGTCTTTACTTGAAGCAGACATTTGTCCTTGTAGTTGAGTAAAGGTCTCTGCCTGTTGTCAGTACAATTTGGTTGAACACCACTAGAACAGAAGTTAAAGCTGCTGGCTTTCAGTGTGTAAACTAAGAGATATAATAGATATAATAGGTGCTTGCCGCAGCTTGTGGAGCCTCAAGGCTGCAGACATAAGCATGCAGGAGGCTACAGAGCTGTTATATCCAGACAACCCTCTGCATCCCCTGCTTCAAACAAAATGATGATGTCACAGTTCTTCAGTGAGGGGAGACACGCCTCGTGGGAGGGGAGACAGGCCTCATGGGAGGGGAGACACGCCCCTGGATTTCAAACTCAATCTGAGAAAATTAGCAGAACAGCACGAGCAGCTCAAACGATAAATCCCCTTTAAGTTTCAGGGAGGACTGGGGGAAAAAGTAATGAGAATTGATACTGCTACAGTTATAACAGTCCAAACTACAGTATTCTCACGTGTATTTAGAGATTTCTTTTCTCTCCCTAAATGGGGATTTTGTTGAATGAAAATGATAAACCGCATAATGACACCCCTTTTAAAGACCAAAAAAAAAAAAAAAAAGAAATTAAGAGCCATAAGCAGTTTTAGATTCATGCATGCCATCTCCTAGTCAGGCTGTGGGTGGTTCTGTAGCTGTGATTAGCATACCTGCTTTATATTCACAGCTCTTCTAGTTGCACAGATATGAGCAGGAGATCTTTTCTATATAGCATAGCGCTTTAGAATTCAAAGTAAGCAAGTGATTTACGCTCCTTTTGTTAGAGAACTTTATTCTCCAGCTGCTGTTGCACCCTGCTCTTAGATGCTGACCTGTGTGCACTCAGAGGGCACAAAATATCCTCAACAAAGCAAAAAACAAACCCCAAATCAATGTATTTGGAAAAAGTCTTCATTTACTGTTCCCTAAATGTTGAAAACTAATTGTTGTAGAGAGACCACCCCTTTATAAACTTTTTTTTTTTTTTTTTTTTTTTTTATAAATTTACTTTAGTCCCATTAAGGGATTTTAAACATGCAGTCATTTGATTGCTCGTACCACATTATGCTGTATATATTAAATTATACTGGTCATTGTAAAACTGCCAGGCCTAATACTGGACCATACCTCTGTCATCACCTACAAAGCATACACAGATGGGATCTGGGAGCCTTCATTAGGTCCATAGTTACCACATTAAACCATTGGCTCCCTGGGAACACATTGCAGGGGGTGCCAGTGGGGTCAGAGGGAACCCGCTCCCTCTAAAACCTCTAAGGCTATGTTTACACAGCTTATTTCGGGACGTATTTACGTCCGCAAATACGTTTCAAATAATAAACAATTAGATTAGCATTGATTCCAATGTAAAATACGCCTCGTCATTCACATGAGGCGTATTTTCGCGATGTATTTGCGGGAGTAAATACGTTCGTAAATACGATTGTAAAATTAAGTCCCCTGTCACTTATTGAGGCATATTTTGCAACGTAAATCCCCATAGTAAAGAATGGGTAATGTATTTCCGGTGCGAAATACGTGCCGCACTTTGACACGTATTTGAAACTTATTTCGGGACGTATTTGCGGACGTAAATACGCCCCGAAATAAGCCGTGTCAATATAGGGTTATATGCTATGGTCACTATTCACTGCAACTTTTGTGTGCTCCTCCTCGACTGCGCAACTGTGGGTTTGGCTTCAGCATCAGCCCATGTGAGTAACTGACTACATTTCTCATCTTGTATTGTTGACACCTGTTCCACTGGGTTTTCATCTTCCAGTATTTTCCTGGCTGGTATGGGTTAAAGAGCCTGAATCCATTCTTTGCCATTAGAGCAGGGTCATGGCGATCAAATACCCAAGCCCCTGCTTAATCCAGCACATGACACTGATGCTTGCTCATTTTTTTCCCCTGCCGACAAAATGTATGGTGGCCTTTAAGGGGTTAAAGGAGATGAAAACTATCAAGCTGTGGAATACCATTTAGTTCTTTACTGCAGTGATATTAGGTGATCTGTTTATTAACGGTCACACAGTATAAAGAACCGTTGAACACAAAGGTGTGCACCAAATAATTCAAAATGTAAAGGTTTTGTAAATTTAAAGCTTTTTTTTTTTTTTTTTTCCTTGTTTAATACAGAAATTAAAGACAAGCCACAAGAAGCCGAAGTAAATAAAGTACTTTCTAATCCATCTCACCAGAGCCATATGACAGATGATGGGCTTCAGAAGACTGCAAAGGTAGGGTTTCATTTATGCACCCTTTGACAATCTGGCAGGAGCAGTGGGTGTTCTCAATGCTTCAAGTAGAATTTTATGAAATCTAAGTACGGAAATAAAGCCATCATTTCGACCAAGTAAACTTGAGTACAGTATGCTTAGGCTTCTACATTCATATAGAAGCTTATATTGGGTCCTTACAGCTTAAAGGGAAAATGGATTTTGCTGCCCTTTCTGAGAGCAGGATGTGATGGAGAAATAGCTGAGCTCTTTGATATGATATATGTAATGATTGGGAGCAGGATTTCTGTGAACCTGGCCACCCAGTTTCCTCTTGCTAGGTAGTGCTCTGGCAGTTGTGGACTGGTTTGCATGGTCACTGCCTGTTAGGTCTGAGGTGGTTGGTTACCTAGAAAACAATCTGTAAACAAGCAGGATAGATAACCTGCTGTATCTTTTGAAATGATCCGGTATTGGAACTAGAAAGTATGTGGTTACAATGTTTTTACTTTTTTTTTTTTTTTTTTTTTCTTTCTTTCCCTTTTTTTCCCCCTTCTCTTTTTCTACACGTTTAAGAGCCAATCCGTAGATGGTCTTGAAGGGCAGGACTTAAAAGGAGTTATCCCAATAGATTCCTTTCCAAAGATGTTTCATATATACATAATAAAATGTTTGTTCTACTTTTATCAACCATGACCTAAAAGTTAGACAGGGTAATCGGACAATCTGAAAGCATGCTGAATTTATCACCGTGGCTAGCGCGTAATGAATGGTGTAGCTTTAGACTTGTATACTTTTTTAAAGCCAGGGTTTTTTTTTTTTTTTTAAATATTCCCCCGCTTGTTTTCCATGCCAGTGTTTTGGCTTGCTTTTGGCACCATGTCTCACAACATAGCCATACCCACTTTCTCATGAGGCCGTACCCACCCTTTGAGCAGTGTACAGACAGTGTCTTAAGCCCATAATAAACGTGTGGGAAATATGAGAATTTCTACCATTTAGTTATGGAAATTATTTTGGCCATGATCCCTCCCACTATACCCTACATGCTTTTATCCTCCCTTTTTTAAAACGGAGAAGCTAAAAAATTGGTAGTCACATTTTTGCACAAATTTGACTTGTATTGATACTATTTTTGTATGGTAAATATTGAATCCATTTATACATAGAAGTTAACTGCTTTGCACCAAACTTTTGGCCTGTTTCTCTATGCAAGTTTGGCAAACCTACAGCTGTTCCCAAGTAAGGTCCTGTTTAAAAGGAGTGCATTTTCTATTTAAACTTCTATACATTTCTAATTTCATTGTATAATCCTTTAAGTATATACATGTTTTGTTTTCTGTAATAGGTAGTTTATATATTGGAGAGAAAACATTCAAGAGCTGCCACCGGCTTCATTAAACCAGTGACTGACAAGAATTGGGAACTTGCCAAAAAGTATGCCTTTTTTTCACCCGTTGACCATCGGCTCCCACGTATACATGTCCCACTTGTAGACTGTCCTGCAGACTTCTTAATCCGACCACAAGATTTCACAAGCACGCTCTTCATCTGTCGTATCACTGCTTGGAGGGCAGACAGCAACTTTGCTGAGGGGTAAGTGCATATGTATATATGTTTAATGTATTTATGTATGTATATAAATATTATGTGTTATTCTTTCATGATCTGTTTTACACAATTAGAGAATCTCTTGATCTTTCAGGAATAAGAATCCAGTGCCACTGAGATCTTTTAAAGTACTAGCCAATTTCACTGCATCCCCCGGAGTAATTTCATGTCTTTTTGGCTAAGCTTCTATACTTTTGGAAGTTGCAGCCTTACATTCCCCCATCTCTCCTAGTGGCTTCAATCTGGTGATGTCTGCAGATAAACTGTTACCCTCCCAGGGCTTAACTGATCACCATAATGGTGATTTATGCATATCGCATATTTTGAACCGTAGAAATGTTTAATCTCAACAGGAAGGGGCCTTAATATTGTATGGACTAGCTCACCTTATTACTCAAAACACTACTTTGAAAGGAGGGCCGGTATGGTTCTTAGTGAGAGCATGTATATTAATCAATTTGATCATAATTGAAGCATAACTAGATCTCTATTGGCAAGTTGACCAAGCTTTTGCTCCATCAGCCTGCTCAAATCCAGACTGTTTGACACAGGCCCAGGGGCTAAGTGGAAATGCAATGGTGGTCATGTCATTTTGACATTGTGGTCAGTGGTCATTTTCTTTGCCTTCACCAGAGCCATACACTGTGGCTACATGGCACGTGCTTGCGCAGCTCTTTTCTGCAAAATAGTGGTGCGCTTCAGACTGGTCAGGCCAGTTTGTCATAAAGCACATTTTTTTTCTGGCGATCATGGGAGTCATTCAGCCAATGAATAGTACACTTCCTATTTTCTGTCTGACTAGGCGACTATTTAGTTGCACCCTTTTCCTGCATTCTGACAGAAGTCTGGTTGGTTAGAACCAGTCTGAGCTGAACATGAAGTGCAACACTACTAAAAAGCGTTTTTAGAACACACTTTGTGTCATAGATAATGTTAAATGGATGCACAAAACTGGACAATGTACATTTCTTCTAGAACACCACATATGCTCTTGAGAAAGCTAAGGAGATGCTAGGCTGGAGCTTCTTGAATTGAAATATGGTGACCTGAAAAATAGCTAGTAAGCCGCATTCACAAGTTACCCCTGCAGTACCCATTGCCTCACTCGGACATGGCAGCACATTTTTTTTTAGCAGGACTAGACAAGTAGATCCCAACCTGCTGTTCATCACCAGAATTCAGAGCTCTGGTAAAACCATCGAATCCAAATTGGGAACAGTTTGGGAGCGGATCGTAAACACAGCACATATTAATCCTGCCTTTCCTAGACTGCTGGACATTAAACACAAATGCATATGCCCACCTCTCCTGAGACCCATAGTCTGCGTGTTCCAACTTTTGACATCTACAGCGAAATCTCCAACTGTATGAGATCGGCTGATTTCTAGTTTATGCTTTCACAATAATGGGAATCCTACATGAGGAAGGAAAAGGGATTTAAGTGATTTAGAGAGAGTTGCAAACACCTTGCAGTTGCATGCCCTGTGACTGCAATGCCCTGCCCAGTATGGTTACCTCACTCGATGTAGGTATGGCTGGAAGTCAGCAGGTCGTGTCAAAGATCACCACAGCAGCTGATGAACTATTGTCATTTAAGAACTGTATTGTTCTGCTCAGACACATGATGGTGCTCAGGGTAATAACTATTAGACCTATTCTATCACCTTGGTCAACATCTACATGCAAAATGGTGATGAACTTTTTTCGTTGGATAATGTTATGGGGGCTTATCATTCTTATATTTTTCCCCAAATGAGGGGCCCGGGGGGTCTATTTGCTGCCCATTTCTAGTGGTATAAGTAGTTTTCACCACTTAAAAGGGGGTTTGTCTCCTACAAGGGATTGCTTTTTATTTCAAGATTTTGAAAAAACAAGTCACTTTGCAAATGGTCCATAACTGTGCCTACCTTTCTGAGATTTTCCCTCTTGTATGTGCTTCATCAGCTCCCGGTGCATAGCTAAAACCCTTTAAATCTCTCCTATAGGCTTTCACCACTGGTTCTAAGCTACAACCGGGTTTCACTGCACCTAGAGAAGCCAGTAAACACGCCCCTGAATTCAAAATGAAAGCAAGAAAACAGAACTGAGGTAGAATGAGACAACACCTTTAATATTTTGGTTGCACCTTGTCTGCCCAAAGAAGAGACAAGCTTTCAATGATTAAACTTTACCTTGATAGAATATTTCCATTCAAGCAACACACTTCTCATTTTTATCCATTCCCAAATATTGTCATTACAATTCTTCTCTACCTGTGGAAAAACCATCCACAAATGGGGGTTGGTTAAAGTTTTTCTTTGTGTCTATTTTCCCCTTTAATTACTAGCTTAGTAGACATTCTCTCAGGACTACAGACTGGTGGATACTTAGCGGGACTACGGTCTCCATTTTACTTCTCCACCATACTTGATCTTACAAACACTAAAGAGGTCACCTTCCTGCTGTACTCTAGACCTACTCTCATCAGAGCCTAACAGGAGTGTCCTCTGTGTTTAAGCGGCTCGCCCCTCTTTGAGACGCAACATGTCACTCCGATCAGATCCGACCTCAAACTTTAGCTTCAAACTTTACTGCTCACACAAAGTACTGAAAGACACAAGCATATTTCTACAGGTATGTTAAACCAGGTACAAAATGTAAAAATCAGAAAAATCCCCCAAATACATAATCTAAGAAAACCAAAAACAGTTATCAAAAATAAATTTCAGAACTGAAATACCACAGTAAATGCCAAAAAGTATCCATTTTGTGAATCAAATGTATGCCAAGTGTTGGTAAGGGGCTACGTTCTTTTATCCATGTCGTAGTACTGATAAAGGTATAAACCAAAGCCCACAAGCTGAGCCCAGTCCATAAACATTGAGGCTGTTTGTTAATTTTGGCACCTCCCCCTCAGGGGCCCGGGGGGCAAAAAACTCCAATTCCGGGCATTTAAATAGTAGTGCTGTGGCGTGTAGGCAGTTGTGTTATAATGTACTGCAGACTAGTGTACACACATTACACTCGTAGTCATGTACCATAGGTAGACTAAAAATAAAAGTAAAAGGCAAAAACAGCAGAAATCAATTTCTGAACATTACTGATCTGTAGAATAAAGTACAGTACATTGAACTCATGAAAATGAACCTCCTGTGACGTGCTATAGTTTTTTCTGTACACCCTACACTTTAAAAAAAAAAAAAAAAAAAAAAAAGGGGTGGTTTTGCTAGTATGTGATACAATAGATGGTACCGTTAAGTTCTTATGTGGCTATGTAGTTGGACAAATTTTATGACTTTTCAAAGATTGGGATAAAGTAATGAACAAGTCATAAACAAGCAATGGTGATATTGTGTATCCATAAACTGGGTGGTGCTGTGGAGATGGTCACGGCACAGTTGCTGATAAATGGAGTAGATGGATAAAACACAAGTGATAAGTAAAATATTCTATAATCAAAGCATGCATAAGTCAATATAGTCACAAAAAATTCATTCTGAGAAATACCAACCCAACATAAGTTGATATCCCCTGATTGGCTGGCTAGACCAACAAAGACCTGAACATGCATTGACTTAGCTGTTTAAACCTCTAGATAAAATGCTGGCCTGTAAATTACGGTAAGGTCAGCCACTTAATTCTATACTGGTTATGCAAGATTTCAATACCAGGTAGGGGTCAAATCTTTAGACTTTAAGCTTTACTTTTAAAATGTCCATCCATCTAAGGCCAGTATCCTAAAAATCTGTCCCCAAGGCTGTCAATCCAGGGCCCCCATAAACCTGGACCACTCATTACCACTTCCTATCTTGCCCCTTTTTCTTATAAAACTTGGTCAGGGCCCGGACTGGAGTACTGAAAATACTGCCTTTACTTCCACTGTGTGTCCATAAGCTTACTGCAGAAGCTCCTTTCTGTGAGTAGGTTGGGAATGAAGAAAATTGAATTGAAATGTACGTGGCGTAACAGTGCTGTATTATAAAACCTTTACGTTATGTTCACACGGCGTAATTGCAGGTGCATTTCGCCGCTTATTTGCACTTGAATACACCCAAAATAGAGAGCTATGGATTACGTCCTGCTCCCCAGCGTACAATATGTGCATATTATATGCCAAGAGAGAAGTAACCTGCACCATGGATAGTGGCTGTGGATGGGGCCACCCCCTTCGCGCTTTAGAAGTACGCACTGATCAACTCGTACTTCTAAAACATCCGGCGTACTGCGGCATGTACGGTATGCGCAATATGCCATGTGAACATACCCTTTATATAGATCCTTTTACCTGACGAGGCAGGGTTAGCAGTAGTTTTACTTTTTTGAATTTGATTTATTTTATTTTTTTTTTCCCCTTTGCTTCAAATCATATAAACTTTTATATATGCCAGAGCTCAGCTTCTCTCCCTCTATTACAATCCTTATCTGATAGATGGGTACAAACCACCTGACAGGTTTCATTAAAACTTTTAGGATGACTTGTCTGCTGCATCTTTAAAACTACTGGTTTGCTACCTGGTTACTGGTTTGTAGAAGCCGAATTTAAAGCTTCAGTTTTTTGCCTTTTATAATATTGGTGTATTGTTACACAAGTGTACAAAATTGCTGGTACCCTTCCATTAATGAAAGCAGGAAAACCCACAATAGTATCTGAAATAACTCTCAAAACTAATGCATTTAAATTTAATGGAAATAAAGTAATGACTGAAACTGGCCTGGACAACAATTATGGTACCCTTAGCTTAATATTTTGTTGAACAACCTTTCAAGGTGTTCACGTCAAATGATTTCTGTAATGCTCCATGAGACTTTACTTGCACCTGTCCACAGGCATTTTGGCCCACTTCTCATGACCATCTCCTTCAGCTGTCTCTAGCAAAGCCTTACATTATTCCAAAGTGGCTAAGAGCAATGTGTTTTGAGTCCTCCTGTGTAAGGACTTATGAACAGAGACCAAGCTTTGACACTGGTTGGCACATTTCGTTCTGGGATGCTTTGATAGACTTGATTTCATTGTACCCTGCACAGGTGATTCTGTGCAAGGTGCAGCAAAACCACCTCCATGTTTCACAGAAGGTCCAGTGTTTTTTTGTTTGTATGCTTAATTTCTGCCTCTGCAAACGTGGAACTAATGTTACTTGCCAAAAATCTAATTTTTTTCGTCTCCTTCTCCTAGAAGCTTTATGGCTTGCTAATATATGCATTTTGGCAAATTCCAGTCTCTTTTTATTTGCTTTCAACAGTGGTTTCCTCCTCTATCATCTTCCACTAAGTCCTTTTTGGCAAAGACCGCAATGAATTGTGCATTCTGACACCGATTTACCTTAACCTTGGAGTTGATCTCTAATCTCTTTGGAAGTTATTGGCTCTTCTGGTTACCATTCATATCAGTCTCTTCAATTTATCATCAATTTTCCTATTGCGGCTATGACCAGGGAGGTCAGCTCTATTCCCGTAGACCTCAAACTTCTGAAGTTTGCACAGTTGCACATATTGAGCTGGTTGAAGATAGTCTTATAGCCTTTACCTTTAAAATGTTTGAATTTTTTTCTTTCTAAATCTCTCCTTAGCTTCCTTTGGTATCATGGCGAGTACCATCCTGAAAATGGACCGATCAGCAGTGACTAATTTTTACCCTTTAAATAGACTATTTAGAGTTTGAAGACACCTGTGATCCTAATTACAGGACACATCTGAATTTTAAAGGGGTAGTCTCACTTTAGATCCGGATGACATAGCACTAGGACATGCCACCACAGTCTGATAGATCCAGGTCCTACCACTGGGACCCGCACCTATCTCCAAAACAAGCCCTGAAACCTCTCCATACTAAGCGAAGAGGTAGCGAGACTTTCATAGAAATGAATGGGAGTTCTGAGAATAGCAGAGCGGCATTTTTGTCAAGGCCAGTTTAATTAGTTTTTACTTTTTCAGTTGAACCTCAATCCGAACACAATGTCTTATTTTCGTTAATTTTTCAGCAGCTTCGAATTTATTTTTATTTTTTTAATCTCACTGTCATGTACATGGAATTATACATAATAGCTTGGAGACATGGTCATCCTGTCTAGGATGAATAAATGCAATTGTTATATTGCTAGGATTATTGAATTCAGATTTCTAACCATACCAATTAAAGTATGAGTAGCCCTGCAACCCCTGAAACCTAGTAGCTCCAGGTTTGTAAGGAACAACAAAACACCTAGAATAATATTATACTCCATGTTTTACAGTTGAAATTGGAAATCTTTTTCATTCTATTAGAACGCTGCTCATATTGTCCAACTAACCATAGTTAAGTAACCCATCTGGGGCAGTCATCTGACACCATGGATAGTCTTAGGTTCTTTTTGCCTACCTATTCACATAACTGCCCTCCATAGTGTTGAAGAAATGTGAGCTATGTGATGACTAGTCTGTTTCAAACAAACTGTTATTCTATCCAAAGTGTCATTGGTTACCCCAGGTCCCCATCGGGATTCACTTCAGATTTTGTAACCTGATTAGTTATATACCTATGAAGGAACTAAACCCCATAGCGGTCATTAAAGGGATGAGCCATTACTCTGAAAGTGCAGGAGATCTCTCACCAGATTACAGATAAAGCCATGCTTTTCAGTCCTTCCAGCACATGTACCTTTGGTTTACTGAAGCTAATCTTTTTAGATATTACTTTGCTTCAATCTCTGTCCATCAGTGGGAGGAAGGGAATGTCACTCCCTGCTCTCTAAGTTTGGTATGGAGGTAACAGATGTGCTCTTTTGAGCACGTAACATACGCTCTTATCTCATGACTAAAATCGATTGACCAAAGTAATTAGGAAGCCTACATTTAAAGGTATTCTCCAGGACTATCGCTTTATTGGTTATAGGGCTCACAACTGTATTATATTTTACCTTGTAATTCATAATTACAAATTATTTACCTGTTCGGCTGAATCAGAGTCCTGTCTTACCCTCCTTTCTAAGCCCTGCAAACCACCTGACGTTCATATGGCCTCTCAGAAGCACACCCACTGAGTGATGACAATGTTCAAAGTCAGGCTCCGTTCAGGAACACTCCCCTGCAGTGGGCATGACTTGACCAGATAATCTGGCTGCATTTACTCTTGCCAGCCTTTAGTTTGAAAGTTAATTGAAGTAGTTACATTGCAGTAATTACAGGTAAGGGGATCTGTTTGTCTGAGCCCTGCAGACAGAAATGCAAAGCTGAGGAGTTGTGTATTGATAATTACCTTCCTGTCTGCAGCTCTGTGTACTGTGACTCATGAGTCACAGTACAAAAAGTACAATCGTAATTTTAAATTTTGATTTCATTCAAGGAGTGGGGGGATTACAGACTGTCAGCACATAGATCCTAGCAGAAATAACTGGAGGGAAGTACTAGATTACAACTGCAATGCGGTCTGGGAGTTGTAGCAAAGGGATGCTGGAGAACTACTGACCATCCCACAAAGAGGAAGTGTCACTGCAAGAAGTAAATCTTATGTTAGATGAATGAGGCAGAAGAAAAACACATGAAGGTAGTGGAGTATCAAATTTTGGTGCATATTATTATAGTTTTCTGTGAAGTCTTTAAAATCCCTGATAATCTCTTTAACTGTCGGTGTATGATGAAAGCTAACTTTGGTTTTTGTGGGAACCACTTTAAGGAGTGAAGTTTGATTTTTATTTTAATTTTTTTGTGTTCCCAGCCATTTTTTGTCTATTCATTTTTAATTGACATAACTTAAAATAAGCCCTTAAATGGTTATGTTTAAAATGGTTAAAGCTTGTTTTAAGGGATTCGATGTTATGGAGTTCACCATTTGAAATAAGTGACATCTTATTCTGCAGGTCACTATGGTTATAGATTTACTCCATTTTGAACAGTCTTTTCTACTTCTATAAGTTAACTTTTTTTTTTCTTCACTTTTTATTGGTACCAATATGGGGTGCATTAAATGCTTTGATCTAACTTATTTTGGAGGTTGGACGACCACTAAACACCCCTCATTTTTTACATTGTGGTTTTTTCACTGTTTGCCCTTTGTGATACATATGATACTAAATTAATTTGGACTTTTAAGACTATGGCGATGTCTAGTCCTCCTCCATCCTGCTTTGAATGAGGGCAGAAAGACCCGTCCATATGTAAACTTTTTTTTTTGTGGGGGTTGTTGCTTATTTTCTCTTTAACGGAGGCTGATTTAATAGCCTCTGTTACAGTAAAATACAGCCTCTTGAACTTGCTACAGAGCTGGGCTAGGTCTGATTTAAACCCAGCAGCATTTTCAGCTGCTGAGCTCTAGTGATTTTATGAGCAGGGGCCAGAAAGCCTGAAGGATTTTCGCTGATCTGTATACAACTTCACACTCTGCACTGTGCTCCAGAACATCTACCTTGTTTCCTTGAAAATGAGACACCCCCCGAAAGTAAGACATAGAAGAGATTTTGTTGAATTCCCTAATAGAAGGCAACTCCTCAACCCCCTCTCCCCCTGAAAATAAGACATATTGGAAGTCATTGCTGCAGGTCCCCATACACAGGACCGTCCCTAGGGGCGGGCAGTGGGAAAGGTTGGGGTGTTCCCAAGCCCCGCCCACCCTGAGAAACAGCCATGGAACATGTTGTCTTAGCAGAGGGATGAAGGACCTGTGCAGGGAGGTCATGTGACTGATGTACACTTTCTCCTCTCCTGGGATGTTCGGGACCTGTGGTGACAAGTGAGTGAGGGATGGAGGGAGTAGAAAGATACTCACACCACACAGGATGACTGATGGGGAATGCTGGGACTTCTAGTCCCACAATTCCCAGCATGTCACATTTGCCAACCTTTGAGATAAGTCACTGCAGCTGCCATAAAATGTCCTTTACATACATATATCCTATGGTTTGTGTCTCTAAACTTTAAGATATATACGCACACTTACTAGTAGAACATGCTATAATTTATTCATGGAAAAATAAGATCTCCCCTGAAAATTAGACATAGTGCATCTTTAGGAGCAAAAATTAATATAAGGCGCTGTCTTTTTTTTCGGGAAACGGGGTATGTAGAGTTGTATGCAGCTCACCTGGACATATTTAGTGAATGGGTGGTCAAATGGTGGTTTTTTTTATTTTTATTTTTTTCTATTTATCCATTTTGATCAATGTGACCACAGCATCTTACTAGTTAAATGGCTGGGATAAAAGTTCTTTGATCCGGTCTGCTAATGGTGGGTGTCCGCTATAATTAACAGCCCGTTCCAGCTGTCCTGAAATGCTCTTGAGATATATTTCATTGGCTGTTAAGAGATTAAAAGATTCCAGACAGTGAGATTCATTTAGTTCAAACACCTTACTTTCAGCCTCTTCCTATTCTTCCAAAACTTCATTTTTCCACACCGTTTTAACCTATGTCAGAAAGGATTCTTTCTCCCATACAAACTTGTCAGGGTGGGAATTTCTCTTTAGATATGGTATTTCTGTTATTATACTATTATAGGAATCCACCAGGTCTCAATCGTAAACACAAGTAGGTTGGGACAGACAATTGCTTCAGGGGTCATGATAAACTAGGATCTCTCTGGCAATCATGGTGGTCTGATAATTTGCTTTATATGGAGTCATTATGATGAATACAGTATTTTAAGTGATTTCCTGCACAGCAAAATTGCAAAGGGAATAAACTTCCAGGAACCAACAATTTTTTTTATTTTTTATTTTTTTTTTTATTTTTTTTTGTTTTTATTTTTAACATTGGCAACTTGAATACACAGTTACTAAATGGAGACCTTGTACTTTTATTTTAAGGTTTCCTTTAGGTAGAGTTAAAGGGGATGTATTGCTTTTTCAGTTGGGCTGTTCTCTTGAAGCTTGATGCTCTCACCTCCTGAAATCCAGGGGCGTTTCTTCCCCTCCCAGCTGGGTGTTTAACTGAAGGGGGATAACATTCACTGTTCATGTGGCGTGCCTCCAGTCCCCCCCCCCCCCCGCCCCCCCCCTCTTCCCCCCTCCATATATCACTGTCCTCTCCCTTTGCAGTCTTATTTTGTAAGAGCTGCTTACAGACCACCGGCCTGCATTCAGTCTAAACAGTATTCTGTGTACTCCGCACTGATCTCTCACAGCTGGAGGTTTGCTACAGTTGAATCCATCCAGAGCACAGATCCCTCTCCCTTCATGTTGACATAAGGCACCGACACACAATTCTGCTGTTTTCTGATTGTAGCTGCAGTGTCAATGAGGAGCAGTTAGCTGTATAGAGTGAAATTGTTGTCGGCCCCTAATTCTGAGTGAGAGGCAGGAATGCAAGCTGAACAGAGGCAGAACAGAATGTAAATTAGAGCCCTCAGCTAATGAAATGCAAGGAGGTGGGATCTGACCAGCACTAGAGAAGTTTGTTTACAGAGAACGAAGATAAGGGAGACAGTGAGAACAAGACAGCTTTGCTAATGACATCCAATTGCAAAGTTGCTTGTTTTCACTGTCCCCCCCTTAATCTGCAGGCCATTTAATGAAATTATACAACCCCTTTAACTTGTTTGCTATATAGCATCTTTACTGGTACCCTCACTTTTTTTTTTTCTCAAATTAAATGGGTTTTTCCATCTTTAACCCCTTATCCACCCCATTTTGCTGCACTGTCCACTCCTGCTACTCTTACTGTGTTGCATGGGTGGTAGAGACTCTCCTGACACCAGGCCATTGGTGTGGTCTGGTCTGAACATGTACCCTCTCAATGGTGCATTGGAACCATGTGGAGCTTTTTTTTTTTTTTTTTTTTTTTTTTTTTTTTTTTTTTTAAAAGCTTTGAGGTCAGTGAAGCAAAGCTTCTTTTTATTTGCGGCCCATTACTTGCATTTACTGTTAGAAATTCAGCACTGTACTGGCAGTAAGATGTGCTCCCATGAATCTGGGCAACCAGCCCTGTCCTTTTATTTGGACATAGCAGGGAATAATGCCATAAGCCATTCTCCACTGCTAAAGCACAGAGGAGGTTGGTAACCTAGAAAACCATCTGTAAACAAGCAGGGTAAATAACTTGCAGTAACTCTGAAATTAAGCAAAAACAGAATGGAAATGTGGTAACACTTTTTTTTTTTTTCTTTCTTTAACCTCTGCCTACATGTTTAAAGAGAATCAGTGAGATGAGAATATTCATTAAATTACATTAAGGGACCATGGTTAATTATGGCGCTATACTAGGCCTTCATTGTTTTTGGCACCCTTCCCCTGAGACGGATACAAACCTCTTAAAGGGGTTGTCTCACTACATCAATTCATCTTACCTCAGTCCCGTTTTCTCAGTTTCATTTTTGAATTTACTGGCTACTACTGTCCTGCAGTGATGATCTGCTGAGGACACCAGGTCTGTATCTACAGCAACCAGTGCCGGCAGCCTATCAGGAGAGATCGAACAGGTCTGTAGATATAGCGACCTGAGGAGCTGATAAAGCTCATACAAGAGGGGATATCTTGGAATAGATAGGATGCTTGTAATGGACATGTATTGCAAAGGGACTTGCTTTTGCAAGATCTCACTACAAGGATTGCTTTTTATGTTAGACAACCGCTTTAAGTGTGTACTTGTCTAATTTCTTATCAGAATTTTGGTCTAATCATTTCTACTTTTGATTTTGCAGGTGTCTGATCTCTCCCCCCTCCCCCCCCCCTCTCCACACACACACCCTCAATGTGTTATGCCTAGTAGTACTGTATCCTGTGTTCAATTTTTATTTTGGACTTTGGCCTCATGCTTTAGATTTTTGCAGTCTGTTGCAAGAAAAAAAGTCCTTTTTGACAAAATAAAAAAAACCTGACGAACCAATCCTAAATACTAGATTATATGCAATTATTAATACATAGCTATAAAGTAAGGAAAAGCAATACTTTTGGTACATGGATAAAACACCAAACCCAAACTTGTCTTTGTGGCACAATCTTCCTTGACCACATTGCTGTATTGTAAAATTAGAACCTTTTGTGGCTTTAATAAAATGACATTCAATGTAGTTGCTAATTTAGTTAACATTTTTAAAATCTTCAGATGGAGCATCTTGTACCGTAATGTATTTTCTCCGTAGCTTTAGCAAAGGGCCAGCCACAATGTATATTCCATTTACAAAGACCAGTTCAGGCTCTCCTCGTACTGAGAAGGTAAGAGTAACACTGACTAATCAACCATTTGGAAGGAAAAAGGTCTTGTGATCCTAAAGAAAGCCCGACATGCTTGTCACAGCTGCACTGTGAGAATTTGAGAAGAGAGGAAAGAATAATAATTACGATGATGATTAGGAAAAGTAAGTGGATCCGACATGCATGTAATTGCTGGGTTAAAGGTTGCACAGAGGAAGCACCTTGGGTGCGGCTAATAAACCTCAGAAAACAACAGTGAAACTGAGCAAGAATCACGATTTGCTGAAATCACAAGAGGGATTCATGGCTCCTCTACTGGCTGGTTCATTGGAAGTTTGAGGCACAAAACAGGCATTAACATTACCATAGGAAAACTATGAGCAATATACAGATATGAGCACATATGTTACAGTGAATAAATACAACCTTTCTACTTTGTGAGCAATAAACATTTTAGTGTGTATCTTTAATTTGCTGCGTTTTTTTGTCCCAACACTATCCTAGAGTAAAATATATGAAAGATAACTGCATTTTCTGGCCATGTGATGGGAACTATTCTCTTTTTGCATTTAAAACTGAATTTACTCAAGTGCAATCCCTTTTCATTATCGCACAGTGTTCTTCTGTATGAATAGCCTGTGGGAGCTTTTCTAATTTTCTAGTTTATAATGTAGAATTTCATTTTATTACCATCTGCGGGCTTGTTCTCATTTTGTAATGATTCATCTTGCTACCCTCACAAACAAATTGCTGACTACTGGGAGTCTTTAACAGCAATGGATTTGACCTTTCTACAAGTAATACAGCCTATTTGATTTATTTTAACTGGGTGCAGAGTGTACTTTTATTGCTGCGTTACTTTAAAGTTGTATTGGTAAAAGCAGGCGCTCTTTAATACATTGTGTCTGAGCAGATGTAAATATGAGTGTTGGAAAATGTAAATTATCAAGTTTAGTTTCTACTAAAATTTCTTCCCGTTACTTCATCCCTAGGCTTTTGTGTGTGGTGTATATCTATGTGTGTGTGTGTATATGTATATGTATGTATGTATGTATGTGTATATATATATATGTATATATATATATATATATATATATTATATATATATATATATATTATATATATATAGTGTGTATATATTGTATGTATAATTTCTCATTTTTATTTTTTTTGCAGAGGAAACTGTGCCTTTAAAACTATCTATATAGTGATGTGCTCTTTTAACCATTTTAAAGAGCGGATACATTTTTAACCCTTCGAGTCCCCATCACCTGGTCATATTTGCCATCACTATACATGATTTGGAGCAGGGCATTTGTTCTAGCTTAGCAGATCTTTCCCTCGGGGTGAAGGACCTGGTGACCCTTTCAGTGGCACGTGGGAATGAAAGTAAGGGGGGAAGTGTTTGTACTATATTTTAAAATCCTAAAACCTGATTATAGGTTACAAATGTATTACTTCAATACATTTTTCAAGTGGAGATGATAGGTTTATTTGTATTAGGGCTGTGAACACTTTAACCTGACCATATTCAGGAAGGGTCATCAACAGCTTGGTGATGAAGTGTTGTAAATACCTTGTGTGGTCTGAAAATACATGGATATCCACATGTAACAAGGGCTGCCATGTAATCTTCAGGGGGAACCAGACAGCGAGTGTTTCATTCTTTTGCAGTGCCCCCATAAGCCAAATAATTTATTACACGGTGACCATTACATTTTATAGGATGTCCATATAATTTGTGGACATCCAAAAAGATTGATTTTCTAGCCCTTCTAAGCACTAGCTGATAGAGGAAGGTCCCTCTTTTGGGATCTGAGTTCCCCAATTAGGTGCTTGAAATTGGGTCTTCTGAATCATATTTAATTCAGAGTACTTCACCCTATATAGAATTTCAAAGTAAAGATAAAAAATAACTTTTATAAAGCTGTATGTTATCAAGGATACCACCTCTTATCCCACAGCAATGCATACTTTTATTGGTACACCTAAAATGCACTAGCTTTTTATTTAGAAATGTACATTTCCAAGCTGATATTTTAAGTAGATTATAACTGTAAAATTGTTAAACAATTTGTAAGTTCGTACAGCAACTGAGCTACATGCTAAAATCCTTCAGGTAGCCATCCTCAAAACCTGTTCAGATACAATTTTTCCCTTTTGATTCTTGGGTCTCACCAAGCAGGAAAGACTTGAGTAATTCATTTAGCCATATGATATGGCAGATCATTAACGAGCTGGATGGTATTTACGGAACATATGAGATATTGGTAGAATCTGTGTCCTTGGGAACATTTTATATTGGATAGACCTGGGTGAGGCCATAGAAAACGAGATCATGACATTCAGATCCTTCTTTCACGCCTATAATTTTCTTGACAAGCTTTTGTTTGGGCAGGAATGTTCTGTTTTATTCCAAGCAAGTTAGGATAAAATCACATATCGACTTCATCCTGCAAGCCCATGGCAAACTTTATATAAACTGCTGACACGCTGTCCAGGTTTCCTTGGTTTCATTGTCAATTCTCAGGTTTTCGAAGAGAAGAATAGGTCTCAACTAGTCCATTCAGCCTTCGCTAGCTTTATACACTTGTGCACTCAACTTGATCTCTCCTAGAATAACACTTTTATGTTTATGTAACTCATTTCAGTAATGTAGTACTTTCCAGTTATGCTCCTGAAGTGTTCTTCCATCCATTGATGAAAGGAGAGGGTAAAATGCGGTTTCTATTGGTTTAAAATAGTATAATATGATTAGCAAATTGTTACAATTGCACAATTTTCCATTGTGTTTTGCAAGCATACCCAAGGTCTTCAAACCATTATAAAGGGGTGCTTTCAGGCTTCTGTAACAAAATGTGAATTACTGTATTAAAATAGATTAGAAAGCTGTATAAATTTATGCGTTTCAGTTCACACTTTTTTTTCAAACTTTTGAGTTGTAAATGGAAAACATTATTATTGACTTACAGAGGCTGAAAACCTTTTCCTGGTAATTTGTGTACTGCACATTGCAAGAGAACATTGATAACGTAACATTTCTCAACGTCAAAGGAGTGCAAACTTTCCAATTTACAGCCAATGACTACGGTCCGATAGTGAAACGTGTGGTTTCGGTCACCAGTAAAGTCAGTGCCAAACTGTCAGTCTTCACTTTTTTTTGGTCTCCTGGTTTTCTTCCTTAACACCAGCAAAGAAGGTATAAGGATTTTGCTACAAGATCCGCAAGTTGCCATTGCCAGTCATGCAATAGTCATGGCTAGGTAACCAGTAATGCAAATTAAAGTAGTAGTATGGTAAGGAACAGAGCCAAAAATATGACGGTATAGAAGATACTTGAACCAACCATCCAACCATCCAAGGCAGATGGAATATCCAGTAACCACTTCAAAACCATGCTTAACTCCTGATCTCATCAGACCACAGGACTTGATTTCAATAATCTATTCCCTTATTCTGCTTATCTTCAGCAAACACTTTGCAGGCTTTCTTGTCCATCTTTAGAAGAGGCACCCTTCTGGGACGACAGCCATTCAGACCAATTTGATGCAGTGTGTGTGGAGCATGCTCTTAGCACTGATAGGGTAACCCCCCACCCTCCCTTTACCTTCTGCAGAAATGCTAGCAGCACTCATGTCTATTTTAAGAAGACCGTCTCTGGATATGACGCTGAGCACGCCCAGTCATTTTTTTTGGTCGATCATGGTGAGGCCTGTTCTGATTGAAACCGGTCTTATTAAACCACTGTATCTGTTTTGCCAACACCCTGAAAATGAGCTGCAGCACATTGCCCATCTTCTTATAGTTTAGACCATCTTTATGTAGAGCAACATTGAAAGCTGTAGGCTGTTATTTTGAGGGTACACCAAATTTACACTGTTTAAATTGGCCACTGACTACTTTATATTGTATCCATGTTATACCATGAAAAGCTAGCTATAATTCAAGGTTTTCAAAAATGTGAGGGGGGTACTAACTTTTGAGAGATGCTGTAGAATTCTCTTGAGTCAAACTATATGTTAGTGTTTGAAAAGGAGACAAAGATAAATGGCTTAAACTGCATTATGAATCTTGTTTAGCTTTGACAAATCTGCACTTTTTTTTTATTTTGTTAGACGTGTACGTGCTTATCAGCTCCCTCTGGTTCCTGCCCCACCCATTATCCTATTTTTCCATGACATGCTGTGCTTATTTGCTCATTCATCTAACTTGAAATGGACGCAGTGGTTTTAAAGTAAACCTCCTAATGTGTCATATGATTTGGGCATATGGTAGATATGACCCCTAATGTGTTTACCTAGAAGTAAAATTGTCTGTATTCAAAAGAGATGTCTTGTATCTTTTTTTTTTTTTTTTTTTTTTTTTTAAATGGGTGGTTAGTTTTCTGGATATCATTTGTAAAAAGTCATGTGCACTAGGTCCTGTTAAGTGTCTTGAACGTTCTCTCAAGTATTCTTTTTCTACTATTAGTGCCTACTCTCTGGGCAACTAGTAGTTTGACAAGGTAGGAGTTACAGATGGTGATTCAATTCCGTATTTTTGATCGGTTCTTCTCAGCCATTTTCTCATCTGAAGGACTGGAGAGGGAATACATTCTATGCGAAGTCTTCAAACATTCCTCAGTGGTGTACACTGACGTAAACCCATAACTAATCACACACCTACATGGTATAGCCCCACAATACCAGGTTAGAAATGGGAGGTCTCTGATTACTTGGCATTGGACCTACCACTAAATGTTTCCTATATTACATTTTGTTTATCACCAGTGATTTATCATTTCCAGTCAGTGTAGTTGCCTGATACCGTAGACCACTGTTGGATTAGATATGTCCATTTTGTAGATAGCATCACACTCGACAGAATGAAATACAATGGTTTAGCAGACTGATTGTGTCACCAACTTGGATACACATAAGAATACAGTGGTGAGCAGCACAAAGAAAAAATGGAAGAGCTTAGTGCTCACCTAACAGACTAGAACCAAAGTCTGAAGATGCATCCAAAAAAAGTAGACCGCATTTCAAAAAGGTGGTGATTTCTTAACCCAACAGAGATGTTTGACAGAGGCTCTGTTTTAGAGCTGAAACGTTGCGTTAATAAATCGCCACCTTTTAGATGTGCGACCTATCTACTTTCATTTAGCTTTATCTTCAAACTTGGATACACAGGCTCAACAGCCTGTATCGCACTTATTATGTTCAGATCGGCTTAGTAGACAGTATTTTACATAATAGATGTTGATGGCTGAAAGAGCACATTGACTTATTGGTTAATGGGGTTATATCATGGTGTCATTTTTCCAGAAACAAAAAACCTAGAGGGAGAAACAAAGTAATGCAAAATGTTACAATATAGTGGTGTCTGTCTCTTTGGGTTTGTCCTGTCCTTGACTCCCCTACACTGCCTCTAATGCGATAGATTTTTTTTTCCCCCACTTAATTTTTTTGAACTGGTCATTGCCTTGGTTTCTGTAGACAATGTTTACATAGGCCTATCGGGAGAATACAACTGTCATTTCAGTCCTTCACCTATTTTTAGATCATCTTGCAGCAGGTTGGAAACCGAAAATAGTCTACCATACCATTCAAGAGTTTAATTCTGTGTTAACTGCTGGAGAAGAATATATAATTTTTTTTTAAATAAAATTCTGAAAGTACTAAGCAACTAAGTTTTCCATGAATATGGAGTTAAATAAACTAACTGAAGTCCTTCTTTGTGAAGAAAGTGGCTTAGAACATTTAGAACTCCAGCATAGGAATATAGACTTCAGATTACAGAAGTTAGGCCCCATCCACATAAACAGAATAAATTTGCTGTATAGAACCCTATGGCTCCAACATGGTCTACATTGGGATACCCTCTTCATGTTATTCCTACAGATACCAGCACTGGAGGCATAAAACGTGAATGGAGACTTGAATAACTTGTCATGTCATACCTATAAAAAAGGACATTGGTGAAAATGTTGATATGATCCATGCATTAGTGAATATTAGACATCCTTCAATACCACTTTCCCTATGCTCAGCCCTTATCATTGAAGAACAGAAGCTCTTGCCGAATGCCAACTGCACCAGACTACAGACAGTGACTGTTTGACAAATGTCCTACAGCCGAAATGTTACATTTAAAGTCACATTTTCTTTGTATTGTTGGAGATTGTGGATTGTATCACTAATTAAAGAAGTCTTTTGCATTATCTTATGAGTGCGGTCAATTGACTGAACCTTAATGTGGAGGAGTGATTCTCGTTATTTGACCAGCACCATACACTCAACCTGTAAGTGGAGTGCCTCTCCAACCTGATATTTTCAATACATATAAGAAGGCGGCTTGTGGTTTCTTGAGCCTAGCAGTTGTCATATGTAATTTGGTTCTACTCATTGGGACATTTTTACAGCTGGAAAATGGGCTAATTATGTAGCTCTAAGTGCTTCTGACAACCAGAAGTGCCTGATAGTGCATGAGGGGATTCCAGCATGTTTTACTAAGCAAAATGCATACATTTTGTGACACAAATGTTACATTTCACACATTGTGCTTATTGAATGGCAACTGCTTGCTTGATTCTTATGTGGATTTTACATTGTGTTCCAGCATTAATAGTTGCGTTTTTTCTGTGTTCTCCTCACCCCCCCCTCTTGCCTTTAGGAAGTTGATGAAGAGTCTTGGACAGGCTGGGGAGATTGAACCAGAGACCGAAGGAATATTAACAGAATATGGAGTGGAGTTCTCTGAATTCTCTAATAATGTGCTGCAGTGTTTACCTCAGAATCTACCTTGGACTATTCCTCAAGAGGAGTTTGAAAAGAGGAGAGATTTGAGGTTTGTTGTAATAATGGGTCTTTTCATTATTAGTATATCACTTTTTGAATACTGGTTAACTAGTTGAATTCACATTGTACAGCTATCCAGGTATGCCTGCTTATATGTAGGCTTTGTACTCCATATGGTCAAGAAATTGAACAGGTAACAAATTAAGACTTGCTTGATCGGTGAGACTGTGCTCGGGAAGATGGACTTCTTCTCTTCCAAACAATCGCTCATGGACCTGGTTAAGCAAAGTGATTTCCACCTTTAGGTCTTTTCAATGACTTGCGTCGTGATGTGCGAACCGATAACATGGAAAGCTGTGATGTCATTAAATTTGCTCCATCAGTATTATGCATAGAAGAAGCCTTGTTTTTTGCCTTCTGTCTATTTGGAACAAGCACGAAACCTCTTTTGGTAGTATCCTGTATAATGCTGGTAATTTAATGAGAAATATGGTCATTTCTAAGCAATACTAGAGGTGAGCACTGTGTTTAGCCGTGGACTCCATTACCATATGGTACCTGACGGCTATTGTAATAATTTTTCCAATTTTTAAGGGACTTGATATTCGTTGTTTCTTTAGAAGTGAAACCTGGCATATGATGCAAGGATCTTCAGTTACATGAAAATGTATCAGCAAAATATAGAAGTCCATAAGAAATTGTCGGAGGGGTTTTTACCACCCTAGACTTTGCTTGCATATCGCTAGTATATGCCATTAAAGTCCGTTATAGGTGTGGATCCCACCTCTGGGACCGGTACCTATCTCGGGAATGGGCCACCAAAAGTTAGATGCACACTGGAGAGCTGGTTGTGCTTATGCACGGCTCTCCATTCTGTTCTATGGAAGTTCAGGGCAAAGCCGAACACACCACTCAGCTGTATTCGGAACTCCCATAGAAGAGAATGGAGAGCCGTGCGCAAGGGCAGCCAACACTCTGGTCTGTCTGTCTTCAGAGCAAGTTCACCAAGGGTGAATCTTAATTTAGGTTGGGCTATGATGCACTCTTTTCTTGTGACTAAACTGGAAAAGTGCTTTCCTCCTCAGCTTGTAAAATTTAGTCATAAAGACCTGACAATATTTGGTTGTTGACTTATTGCTGGAAAAAAGTAGGATTTCTGTCAAATTTAGTCATTCTTACAGATGATGCGGATTCTTGGCAAGTGCAACAGGATTTACAAATGAGGATATTGGTGGGGATTTAGAGATTAGAATGGAAAGAGAAAGTTAAAACAATTTGTACATAACGATGATTTCTGTAAAAGCAATTTTCATAGCAGCCCCTAGACCAAAAAAAATGTATTTTAAAATAATCCCTCTTTTCCTGCATTTACAACCGTAACTGATCTGTGTGCTTTTTGATTACCTTGTCGTAGAGAAACGGATGTTTTTAGTGCTACTTTATTTTTGGCTCATAGGTGAATGAATGGATCTCTTGACAGCTACTGTTCGATGCTCTATTTATAGTGCCTAAAATCAATGTCCAATCTATTTCCATTGTTAAGTTTTCTTTGAAATGTAAACATTGTGAAAAATCAAAGACAGTCATATGCTGAGTAATTAATTAATAGGAAGTTCTTTAACTAGAGTTCAGGATTATGTAGAGATTGCTATAAATTATTTTTTTTTTTTTAATCCAATATCCATTTTGTTTGTTTTGGGGGAGGTGTATGGCTGATTTTACTGCCTGAATTTTTTTATATGGTTTTTGACAGTTTCACACAGTTGGCTAAAGTAACCTTTGCAGGCCTTGGCATTTTGTAGAAATGAGGTCAAGTAACTAGGATCACTATCTTTGCATTTATTTTCGAAATTCATGGAAATTTCGAAATTTTAAAAGCGCAGACCAAGTTTTTATGATCAAGTTCAACCTTAGATGCCAAATAATTACTAAAGCAATTATTGCTTTGGAGCTTGACCTTACCTAGTTTTGTAAAGTTAGATTCATCCAGGTATTGCACATGCTTGTAGAATATTGTAAACTCTGTGCAAACCTTCTTAGCATGTTGGCAATTAGACCAATGAAGCTAGAGGAAAAAAATCATGTTATGTACCCGGTTTGTGTGTTTTGTTTGATCCCAAATTGTTCATTGTTACTTAAAAAATAATGGACAACTGAACATTACCTGTGAAATTTTGGATTTTTTTACTGAATGTAAAATCCTTTTCGGGTCTGATCCAATGAGGGTCACAGCACCTTGGGTAAAGTCCCTTGCACTCAGAGGCTGACACTAGCTGGAAACGAAACGTGTTGGCGCCACCTGGACAGACTAACGCTCCTACTGATGCCAGGCTATTTAGTTGGTACAAACCCATAGTAGAAAGGATAAACCGTAGTCCTATTCCAAAGGAGAGAATGTCCAAATGAGAATTGGAATAAGACAAGAATTAGAAATGCAAGGAACCCACTGTGAAACGAAGGAAATGTTGGTGGGTCTAGGCAATAGGGGTGTGCAAGTAAGCATCCCTAATGTCTGATGGAAAGAAATTTGCCCTGCTACCGAGTTATTACCGAACGGAGAGACCCCATGTAGAACTTGCGTAACTGAGCTCCTTGAGATCCAAGACAGGTCTGACTGGACCCTCCTTTTTTTTTTTTGTGGGGGGGGGGGGGGCAACCTTGAAAAGGTTGGAATAAAAACCCCAGAAATGCTCAGATCTGGGAACCGGCATAATTATACCCCGAGGTAAAAGGGCGTAGATTGCTTGAAAAAAGCCACCACCCTTGCAGGAGAGGCAGGTGGGAAAGAATGAAAGAGCTGGGGGAACAGATACAAAGTGGGTCTTGCATCCTGATGATGAGACTTCCCAAACGCAGGCGCCGCTGACCTGGACCCGCCAGACCACTGGAACTGGAGGAGGCAGCACGCTATCCGAGAGGAACCTTTGGGTGGGGGAAGAGTCTTGGAAGGACGTTTGGATGTTTTAGAAGGAAATTGCCAGGAAGAGGCTGGCTTGGACCCTGAGGAACAGAGGCCCTTTTTCCTTACAGGCCTATAAAAGGATTCTTGAACTGAAATTGAAAATTGTTTTCACGCAACAACGGTCGTGGGCAATTTTGAGGGAGCAGGGAACAGTGACACCACGTAACCCCTGAGATTATATCATCCAGACGCTTCCCAAAAAGCCTGCTGCCTGAAAAGGGGAGAGCAGTAAGTGTCTTGTTGGAGGCTGCATTAGCCGGCCAAGACTTGAACCAAAAAGCACACTGGACTGCCACTGTGTGAGCAGATTTTCTAGCACCCAGACGAACAGATTTCAAGTGAGGCCTCACAAACCATTAACGGCATACATGAGCTGGCATGAGAGTACCACTACTTCTTCTGTAGCGGCCGCAGACGATGGCCCCTGCTGCAGCAGTTTGGCCCTGACCGTCAAGACATTGCTGACCCAGGAAGAAGCAAAGGCAGACTGCAGCACTGCTTCAAAAGTGGATTTACACAATCCTCTTATCTGCATAAACTCACAGCACCGTTGCCGAATCTGATGGAGGAATGGTAGTGCTCTTTGAGAGGCATGAGACTGGGACATCAATGGAGGGAACGTCCAATAACATAGCTTAAAACCCTTTTTCCTTTTCCTATGGAATTGGTGGCTGTTTGGTAGAATATAAATGTCTGTCAGGATGTTTCCACTCCAAGAAGTTCCTTAAGCTCCATGTTGGTAGGAAACGCCAAACGCTACTATCTGCTATGTTTAAAAGAAACCACCTTCTGAGAGGCAAGATGCCACCACCGTCGACTGGATGTTGACTTGAGCAGCAACTGCCATTCCCATCATCCCCGAATCAAAGGGGTCCCCAGAAAAGTCCTTATCCAAGAGTGAGGTCTCTATATCCAGCATAAATCTGTCTGAAGAGAGATGAGGCATACAAGGTTTGTGGTAATGCTAGTCTTCTTACTTAACCTATTCCTCTGAGATGCGCAGAGCCATGGGAGGTTCTAGGTTGGACAGCAAGCCAAGACGACAGATGCTCTTTGATCAAAACCATAGCCTGGAAAGGTCACCTACTGCTAGTGAGAGGGACCAAGCCCATTCCTGGATTGTTGACTCCTGACAGGAGGGGCCAGGCCCTGCAGCAGCTGGCTGGGGAGCAATGCAAAGGGAGTTAGTCTACACACTTAATATGACAATGGACACAGACCAAATTGCCATCGCTTTGGGAGCAGGTGGCTTTGGCCCTTTGTGCTATTAGTCCCCTGCACTGCACCCACTGGTTACCATGCCACTTCCCAAGGACAAAGGGCTAGCTTGGCACACCAAAGGTGCTGTATCCTCTGGAGAGAGCCAGGAGATGCCTTGGAGAAGTGAAATGCCAGCACAATGGTATATCTGCCGACCCCAGGGGTGACCAGAAAGATCTACTCCCCCCCACCCCCGCCCCAAGGAAAATGCATTGGTAACCGGTGGCACCAATGGAAAGTAACAAGTCAGTGGGGCGGCAGGGTTACAAAAAATGTCCCTGTAGCCCCCTGGAGAAGATCAAAAAGATGAAAAACAGCGAAACGCAAAAGTGCCCCTGTGATGGGCTGCCGGGTAACTGCAGGGGAACTAAAAAGTTCCTGCAGTCTTCCAGTAAAGGTGAAGAGAACCACAAAAGCCCCAAAGAACCCCAAGGATGGGGAACTTACTATCTGGCATCTTCGGGCATATGCCGAATCACCCTTTCAATACCATGCACCTTCCAGAGTGGGGTTACCCGAATCCAAAAGGAAACTGTGGGTGCAGGTGATTGACACAAAAGGAGAAGAGGACAGCGGCTGTCTGGTTTCCTTATGCTCTCGGAGAGGAGGGGAGGGGGGTTTACAATCAAAGTGCCAAACACGTACAAATGCCACCTCCTGCAAAAAATGTTGCAGACTTGTAGAGCCTGCTTCCTACGGACAATAGGTTAAAACAAAGTTGCTTGACGTCAGTAGGAGGGATTAAGTCCATCCAGTCGGAGCCAATACATTAGGTGGAAACAAAGTGACAGCCTCTTAGTACAAGGGCCTATACCCAATGTGCTGTGTCCCCCTGATGAGGTTGAGCAATGTATTCACAAAGGACAGAATTGTGGAAACAATCCACATGGATTCCACCTTGAAATGGTCGGTCTAAAATCAAAAGAACCTTTCCCATGGACCTCAATAGAAAATGTGGTGGTGTTCATAAAACACGTATTTGCAGCAATATGCACCCAAAACATTTGTATGGGGTTTTTAAACACTGATTCACTTCCAAAACCATGTACATATGAACCTTTCTGGGACACATTTCGGACTATAAATCAAATCCAAAATTCGACCCTTAATCCACATGCAATAAGCTTGTGAAATACTCGAACAGGAGTCTGTATGTATCAAGTAATAGTAATTGTGAAGTGGTGTCATTGTGGTAACTGTCAGAATGTGTACATTGCTCGGTAACGCGTTTCAGAGCAGTATACTGATCCAAACCATGTCAGCCCATAGTCGGTCTGACTGTTGCCAGTAATCTACTTTAAACGGTCAGCTTCAACATTACAAATACAGCAGGTAAACCAATGCGTATAAAATTGAACAGGCATAGATCAACTTATAGATATCCACTTGGCCTTTCATAACTGGGTGCTTTTTTAAATATTTTGAGGGGCTTTTTTTCTTCATTAAGGAAAAACGCAGTTTTCAAGCCACAACTGAAAGTGGAATCAAAAGGAATAGAAAATGACTTGCATTTCTCCCTGTTACTGGACACTCTTTTTGGCTTTGGTGCAAGAAGCTGTACCACAAGCTGCAGTGGTATTAAAAATGTGTGGCTTGAAACCACCTTAAAGGAGTCTTACCACGAAAGCATTTCATGCCTGGTTTAGTCAGCTTTCAATGTGCTCAAAAGGAGGCGTGTCATTTGTTTGAACTACATATCATGTTACCCAGCTGGCCTGACATCACCATGCCTTTCTCCAGGCAGTGTACCCACTCTAGAGGACTGTTTTATTTAGAGCTGTGAGTAGCTACAATGTAGCTGAGTGGTTAGCACTTTTGCCTTCAAGCATGAGTCCTAGGTTCAAATCCCTGCAGAAGCCAAACATTTGGATTTTTTGTCTCAATGCACATAGATGAATGAGTTTTTGTTTTATTATAAGGAGTGCAGAGGACAGAAGTAGAAACACAGCACCGGGGGTTGATCACTCACTCAGCAGTGTGTGTATCTGTATCTATAATTTCTAGGCAGGGAATAAACTGACATTAGCTGCCTGAGAGGAAAGGTGATGTCTGAGCATGTGTGGCAAAGACTGAAGAACTCATATCATTGGTCGTATCCCTTAAATACTTGCTGTACACTATACGGATCATTAAGATAGCAGCTAAAACAAAAATAGCAGTGTACCACATATTAACTGCATAATGCGTAACTACTAGTATCCTAGTTATCCACATCAGTATGTGTCCTCAAAATGACCCGAAATGTAGCTGGTTCTTGTTTTTCTCATTGTTTTAAAGGTGATGTTACGACTCCTTTCATTGCCTAAAACCGCAGCCAGGAAAGTATAATTATAGACCGGACAATTGCTGATGAGCGCACACAAAACAGAAGGTTTGAAGGGAAGAAAATGGGTGTGAAAACCCAAACATTGGCAGATGACTAAAGGAATGGGACACCTCCCTGAGAACAGTATTGGCCCTTTTGTGACTAGTGTATGAAGAATTGCAGAATAAAATGAGATTTCATTGATTTGGTTTTTTTTGTTAGTAATCTTCCAAATTTGAAAATACATCTGTCTCTGTGGTACACATAGATTTCTTTTTTCTAGGCATTATCAAGGGAATAATAAAATGTGGAAGATATGTTAAATATGCTCTTAAATTCCCAATGTATGGTGTTCTAAACAGTAACGTAATATATGAGACCTGTTTGGGACCATTGCTCACACTTAGAATTGACGCTTAGACTTTTGCTTGCTTTACATTTTCCAGTTGCTTGGCCTGTCCTTGTTTTTTCGCTTCCTTTTTTATATATAATATATATATATATATATATATTTTTTTTTTCCTTTCTCAGCTTCTTTGCCAGTGAACAATTTTATTATTATAAACAGGACATTGTATTCACTTTTTAAGGAGAAATCTGAGGCAGGAGGTAAAATTACATTCAACGCTTTTTCAGCTGCCAAAATAGAAAACAATGACCTAAAAATAGCAAGCGTAGGAGAACAGGGAAAGATGGCAAAGCCAGAGGTCCACTTTTTAAACTGTTTTGGCCCCAGGAGAAGGGTCACACTTAAGATTTGGGCTGAACTATCCAAGAAGAGGAAATTACGAAGCCTTATGCTAATAAACCCTGGGATATTCACTTGTAGACTCTTATAACACCCCACTGGGTATTACTTTTCTGAACTGTATGGACAGGTGGCCTGCTCACACCACTTTCAGGTTTCAGCTACTGTGATGCAAATAGAGTAGACCTACCAGGTAGTTGCTTGCAGGTTAGAAAGAGATTTAATCTTTTATATGAACAAACACTGAGATTTGTCATTTTATTCTTTGAGCCGCTATGTGAAGTTTGAAGTCCTGTTGCTGATTGCTTGTCAAACTTGTCTCTTACCTGCTGTTCAAAGCCCAATGCAAGGGACATTTTGAAATATTTCATTATCGTTCAACAATTTTTTATTTTTTTTTTTTAATTTTAAAACCAATATGTTTTGTTGCATAGTCCTTTATGTTAGCTGTGTTTTCTGAAATGTTCAACTTTATTGTACTGTGTGGATTAAAGCAGGTCTGTGGAATCGGTAAGGCAAAGCTCTGACTCGGACTCTTAATTTCCCGCACTCTGAATCAGACTCCCACTCCCTCATACATGGCGCATGTTTACGTGATAACTTTACTGTAGTAAAATGGTATCAGGCTTTTTATCACATGATACAATTAAGCTATTTAGGTAGAATATGCATTGACAAACATAATGGTAACAATGTTTTGAACTTTTGACTTTCAGGCTCCATATCTCACCATCCACTACAGCTTTGAATGTGAGACTACCGTCACTATAAATAGTCTCCCCAAAAAATTGGGAATCTAGCAAGAGAACAAAGTGACTTTTAATGACTATATTTACTATTTTGCCATAGGCAAACTTAAACTCTATCAGTTCTTAATCTATAAAGCACTAACACGTAACTTTTATTATGTATAACACTTAACCTCGATGCAAACTATTTAAAAATCTGATTTCTAACCTCTCAATTTGTCCCTTTCTACTGGTGAAGGAATAACTCCTCCTTTTCTATTAAGTCTAGTGGAACACCACTTATTAACAGGGGAACCCTATATGTACAATGATTTACGAACTCCGAAAATGAATCCAAAACATCCTACTTGGGCAATCATCCCTAATCTGATGGACATAAAACATATAAGGTTTCCTTGTGAGACCCTCTGCAGCGGGTAACACAGTAGAAAGAGGTAGGAAATCACAAATTAAAATGTCATGCCTGACCATATGTTTTATGTCCATCAGATTAGGGATGATTGCCCAAGTAGGATGTTTTGGATTTTTTTTTGGAGTTAGTAAATAATTGTACATATAGGGTTTCCCTGTTCATAAGTGGTGTTCCACCAAACTTGATAATAGAAAAGGAGGAGTTATTCCTTCACAAGTAGAAAGGGACAAATTGAGAGGTTAGAAATCAGGTTTTTAAATGGTGTGCATCGCGGTTAAGTGTTATACATAATAAAAGTTGCGTTTTAGTGCTTTATAGATTGAGAACTGATAGTTGGTTTGCCTAACGCAAAATAGTAAATGTACCATCACTTTATAGGCCATCTTGGCTAAGTCGTACTTAAATTTGACTTGCATGACAAGAATCAGCAGAACTAAGCAGATGCTAAATATTTGCAACTGCATTGTTTACTGTTTTGCTCCTGAAAATCAAAATGGTTTTTATTATTTTGTTAGTATTTAGAAAATCCACCTTTGGCTTTCGACACTGTCTGAATCCTTCTGGGCCCTGAATCGGATTCAAGCATGTCTTGACCAAAATCTGATCCCCGGTCTCTTCTACACGTTCCCAATGTTGGTGCACATTGGTTGACTCTGGTACAAATACAGCATTTTCCTTAACTCTACATGTTCAATTGGGTTGAGGACTGTGGAGGCAATGCAGAAACTCTACTTCACTATCTATGAAACACTTCTTCGCCAAACTCGACATATGCTTGGGGTTGTTGTCCTGTTGAAACACTGTCCTTTTCATACCCATAGTACTCATGTATACGCAATGCTCAGCATCAGGGTGGATTTGATTTAAATCTGATTTAAATCACGATTTAAATCACTAGTCAGGCTTGATTTAAATCAGTGCTTTAAATCAAAGTTTCTACCTAAACTAGTTCTTGCTATTTTAACATGCAAGTAGATGAAGATTTTTAGAATCACTTTTTATATTACTTTTTTAATGGGTTAATCATTCATATTTGGACACCACTGTTCTATTGTACTTAGGAAGGAGAAAAATAATACTGACCTTAATAACAATTTAAATAGATTTATTCAACTGAAACAATAACAACATTACAGCATAAGTTATTTGCTTAAACAAACATCCATGTTTGTTAACTAATTTGGCTAAACAAAATATATATATATTTTAAGAAACTTAGACTGTCAGCCAGCCGACACATGAAAAACTTAAATACTACTGTCCCTGCTGTCCGCTGTAGCTCACTTTCGTCATTTATCATCATCTTCTTCTTTGTTCCTATTCATAATCTGGAAAAGAAAAACAAGCTTTCCTGCTTTATTGAGAATGAATGAGTCCAAAGGAAGAGAATATTCTTTCAACGCCTGCAGAAGAAGCTACTGCTGTTAAAAGTGAAATCATTACTTGAACAGTCTCTAAATCCAAGCGCTTAAGTGACTTCCACCAGTTTACTGGTGTGACCTTCCTTAAAATATCTTCAGCAAACATATATTTTTTGAATGGTTCCCCCTTAGCTCTGAAGTTTATTATAGTTGGCATTAAAGATGGATGATTGCTGGATACCCATGTCATAGCTAACTCCTCTTCCTCAGCACTTAGGTTTTGACCCTGATATTGGATATTAATAATAATAATAATAATCTTTATTTCTATAGCGCCAACATATTCCGCAGCACTTTACAAATTCAAGGGAAAAACATACAGTCATTACACATTAAAGTACTTACAAATGAGACACAATGGTGTGAGGGCCCTGCTCGTGAGAGCTTACAATCTATTAGGGTGTATGGGTGAAACATACGGTAAGAAGTGCCAAGTTTACAATGGTCCGGCCATGTTACATAAATAGGGGGTGGTTTACATGAAAAATGGATGAACCTGCCACCCAGACTGTACATCTATATACAGATAACTGCCTGTGAGTGCCAAGTGCAGGGAGTGACAGATGTGTGTGATAGCAGTTTAGGGATCTTGGTGGGCCAGACCGAGAAGATGTATTTTCAGGGCCCTCTTAAAACTGTGAGGGTTGTGAATGTGCCTGATCGCCCGCGGTTGCATATTCCAGAGAATATTGACAATATTTGCCAAAAAATGAGCTGGAGTCAGTGCTTGTCCCATTCGTTTGTTTACTGCTTGTCATTTAATTCTGTCCATGTGTAGTTCTGTTTTTAAGTGTTCACTCAGTTCCTTCCAAATTTCAACAGCATCCGCAATAAAACAGCTATTTTTCTGTATTTTGTTTAAAGCTTGAGATGGGTTTCAGGAAGCTCAGCATATGTTCAACATTTCTCTTAAGCCCAATGTTGAGGATTTTGGCTGTGACAGTGCCATCTATTTTATCTCGATTTTCTTCACAAAGTGTCATCAGAATAGGCCAGTTTTTGATATACTGCTCAAAACAGTACACCACAGAGTTCCATCTAACATCTTGTGTGAGCGTTAGCTTGGTTCCACCCATCCTTTTCAGAGCTGCTGCAGCAAAATGATTATTACGGAAGTATTTAGCAATTTCAACAACATTAGCCTTTATTTCTGGAACACTTAAGTCTTTGGCTAAGAGGTGCAGCAAATGAGCACTGCAACCATATGTTATTAGCAGCTTTGTATTCCCTCCCTGCTCTTCTAAATCTCTTCTCATCTTGGATACGTTTGCAGCATTGTCAGTGACCAAACTGCGTACTAGACATTTGAATTTTTGTTCACATGTGTTTATAGCTTTTACTGCCACCTTGTAATTTCTGCGTGTGTGCATTTCCTTACGTATCAGTTGTTTGTGCATGGAATACTTTACCTTCTTCTGTTTTTATACAAGCACATACAAAAGGATGATTGGGGACATTACTCCACCCATCAATACTAAGGTTAACACTTTTACCCTCCAGAGCTGTTGCACATTGCTCCATTTCTCTGTCATACACTTGATCCAGCAGTTTCCCTGCAACATCAGCTGCTGGGTGGACTGTATCCTGGTCTCAGTGACTGAACCATATTAATGAAATGTGGGTTCTCAGTCAGACGGAAAGAAGAGTTCGTTGCATAAATAAACTGGGCAATTTTTTCATCAATCAACTCTTTTTCTAATCTGCTAGTTCTTATCACAAACCTATCTATGGTGGTTCCAGGAGGTAAAGGTTTTTTCTTCCTTTTGGGTGATGGTGATATGTGGCTGTGGGTGTCTGATGATGATGATGCTGCTGCTAATGAAGCACTATCCTGGATGGATAACTCTGAAACTGTAGAACAGGATGATGGTGATCTTGGAGGTGGATAGTTTCCAGAATCCATGAATTCCCCTAAACAAAAAAAGTCAATGCTGTTATTTTATTGTTTATACAATTCTGCTTATTGTACACAACACATCACTTCCCTGCCCCAAAAGGAATATTTGTTTTTCTTCATCATAACTGTACCAAATGACAGTAACATGCAGTAATAATAAGAAATATAATTTTTCTCACACATGACAGTTCAGTCTTTAGAAATAGGATTCAATAAAAATGTTTACCAACCTGAAGATCCTGCCTGTTCAGAAGTGTTTCTTTGGTCATCTTCATCACCGCACTTCTCATGATGTTGCCTCATTCGCGCCACCAGGCCTTGCATCTCTTTGTTGCATCGTTTGCATTTTGCACGCATGCCTGCCTTACCGATAGGCGAAGGAGCTTCATTAAAATATTCCCAAACTGGGTCTCTTTTACGGCCTGCTGCCATTATAAGGAAAGAATGTAATAAACCTCAGATCGTACACACAAACAGATCCAGACTTGTCTGTCGTGCTATGCTGCAGTATTGTGCTCAAAGTTTTACTTTCATTTTCTTGTCTGCTTGCCCTTCCTCCTCCTCACACTTAGATTCACATTCTTCTTGTGTTGTGCAGATCTATTCCCATTCCAAACAATCAGAAACATATTGTCTAATTCTTGGACTTGGCCACTGAAGGGGTTGATTCTGTATTCAATAGGTTTGTAGAACATAGGATTAAGGTCTCTTTTCAACTGCTGTTCATGTTGTAACATTTGTGCTGTGAAGAAGAGGCTGGGACCTCTGCGGAGTCCAATTCAGTTTTGAGAACTGCGTAAGTAAAGCGAGCGTCTGTGATAATATAGGAGAGAAACGGCCCACTAATCCTACAGAAACCTTTGGAAGAGCATGGCATTGTGAATGTTACACATATACAGCCTTTATTCTACTGAGTTAAACAACTCCGCTTTATCTCATGATGGAAGAACCTTTGGATGGTAAAATATTTCCTCAAAAAGCAGTTTATTGAAAAAAATCCGATTTTAAATAAAAAAAAAAATCCGATTTTTTTTTTTTTTTTTTTTTTAAAAAAAACATTGATTTTTATCCACCCTGCTCAGCATTGAGATCAACATCGATCCTGTTCAAGTATCCAATGTCTTTGGCTGTGAAACACCATATCGGGCTTCCTCCACTTGACTGCTTCAATTTCTCAATCTGTTAGGGGCCGTTCACGCGGCTTATTTCGGCGTGGATTTGCGCCGTACGGCGCGCGGTATTTGCGCTGCAGTCCGCCGCCAATCCGTCGCAGTAATTACAGTAATCCACCGTTCTCATAGAGCACAGTGGATTCCGTTGCTCCTATCCGCTCGGCGAATCCGCCGGGCGGGGAGAAACTGACATGCACATTATCCAGGCGCAATATGCGCCGTGGATAATGGAAGTCTATGGGGCCGGCAGGCCCCGCACCCGCCCGTTATTCAAGCCGGAATTGCGAGCGCAATCCGGCTCGCAATTCAGTCTTGAATAAGCCGTGTGAACCGGGGCTTAGCCCCATTCTTCCAAACCCATTTGCCTCCATTAGAGCCCGGTCTATTGACTTTCATCTCATCGCTCCAAATCACCCCTGTCCAATCTTCCATTTTTTTGTACTTCTTTGAAAACTCGAGCCAATGCTGCTTATGATGAGATTGAAGTCGAGGCTTCTTCACATTTCTAGGCCATCGTTCCAGGCCTGTGTAATGCGTGTTGCATGGTGCTTGCATGGATGTCTGTGATCTCACTATTACGAAGCAGACGAGGTGCCTTCACTGCCATGTCTTCTCGTGTTAGAACTGATAGACCTTGTGATGAGCCAACTGGCTGACTGATATTTTGCCTGGACATCCACCTCTTGGCTTCTGAATGGATGGATCGACTTCATTTGATATTCTTAGCTGTCAGGGCCTTACAAGATGCAGTTTGGCAATTTTCTTGGCCGAGAGGCCGCTACCATTGAGCTGGATGAGGTTTCTCTCTCTATGGGAAATCTTCATGGCTGCTCGAACCAGTGACCTTTGCTTGGGAATCAGGCTAATAACACACTGAGCTATTAGGGAATGTGAGAACAGTTTATAATTTGTAGAATACAAAGAGTCCCACCACCAGGAGCAAAACAGTAACAATGGTTACATGACAGGAATCTGCATAACTAAGCATATGCAAAATAGTTGCAGGTCAAAGTTTTATATAGGAGATAGCCAAGATTGTCTATAAAATGGTAGTAGTCTCGCGTTCAAAGCTGTAACGGATGGCGAGATAAGGAATCTGAAAGTCAGAAGTTCAAAACATTTACCCTTTTGCTTGTCGATGTAAAACATTTATTGGGTATGACTTTAAAACAACAAAAACCTAAAAAAAAAATTGTAAATTTGTAACGCTGTAGTAAGTGGGAGAAAAAAACTGTTTCAACAAAAAATGTGCTGAATAACATTTATGGGGAGTCTATGAATTTCTTCTGAGAAATATCGCCTCCATTGAATACTTCAGACTACCTCACATCTGATCTCATTATTTCCAGGCTACAGAACGCCCTCAAAGTAGCAAAGCAGTGACCACATGGGCAACATCTCTAACCATATCAGGGTATAAAAGAATTGCCTCAGGCACATTCAGTTTTGTTGAACTGTTCTTTAAAAACTGACAAATCTTGCTGAAATCTGGTCAATCTGTCTGCTATGGGAGCAGAATCTTTTTCCCCTGCAGCAACACTTTGCCTGCTCCATGTCATCCAAATACTTTTCAAAATTTAAACTCCTCTGAGGCTGAAGATATGGAAGCAGTATCACTGGCAAGACCAAATTTCTCTTGCTCTTGGCAATGCATTGAACTGTACCGATGTAATAGATATTTTGGGAGATATTTTATAACGACTCCGACTCTACCAGAATGAGCACCGACTCAGACGTCACGACTCCACAGCCCTGGTTTAAAGTATAAAAATAGACTTTAATTTTTTTTGTTTCCTAGCTAAAAGCAACGGTACACTAAAGCAAGCGACCTGAAATGGTATAGAATGGGGGAGGAAACTGCAAGGTCAGTGAGCGGAATCAAGTCTTGCCAAACCTATCTACCCAGGAGTACAAGCTATCCATTGTTTTTCCCAATGTGTACAATATTTGATATCTCGACAAACTACTTGATTTTGGGATCGGGTGACATTCCCTGTGTCAAAATTACTTCTTTGGCACCTGAAGAGCACAACTTTTTTTTTTTTTTTTTTTGGCAGCAGTACCTATATTTAAACATGAATTAAAGAACGGCATCAGGTAAATTCCTGAGACTACCAGCTCTTCGGCAATCTTAAGCATCATATCTCCTCAGGGAGGGGCACGCCTATCATACATGTATCAGTTTCTCCTGCCACTGTGCCAACCGGTTTTAAGAACTGAGTAGTAGCATTTAAAAAATGTATTGGGTTTCTTCAGTTTGAAAGCAGTCGCTGCACAATGTGACTAAATATAATAAGTGTAAATGATCACTTCACTGTCAAGTCATTCATTGGGGTTTTATTATTTTATAAAAGTGCTTGCATTTTCTGTTAAGATCTATTTTGAGAATTCTTGGTCATACTCATAAGGGTAAAAGTGTTTAATACTAAATTACAGTATTAGCCTTCACAGAAGAACCCAATTATGAAGGACAGAGGAACGCATTACTAAATTATATCTGAGAAGGAGCACTCCTTTTTAACAAAGCCCCAAAATATAGTAAACTATCCTACACCGAAATCCTTAGATTACAACCCATTAGAGTAATCATCCAAGAAGGGGATCTGATCCAGTGTAGTATCCTCCTTGCCTTATTGTCCAAGGTTTCTATAGTCTTTACTGTGACTTTGCATTCCAATTGTAAGTAGATTTAACCTCTCAATATTGAGCTTTCTGATGTGCTCTGTTCAAAACCTCAGTTGAATAATCATGCCTGAAACTGGTCCCAAGACTGCAATTTCTGCTAATGAGTATACTGGCTATCTGGTATCCCTTCCTAAAAGGGGGTTTCTCACCATGCTGCTTTAGTTACAGGCAGCTTCAGACTCGCACTGCGTGGTGAGGCAATGGGTGATTCTGTTGCAGAGATGAGCATATTTGGCTCCTCTAGAACTAGCTGAGAGGTGCAGTGACTTGGTGCAGGAGATTTAATCTGTTAGAAACAGCTCCAGACATTCAAGGAGGGAAGTGCTTTTCAAGGGGGTGCAATCTAATATTTTTAGAGATTGAAAAACTGTTCTCCATCTGACCATGGTGATGTCACACCCCTGCTCTAATCAGGAAGGAAGATATGGTTGGTAACTTAGGTACTTGGATGCATTCAGGGCAGATAAAATCTCTCCTCTTGACCAAGAGCGTTATTGAATAAGTCTTCATTTAGCTTTCCCTACATGTTGAAAGCTAATCATTGTAGTAAGAAAACCCCTCTGAGAAGGCGTGAATGGGAACTCGTCCAATAAAGATTCATAAAGGAGGGCTTTCTAAAGGTGCATATTTCCAGTTTATCATCCTGTATTCTTTGGATATTGATATTTCTTCTTTAGATAATCCCTAAGCTTCTTAAATTTCTCTTTATGACAAACAAAACATTGTATAAATCTGCCCTAATGTAGTTTCTGGGTTTTCAGTTTTTCAACACAAATCATGATATCCTCCCATCAGCCCAAGAGCAAATTTCCATATAGGGGGCACAGGGACTCCCCAATGCTTCCAAAATAACTTCTTATAGGGCCCAAATAAGGAATGAACTATATAAAGCCTCAACATCTTTCAAGGCCAATAGATTGTGTTTTCGAATACATTTATCCATTTTATTGAAGAGGTCACTACTTTCTTGAATGTATGAAGGCAGACTGAAAACGGTCAAGACTATCCAAATCCAGAAACCATTTGACATTCTTTTAATGTGCTAGTGTCCATATGAATTTACGTCGGGACATAAAAAGTAGGAACCTGTGGTCATTGGAAATAATAAGCCTATTCATTTTCAGAAATTATTTTGAAGAGCTTTATAAAGCAGCAACTCTATTTATTTTCAACTTGAATAAGGACTTGCAAACCAGGTTTTAACCATTGTCTTGTACCATGGGGTCTATGTGACCCTATACAGATTGCATATGTAGTTGATATTTTATTTATTTTTTTTCATGGTACCAGACCAGGGTTAATGTAAGGTCTGTAGATGATGCAGAAGGGGTGGGGGAAAAAGGGTAATTTACTGCATGTTTCCTTTTGGATTTTGTTTTTACAAAGTTCGATATAGGTACAAATTATCTTTTAACCCTAATTTTGTGGGTAAAACCTAACACTATAAAGTGGTTTTTATTGGAACCATTTTAGGGTACATATAACTTTTGATCTATTTTTATTCCATATTTTGATAGGTAGAATTTTGGCAAGAAGTATAGGGGTCTTTTATTTTTTTTTAAAATCTTTTCTAATCTTTTATTTATTTATTTTTTTTAAACCTTCTTACCGAACTACTTGTTTCCGCAGCACTGAGTAATTCATCAGCCCCAGTTCAGGGGAAATCGGCAACAAAAAGAAAAAGTAAAAATGGTTCAAAACCTCATCATCTTGGGGGCACAAAATGTAAAATCCCCAAAAATGAAATCGGTAAAACAGCCCTACTACTGATAACCCTAAAACTATTTTTCATATATGTAAAAATATCTAGTGGAAAAGTGTTATGCATCGCAGAATAAAGTCGAAAAATTTAGTAGAACAACAAAGCATGAGAAAATGTTATGGCGTTCAAACCTGCATGTATAAAAGAAATTAACTTATGGACTAGACATTTAAACATCCCAGTCAGGAATTGGTTAAACTGCATTCCCTGTGGAGAATCGGGTTATAGTTTAGTATATCAAGGCACGTTTACTATTGCTGTCAGATAGTGAGCTGTGTAAACTTCTAAAGCTAAAGAGGTCCAGCATCCCATAAAAATAAGAGCCAAAATTTTTTGCTAAAATCCAAAGTAGAACAGGTGACATTAACGTGCATGTCTTAGCTTGATATATTAGGAGTGGCGAGCTAAATTTTGTTCTGTTGGAGTGTAAACTTGGGCTGTCTAGAAGCTTGCTGGATTTAACACTTGGACTTGTCTGGTTTAAACATTTTTGCCCATATTTAGGCTTCTTTAACTTTTTGTAGACTATTAGTTGACTTGCCTTGCACCAAAATTCTACAATGGTATTGACCAGAATTCTGGTGTAATTATGGAGGAAAATGTTTTTGACGCTACGTCAACTCCATAAGTCATGGAGTTTTTCAGGTCCGTTGCAAAACATGTCTAAAACCCAGATTGATCAATAGTGTCTAACACTTGCATTGTACACTTAGACTGTATAGTCTAAACATACTCCAGATTTATTTGTGGTAGAACAGTCTAGTCTAAGTTTACACCTATTAGTTGGCTTCTTTTATGCCACTAATTGCAGCAGAATTTTGATGCATGACATAAGACATGCCCTCATTGTAAAGCCATCTTTTTAAAATGCCCTTAGTCAGATGATTGGGTGACCAAGGGGAAGCTCCCACTGTGTAAGGGCTTAGATGCAGCAGTCGGCACAACCATAGCATGTGAGTGGTTAAATGGAAGGGAACAGTGTTACCTGCCACTGAATCCTAATGTTATGTATAAGCAACAGACGGTCTATGCTATGTGTGAAACAAGTTTTTATTCTGAGACTTTCTATATATGGCAATCAGGGCAGGAAGAATATCTGATGTTGAGGAGGGATCAGTGGTTAGTGCAAAGCCATAAATTTACTGCATTTCTAGTTAAGTGTAAATAAAATTTTAAATTAAGATGTTTAGAAACTTCTACTTTTTAAAGTTGGTCTTTACCTTTTTACCACATGGCCACCACTCGTTGACAGTAAATTTTTGGGTTGTAGTCATTAGCTCTGCATGGACATTCTGGAAAGTCCATGCATAGTGTACAGGTGTGAGAATAAAGAGCTGCCCTCTCCATTAAGAAGGTAAAGATGGATTATTACAGCTCTTGCCTTCCCAAGCGCTGTATACAGTCACCTGGTCCTCTTCAAATAATGGGGAGGTCTTCAATTGTTATTGTAGGTACACGTCAACTGCGCGAGGCTGAATCTAAAAAAAAAAAATCCAGAAAATCACATTGTATGATTTTTAAATAATTAGCATTTTATTGCATGAAATAAGTATTTGATACAATAGAAAAACAGAACCTAATATTTGGTACACAAACCTTTGTTTGCAAATACAGAGGTAAAACATTACATTTAGTTCTTGACCAAGTTTGCACACACTGCATCACAGATTTCAACCCACTCCTCCATATAGATCTTCTCCAGGTTGTTCAGGTTTTGGGGCTGTTGCTGGGCTACATAGTTTCAGCTTCCTCCCAAAGATTTGATTGGGTTCCAGTTTGTAGACTGGCTAGGCCATTCCGGGACCTTGAAATGCTTCTTGCAGAGCTCCTCAGTTGCTCTGGTTGTGTTTTTTCGGTCATTGTCATGCTGGAAGACTCAGCCATGACCTTTCTTTAATGCTCTTACTGAGGGAATGAGGTTGTTGGAAAAAAAAATCTCGCTGTACATAACCCTATCCATCCTCCCTTCAGTACGGTGCAGTTGTCCTGTTCCCTTTGCAAAAAAGAACCCCTAAAGTATGTTTCCACCCTTATGCTTTACGATTGGGATCGTGTTCTCTGGGTTGTACCTATCCTTTTTCCTCCAAACACGGCGAGTGATGTTGATACCAAAAAGTTGTATTTTGGCCTTGTCTGACCACCTGACCACCTCCTCTGGATCATCTAGATGATCATTGGTGAACTTCACATGGGTCTGGACATGAGCAGGGGGACCTTTCCTTCAGAAATTATTCTTACTCCACAAGGCGAGGTTTTGCATGGAGCCCCAGACCAAGGAAGGCTGACGGTCATCTTGTGTTTCTTCCATTTTCAAATGATTGTTGCCTGCTCACCAAACTGCTTGCCTATTGTCCTATAGTCCATCCCTGCCTCGTGCAGGTCTAAAAAAAATTTTTTCTTGGTGTCCTTAGCTCCTTGGTCATGGCCATGCTGGAGAGGTTGGTGTGTCATTAAGTGTGTGGACAGGTGCCTTTTAAACAGGCAATGAGTGCAGAATCATAGGGCTTCTTATAGACAAGCTAACAGGTCTCTGAGTCAGAATTCTTACTGGTTGGTAGGTGATCAAATACTACTTTCATGCAATAAAATGCAAATTCATTAAAAATCATACAATGTAATTCTCTGTATTTTTTTAAATTGTCTCACAGTTTAAGTGTAATTACGATAAAAAAATAATCAGCCTTCATACATTTGCCATATTTTACTCATGTGCACTTTTCATTAAGATGGGTGTATTTTCTGCCATTAATACATTACCTCCAGTCCGTTCCTTTTCAGCCATTGTGAAGTCATAAGAGTTCTAGAACACCCTCTGCGTAAAAACTTGGCACAGTGATATTGCATACTAGTGAACACATCACTGGCCAATGATAATAAACGTAACGTACATAAATGATGTTATAGCAGTCTTAAAGGGGTTTTACCACAATTTCATTTCGTCCCTCCTGCATTCAGCTGTGTGCTCAGAAGGGGGCGTGTGTGATTGGTTTGAATTGTGTATCATGTGACCCTGCAGGATGTAATCACCATGCCTTTCCTCTCTTTAGTCAACGGTCTGTTTGTGTAGAACTGTAAGTAGCTACATTGTAGCTGAGGTTAAACTTTTGCCTCCAGGCACAAGGGTCTTCTGTTCAAATCCCTGCACCAAACCTGTGGATTATATTTCTCTTTATCAATGCACAGACCTGATTGAGGTTTCTTTTTTAATTTATTTGCACTGTTTGACTAATTACTAAGCAGCCCAGAGGACGGGAGTAGAGTGAAAGCACTTGGGGTTTGAACACTCAGTAGCTGCTTGAGAGGAGAGGTGATGTCTGACCAGGACTGAGAAGCTCAGCCCTGGTCATATCCCCTGGAGATGAGCTGTAAACAATGGATCACTAAAGGAGCAGCTAAATCAAGAACGGTTTGGAATTTTTAATAATGATGAATGGTGAAAATGTTTGATTGAATTTACAAACTTCCCATGTCAATTTTACTTTGTGGCAAAACCCCTTTAATAGATACTGTGTCACAATGAGATACATGCAATGAAGTAATAATCTACTGTCTTAATGTCACAGTATAGAAAATTGTGGCCTTTCTCAAAGATGGTAATCATTATAATTTAATAAGTGAGGAATTTGAGCTCCCCTAAAGTACTTATTTTAGAGATCTTTTTCTTTAATGTCGCTCAACATTTTTGGTTTTCTATAATAAATATGGAAGTGTAGTAGCAGGTTGAAAAGAGCGGTTATTAAAAATAATCCCTATAAAGTGTGAGTGGAAAATTTTAGGAATCACTTGAATAGCTCTTCCGAGAGCACTTGATTGCACGGTGATAAATAGTGAATGTGCTCCCTCAAGTGAAGAAATGTTTGAGGACTTGATTGTTTTATATATTTCTTTAATTTCCAAGGCAACAATTCTTTAAATTGCCAGTTTAAACGCAACATAGCTTTTTTTTCAATTAGCTTCTAGCTTTTTGCAGTTCTCAGCTTAGTTACTTAACAGATGATAAAGGCTTGGATGCTGCAGCGACAATCAGGCTGAATGTATGCTGTTTTTCTCATCAGTTTCTGCAGGTCATTGTAGTTTCCACCTAACATGTCCTGACATTTCCGAGCTGTTGGACTTTGTTTGTATATATCCTTGATGTAGTTCCATTCTGTTTCCATGTCATCAAAGTTCACATAAATGTCTCTCGACGGTCTTGTAACAGATTTTTACCATTCTCCTTTTTGTAGTCTTAACTTGCCCCAAAGTTGAAGGAACTTCATGAAATAGATTGCACTTTTTTATTTATTTATTTTTTATATTTTTTAATTTGCTATGGTCTTTTCCCTCAAGCCTGTCACTATATGAAAGCAATTTTTTGTTCACGCCAGCCTTTTGCTTAACTAGGGAGTAAGATGTGAAATCTATCAAATTATATGAAATTTTCTGTTACTGGTCTGTTTTTTGTTTTCAGCTAAAAATGTGGATGAAATAATTATGAAAACACTACATTGTGAATGTGCCGTGTGTGTGTATATGTGTGTGTGTATATTATTTTTATAATATATATATATATATATATTTATGTCCATATCCATTGTATAACTTGAATGTTTCGGTAAATGGTTACAAAGAAAAAACTAATTGTGTGTGGTGTGTGTGTGTGTGTGTGTGTGTGTGTGTGTGTATATATATATATATATATATATATATATACTACATACATATATATTATATAATATATATATATATATATATATATATATTATATATATATACATATATATATATATATATATATATATATATATGTATATGTGTGTATATATATGTATATGTGTGTATTAAATAATAATCAGAAAATGCTACATAGGTCACACAGGCAGATTCAGTTCTTGGTCCAGTTTTTGTTGAAATCACAATAAATGTGGAAATGCTTACAAAATGCCGCACGCCAAACAAGGTGTTATATATTTGGAAACCTATTTCCTGACACACTGCATACATCTGTCTATTCACGGTTTACTTACATATACACATATAGTTTGTAGATGATTTTGTTAGCCAGTGTGTTATGTCTGCATTGTATATGATCTACAGTGGTGGCCAAAAGTATTGGCACCCCTGCAATTCTGTCAGATAATACTCAGTTTCTTCCTGAAAATGATTGCAATCACTAATTCTTTGGTATTAATATATTCATTTATTTTGCTTGCAATGAAAAAACACAACAGAATGAGACAAATCAAATTATTGATCATTTCACCCAAAACTTCAAAAATGGGCCGGACGAAAGTATTGGCACCCTCAGTCTAATACTTGGTAGCACAACCTTTAGCCAAAATAACTGTGAACAACAGCTTCCGGTAACCATCAATGAGTTTCTTCCTATGCTCTGCTGGAATTTTAGACCCTTCTTCTTTGGCAAACTGCTCCTGGTCCCTGAGATTTGAAGGGTGCCTTCTCCAAGCTGCCATTTTGAGATCTCTCCACAGGTGTTCTATGGGATTTAGGTCTGGACTCATTGCTGCCACTTTAGAAGTCTCCAGTGCTTTCTCTCAAACCATTTTCTAGTTCTTTTTGAAGTGTTTTTTTGGGTTTATTGTCCTGCCGGGGAAAAAACCCATGACCCCCGAAGGGGGAAACCCCGCTTTTTTTCCAAAACTAGGCCCCAAATTTTGCTGGGAAAAAATTTTTTGGTAGGTTTTTTCCCCAAATTCAAAAATCCAAAGGGACACCCGTTTAAAGCAAATTTCCAAATGGGCCCGAGGTAGGGGAAATCAACCCCCAAAAACCCTTTAGGGGGAAACCCCCCGCCATGTTTTACTGTAGGGACCATGGTCTTTTTCTTTTTGGGAAAGCCTTTTTTTTTTTTTTTTTTTTTTTTTTTTCCTGTAAACTCTAAAGTTGAATTGCCTTTTCCCAAAAAGCTCTACCTTTTTTCTCATCTGACCCGAGAACATTCTTCCAAAAAAGTTTGAAGGGTTTCTCATTAAGTTTTTGGGGGAAATTTTCCCGCCTGGCTTTTTGTCTCCCGGGGTTTTAACGTGGGGGGCTTCCTTGGGAAACCACCCATAAAAATTCCCCCTTTTTACTCAGACCCCCGAAAAGGGGTAAATCCCGGGGTTTTTCCACGTTTTTTACCCTCGGGCTGCAAAGGGCCAAACCCTTTAACTTTTTTGGGGTGTTATTCAAGGGGTTTTTTTTAATCCAAACCCTCCCGCACAATTTTTTTGGGGTTGAAAAACCCTCATTTTTCCTTTTTCCCTTTCCCCCATCTAGGGGGGGATTTTCCCACAGTGCCCAAAGGGGTTTACACTTCTTGACACTGCGCACCGGTAGACACGGGAACCAATTTAGGTTTTGGGGATGGACTTGAAACCTTTAGATTTCCTCAAAAACCGGGTTCCCCCACAATTTTTGGGTTCTCAAGTCCTCAGACAGTTCTTTGGCATCTTTCTTTTCTTTCATGCTTTAAAGTGGTTTACACAAGGAAAACAGGGGCAGGGGGCTGAGTCAACTTTAATCCATTTCAACTGGCTGCAAGTGGGGTTTAGTTATTGCCAAAAAACCTGTTTGGTGCCACAGGGAAGTTACGGTCTGTTAATTACACAAATTAGAAAGCAGCACTTTTTTTTTCGAACAGTGGCAATACTTTTTGGGCCACCCCCTTTTTTAAAGTTTTGGTGTGGGAAAATTCCAAACCCAAATTTTGGGTTTATGACCTTTCTTTTTTGGTTTTTTTCCCTTTTAAGACAAATTTAAATTTAAGAAAAAATACCAAAAAGGGAAATTTTTGATTGAAACGCAAAATTTTCCAGGGAAAAACTGGGGTTTTATCTGAAAATTGCAGGGGTGCCAAAAATCTTTTTGGGGCCCCCACTGTTAAGACTTTATAATTTGAGTTTGGGGGTTTTAAAACCTATGACCTTTGATGGGCCTGCTCTAGAGAAATTTTGATAAAGGCCCCAAAGCTATTTTAAGGGCATCACCCAAAACATAGGAACCCAAAAAATTCAAACAAAACCCAAATTTTTAAAACCGTGTTTTTCAAAGGGGTAAACAATATTTTCCCTTGAAAATTTAAATTTTCCTTTTTACAAGGGAAATTGTTGGGCGGTTTTTCGGTTTTGTGAAATGTGTTTTTATAGATCAGGATGTTAAAAATTTCTGGCCCGGGATTTTAATTTTTTAGAAATTTTCATGGCAACAAACGATTCCGACCACATTATACCCCTTAATTTTAGATTTTTGGGGTTTTGAAAAAAAAAACTCTGTTCAATGTTTAAATTTCCCCCTTTACAGCAAACTTAAAGCAAAGCAGGTTTGGAATAGATTGGGACAGGCTTTCCCAAAAGGAAACCCTTTTTTTGGGAAAGGGGTTTTATTATTGGGAGTGGAGTAATACATTTTGTAAGGAAAACTTTTTCCCGTTTTTCCCCACCTGGGGAAACAGAACCCGCCATTTGAAATTTAAGGCGGGTTTTTTTCACTAAAAATAAACAAGCAAAAGGTAAACAAAATACGCTTTACAGGGTTTTAGAGTTTTTTTTTTTTTTTTTTTTTTAATTCAGAAATTAACAGGCTGTTTCCATTTTATTTCACTGTATGATTTTAATGGCTTAACAGTGGCAGTACTGTATATTGGGACTCCATATTCACTCTACCTATGGTGGTCGTATTTTCTTTTTTTTTGGGAGTTACAACTTATATTTAGTTTTGTGAAAATTTAAAATTGGAATGTTTTGTGTTTTTTTTTTTTTTTTTTTTTTTTTTTTTTTTTTTTTAAACCACACTAACATGCTTCCTAATTTTTTTCCCTTTTAAAAAATTTTGGGACTTTTGCAGGGGTCCCCCCAGCTTATACTTCATTGGGTTTCCTTTTCAATGTAGCAAATTTTGAAAGATCTATGTTTTAAAAGCAGAGCCTAAAGAATCTATTCTATTGTGCTTCTTTTGCAACATAGAACACTTCTTTCTGATTCTAGCTACTCTATTAGCAGGACACACATCTGGAAAGTCTAATTTTTGGCATTTTGTGAATTGAATCATGATTTAAATATAGCACGTTCATTTTCATTCTAAATCCACTGATTAAAACATAGCTTGCATCTGTAATAAACACAGAACTGTAAAGCTATGTTAACACGGCTTAAAATGGGCCATATTTCGGTCCGTAATTCCGGCGCCGAAGTGCGCAAATTAGGGGCCGAAACGGCCCATTCTTTTACGGTAATTCAGTTCTCATAAGAACTATGATTACTCTCCCCCGCTGGAAATTTAAAGTCTATGGGTGGCGAAGTCCGGGCCCCCTGCTCAGTCCCCCCTTCCCCCCCCCCCCGGTCTCACCGTATTGCGGGGCTATTTACGCCCTCAAAAAACAGTGGAACATGGGCCTAAGGGCCCCATCCACAGGGCATGGTTTTTTTGGACATTTTTTCAACTGTTGCAGTTTTAAAAACCCACAAAAACATCAAGAAACCACCCCATAATTTTAAAAAAAGAAACCACTGAAGGTTTTTCGACGTGGTTTTTCACACGACGCGATCAGAAAAACTCGAAAATTTTTCTTTTTTCTGCTCGGGTTTCCAACAGAAAATTAACATTGAACAAGAGGAACTAAGAAAAGAGGGAGTAAACAGCTTTGCACAGGTTTTTTTTTGCGTAGTTTGTGGTCTGTTTTGGGCAGTGTTCGGTTTTTGCACTCAGCACACTTTGAAAACAAAAGTTTTCGCTGGGTCACATAACCCGCATACAGCATTTTACACCCCGCCTGCATGATTAAAACAGCACTGAGGCAAAGCACCGGTAAACTTTAAATGGTTTTTTTTTAAAAAAAAAAAACGGTACTAGCGACACTGTAGGTTTTTAAAATATGGGCTTATGTAATGTATTCGGGAACGTACTTGGGATTTCGCAAAAAACCGTTTTGGTGGGATATGTGGCATGTGGCTTTTGGTCCTTTTTTTATGTTTTTGTTGGGATTATTTGGGCTTGGTATATTGGTTTGGTCATCAAAATACGGGATTACTTACTATATGTAGGATAGTGGGTATTTTTGGGCTTTGGGTATTGTTACTGGGGTTATTGGCCTTGGTTTCTTGTTTTTATAAACATGAGGGTTAAAGTCACTATATAATGGTGATAATGTGGCCCTTAAACTGACTTGCAGAATACAGATAACATGTTAATTAAACTGTTCAGCATGAACTCCCAACAAAGTAAATCCATAAAACAAAAGTAACACTTGCATTTTTTTTCCCGTTCACCTCACAACATTTTTTTACTTTTTTTTTGGGAGGGGAGGGGGGTAGAGGGAGAGGGAGGGCACAAGAGGGAAGGACACTCTGGCTGTGTAACTAGTTTTTCTTTGCCCCCATTTGAAATTAATTTTCTTCTATTGGACAGTTCCTTTTAATAGAAATAACTTTCTGCAGCACGCTGCACCACAGACATCAGTCACATCAAGGAAAGAACCTGTTAAGTATTGGTCAACAGATAGTGTCTGGGAGTGGAGGGGGGGCCCCAAGCAGAAGTTTTGCACCCGGGCCCATGAGTCTTTAGCTATGTCCTTGGCCTCAAGAATTGACATGTCTCACTTATTTTTACAGCCAAAATTGCATCCAAGAAACTGCTCGCAATTATGCTTCTGAAATACGCTTCATGTGAACAACAAGGCATTGACTATAATTTCACATTAGTCAATGAAAAAAAATTTTAAGCTTGTCTGGGGCTGACTCTGGGCTGTTTCTCAGTGCGTAAAACGCACTAAAAAACTGCCAAAAAAAAGCTGTGTGAACATACCCTAACTCTTTAGGGGCTGTTATCATTGCTGACCACAATATCTAAGGCATTCAGTAACTGGGATCTAAGTTAGTGTGAAAAGAAGTATTTGATGCAATGGTGATTTTACAAGTTTTCCCATCTACAGAGAATGCCGAGTTTTGCAATTTTTATCATGGGTACACTTAAACTGTGAGAGACAGAATCTAAAAAAAAATCCAGACAATCACATTGTATGATTTTTAAATTAATTTGCATTTTATTGCATGAAATAAGTATTTGATGCAATAGAAAAAAAGAAGTTAATATTTGCTACAGAAACCTTTGTTTGCATTTTCAGAGGTCAGACGTTTCCTGTAGTTCTTGACCAAGTTCGCACACACTGCATCAGGGATTTTAGCCCTCTCCTCCATCCAGATTTTCTCCAGATCTTGCAGGCTTCGGGGCTGCCGCGGGGGCTCGTTGGTTTCAGCCCCCCTCCAAAGTTTTTTCGTTTTGGGTTCATTTTTTGGAAAACAGCCACTCCAGGACCCTGAAAATGCTTTTCAAACCCACCCTTTGTTGCCCCACTGTGTTATGGCATTGCCCCTGGAAGACCCCAACCCGCCCCCATCTTCAATGCTCTTACGGAGGTTGGCTAAAATGTAGCGATACATGGCCTCATCCATCCTCCCTTTTTAAATACGGGGGCATTTTAAACCCGGGTCCCTTTCAGAAAACACTCCCCAAGTATGTTTCCACCCCCATGCGTCACGGCTGGGCAGTGTTCCTGGGTTTGTACTCCTCCTTCCAAACACGGCGAGTAAAGTTGATACTAAGAAGTTCTATTTTGGTCTCCTCAGTCTCCCAAATCTCCTCCAGATGGTCATTGGCAAGCTTCAAACAGCCCCCAAAACAGACTCAAGTAATGGGGACCTTGCTGCCCTGCGAAATTTTTTTCCCCTGACGGCGAATTTTATTTCGAACAGAAATTTTTGAGACTGGGGTCCCACTTTTCAGGTCATTTACCTTGTCCTTCCCTTATTTCCAGAATAGTTTACCCACAAAAGGGGAGATCCCCAGACTGAGGAAGATTGACAGTCCTCTAAGGTATCTTAAGAATTACACCAATCGTTGTTGCATTCTCGCCAAACCTCTTGCTCATTGTCCTGTACCCATCCCGCCCCTTATTCATGCACAGTTTTGTCCCTTGTGTCCTTACACAGCTTTTTGGTCTTGGCCATGGTGGTAGATGGTCTCTCACAGTTGACGTGTATCTATGATAAAAATTTAGACCTCCATTTTTTGTATGTGAGAAAATTGCCAGTGTACCAAACTTACCGTATTTTCCCCACTGTATATTCAATCCTAACTATGTGATGCTGGTTTGTCAAGATAATGCCAGGTATCACAAGTGGGGGTTTTGGTATAGCTTTTAACTTTCCAGTACGCTGCTTACTGCTGTGTAATTGCACATAAGGTAGGAGTAGTTTGAGAACCACCTTATGTACTATACACCGTACTCGGAGGAGCTTACAGTGTACTGATCATACATCGAACGCCATAATAAAACCAGTGTGCATACACTTGTGGTCTCTAAGTAGTAAAAATTTTATTTCCTTGTCTGTGCAGGAAATTTTGAGCTTTCTTGTATAAAAAAAAAAAAAAAAAAAAAAATCCAAATGCTGAAGCGGTATTAAAGTAATGAGCGCAAAATGTCGTCTTTTGGTTTAATGTCTGATTAAAAACCTGTCATGACACCTAACCATTTAAGGACTATATAAAGCAAGTTTTCTGTTGGTATAGTTAGTAAAATTTGTACGTTTGTAGATTTTATTGCAAATTATGTACTGTGATATTGTCTTTAACATGTGAGATGCATCTCCGTCACGAATACTTTATTTTCCTAGCTTTGCGTTTTTTTTTTTTTTTTTTTTTTTTTTTTTTTACATTCTTATTGGGTGTAACACTAATGAATGCTTCATTTTGGTAAATATGCTGAAATGTGAATATAGAGTAGAAGTCTTGCTTGATTTAAATGACTATTTTCTCAGTTTAATGAAAGAAGATACTGGTGACCAGGCCTCTAATCCTCCTGTATTGCTTCTCATGTGAGCCTTTTGCAAAAGCCTAATCCTTCATTTCAGATCAAAGCAGTTGACATTGGCAACCAAGCTTTAAATGTAGCATTTGGAGTGTACAATGTTGGATCACATTGCAAGCGATCTAATAAGTAGAGGTTTTGGTTAAGAGCAGGTCCTTAAGATCAGCCAAGATGGTACTTGCTGCCAATCCATACTTCAGTTTTTTTCTTGGAGAGGTAAGTTTGACAGCGGAATGATACTACGCAATCGTTGCAAATTCCACTTAAGGCTGCACGATTAAATTAGTAAATGTGATTCTCTGCTGACCTTGCAATGTTGAGTAAATCTTAACCTACATATATATCACTATATATAGAGAGAGAGAAAATCACTATAGAAATACAACAATCCAACATTTTTGGGAGTAGAAATCTTTATTAAATCATCTAAAATGTTAAATAAAACATTGTTTAGTGAAATGGATAAGATCTCATCTTTGTCTATACAGAGACAGCTTAGCATGGACATTTTTAACACAAAAAAAACTTTAAAACTAGCCCATAATGTATGAAATGGCAAAAAATGCAACAATAAAAGTACTTGCTTTCAGCAGTCTCTGGTGTGTTGGTATTTTACATATTTAAGGCTCAGGACTACAGCAGCCTATTGGTCGCCATAATGGTTATGTGAAGTTCCATTGACCTCATTGCTAAGGATGTCAACAGTGATGTCCGTGAAATGGCACATGACTGCTAAAGCCATTGATTTTGGGGATTTCATCTGTCTAAAGAAAATTGTTCCAGAACTGGAAGACTTAAGTCGTTTTCTGATAGATATACCACATTTTTGTACAGTATCAAGTAAGACTTCAAAGAATGACTGAGCCACCTAGATACACTACCATTGTCAGCATAACACTATGTGAAACCTGATACATCCCATCGCTTAGTGTTGGTTTTCATCTTTTTAATTACTGGTAGACACCCGTTTCCGGGAGTAATCGCAAAAGTAACATCAGACACTATTAAATTATCATCGTTTGTAGAATTGTAAGCCCTCGCTGGCAGGGTCCAATCTCTCCCTCTTGCACAGTTCTCGTCAGTCAATTCATCTTATTATTTACTTGTTTAGGCATATGTTGTATGTAACCACCCCCCTTTTTGAATGTACAGCACCATGGAACCAATGGCGGTCTAAAATGTTTAATCCATCCAGTGAATGTCACAAAAAATGCTTTAACCTCCTTTTTTTTTTTTTTTTTTTTTTCTTCTTTTTTGTTTAATTTTATAGTTGTTGAAGATAAGAATAATAATTTTACTTATGAAAAATCATAGTATGCCTCATTACTCCTAGTGCGATAAGATAGTTTTGTAAAGGCGCCGAAAAAAGACGAGACGTCCCCCCATTACCACCAGTTCAGCCTCGACTGTGCTAATTTGTTGATTCCAGAGGAAAAAAAGTCAAAAAATACCCAATGAGGTACGAAAGCTAAATCCTGTCCTCATTTTAGGGAAAAATTCCATTCCAGAACATCCAATCTGCAACATCAGCAAAAAATCCCTGGATCAATGACCCCTCCAAGAACCTAGACACTATAACTTGTTACTATTATCACTACTCCAGAAATCTTGCATCTAACCATATTTTGAACTCCGTTATTTAGAATTCACCATGACAAGTCCCTCTGTGTAGAGAATACCACAGTCTCACATGCTCTTACATAAGAATCCCTTTCATTTATGCCAGAATCACTTTTTTTTTTTTTTTTTAAAATTTAGAGTTTTATTAACATTTTCATTTCAACAAGAGACAAACAAGACAAGTACCATAAGCATATGGATTTAAGGCAATTATAAATGATGACCCAGCGTGGTACCCATGGTATATACATAAAGAAACAAAACCATTGGCGTCCATAAAACAGAATAAGCATACATGTACAAAATACCTAACTGGGAGACTTTCCCAAGCCAGAACCCCATATACTGTGAGTGTAGAGTGAGTTGACCCTATCTTATCCTACAGGAATAAAAAAAAAAAAAGACAACAGTAACAAAAGGGCAAAACAAGGAAAGGAAGGGCGCTGACGCAGGCAAAGATCCCGGGTTCGTGACATCTATTGTGGTGCAGAGATGGGGGGTTAAGGAGGGAATCATTTCGATCCCCCACAGCTTTTACAACGGCCAGCGCGTGCCAAACTTCCTCCCATACGAAAGTCGTCCTAGACCAGGCGCCCCTGGAACTGCAGAAGAGGCTTATAAACGAAAATCCAGGATTCCATGTCCTCCTAAAGAACTTCCGCTATCCGTCAGGCTGTTTCGCACAATCAGATTCCTCCATAACGATATGTGGAGGCACACCTCCTCTAATTCCACTCTAACACTGAGGGGGGGGAGATATCTGCCCTTCCACCATCACGTTGGGACTTATCGTCCTTAGCTGGGCCTGAAGGAGGTGTACTTGTCAATGATTTTTTTATATGTCCCAACAGAAAAGTTGAGCATAGAACAGTAATGTGGCTCGACAGTTTGAGGGATGGTGGGCCCCCGTACAAGTCTGGAATGGGCCTTCGTAACACCCGTACTTTCCGAAGCCCACGTTAAGGCCCACCAACTCCCCACCAGACCATGTACGACATATTTCCCACTCTCTTTATTACATCTCCCACCAGAATCAGAGTGATTTAGGGTACCACTTATGGAGTTGAGGGCCGTACCCTCATAATCCAACCGAGACAAAGAGACTTATGAACTTGTTTCCTGTGCCACTTACATGCGATAACGAAGCCTTGTGCATAAAAACGAGTGAAACACTTTTGTTCCAATGAATCTTTCGTAAATGATTTCTTGAAGTATCCCCTTTCCTCACAAGTTCTCTACAGTAGGAAGGGACGAGTGAGAGCTCTCTGGCAAGAGCAAGATCTGATTAAGATTAGGGAAATGAGCAAGTCTAGTGATTTCCTGCTTCTGAACAACTCAGATTTCTCAAATGGATTCAGTGGTCTTTTATAATCTCAAGTTTCTTAACAGAGGAGAACAAATTTCTGAGCTGGAAGCATACCATAATGGTACTTAGGGATTGACTTAGCCCCCATTAGGTCATCTAGTGACGGAAGTAAGTCCCTGTCGCTTGGATATCTTTTACAGAAGGGGTGTCGGTTTTTGAACCGTACCAAAAAACGAGAGTTGCAATAGATTTCCCCGGGGGAATAAAGGGTTATCGTAATCGGGAAGAACAACAAAGACCTATTCAGATCCAGTAAAGGTTTCTGAGGGCTTGGTTCGAGTCGTACCACAGCTATTGTATGGGCCGTGGTGAATTACAAGATTGGTTGGAGAATCCGCGACACACAGCAGATTTGGAAAACCCAAGGCAGGGAAACCGGGGAGTATAGTGGCCTCGACTGCCTGTGCAGCGTGAATTACACCCAGAGCTTGTTTTGGTGAGACATGAATTAGATCAAAAAACCTAGTATAGGTGTCAGCTGCCAGGTGATAAAGTCTGCAGTCAGAGCATGACCCACCTTCCCACCAGTAGTCTTAAATGACGTGACAGAAGTTCCCATCAAATTCTGGACTACGTATTGGACCAAATGAAATTCGTTGAAGCATCTCTGCAGTCTCTAATCCAAACAGATGGCCGCATAGTAATTGGTATGCGCGACTTATGGAATAATAGAGCAGCTTTCAGAAGGAACGGACATTTTCCAAAATGTTCTCTGCCGACCAGAAAATTTCTCTATACCCAATGTTAGTAAACGAGATAGAGATTATTCGAGCGCGCGAGAGCATACATAGCTTCAAACAAGTGGGACAGATCAACCAGGGATCCTGAATTCCCAAATAGTAAATGCCCGTTGAGGCCAGGGGAGAAAAGGGAAGTTACACACACACTCATGTATCCCAGCAAACCTTGTCTAACGATACACCCAGACCCCTCACTGTTTGTGGATAAGAATGATACTGTAATTAGACGCATATGAGAAGAAGCGTGCCAACTCAGGACATCAGAGAGGCGGAAGCGAAGAATGCGGATCTCTGCAAGTAAATAAGGAGATCGTCCCGCAAAATGCAGATACATTATAAAACTCGCGCGCACCTCCCCCTATATTGCATTCCCACTGATGTCCGGTGGACCAATAGACTCCATCCGGATGCTCCATGCACCCCAGTACAGTACATACAATCAAACGCTGAAAGCGGACATCCAGTCTGGGTGACCATTCCGATGCTCCATGGACCCCATTCTGACACAGGGATCCGTTGACTTTAAATTCTACTGAAGGGTTGTCGTAGAGGGCGATAACTTATAAGCAATAAAAGTGGGCCTAATCCGCATGACGTTAGAGAGAGTCCCAGAAGATTCCCAAGACAATCCTGTCAAACGCCTTTTTCATCGCTCCAAAGACAGGACCAAAAGGGAATCCTCAAGTGCGCCATAAGACTGATCAGATCTAGTGTTTTCAAAGTATTATCCCAGATCCTCCCTCCCAGGGTACGAAACCAACCTAGATCAGGTGATAACAATGAAGGCAAGAGAGTAACTTCTAGACGTTGGCCCTAGGAGTTTGGCGTTAGATTTTGAGGTACCACACTCAGAAGAGGATATGGGGCGATACACTTCCCCACACTCCTGGTATCCTACCATGCTTAGGAATTACATGATGTTGCGCCCTCGGTAGAGCTCTGGCCGAAAAACGCAGCGAGATTGAGGAAGATAGCGTTGTAGGATTGAAGTCATAACCGGAATGAGGGAATGTGCTATCAGACTTATAGACAAGAGGCCGTGCAGTCCATCTGGGCCTCGGCAGCTTTTTCCCCCCCAGGCAAGGTCTCCCTAATGACCGCGTCGAGCTCCTCAACATCGGAACCCGGGTCCCTCCATCCTCCCTCAGAATGGCTTCTGTGATAGAGGTTTTGAAAGGCTTACGAGGGGGCCCCGGTGGTGCCTGTGAAGCCGAAAAAGAAGCAGGAGCCAGGTGGTAGAGTTTATGGAATAGAAGCTTGGAACTCCTTAGCTATCTCCCCACACCGTAGTACCATGGTGCCTAGAATGGGACCCTAACACTTGGAATGCAGGAGCTTTCAACCTGTCCCTAGGAGCTTTGAGCTAGAGAGATATCCTACCTCTTATTCCCATATTCTCATAGAATCTACGTCCTCTGAGTCCTTGAGGCACGACCCCACGCAGACTCAGTCCGCCGGACCTTCCAATCTCGCCTCCCACTTGTTCCATGTAGTAAAAACGGATGCAGCAAAGAGCCTGCTTATGACAGCAGCTCCAGAGAGGCTCAACCCACCTACTTGAAGAGCCCGAGGCAATAGCGGTCCGTGAGACTGGGCCATTCATCAATACGACTGCCCATGATTGATTAGGGACCTCTAAACACCCATTTCAATGTCAAACACCAGCTACATTGTGGCGGCGTAGGGATCAAGTTCATGATCGATAGACGGAAGTGTATTCAATGTCCTATGCCTTGCATGTCCCTTCCAGACCAGACCGAGTCAGTTAGTAAAGATAACTTCCAGCGCTTGCCAATGGATTAGGTCTGCGTCAGATGACAGTGGCGGGTAAACTGAAATGGAAGCCAAAACACGGCGCATGATCAGAACCACAGATACACCTGAACGATTGCGAACGGGGAAACTCAGCCAAGGAATGGAGCAAGAGTGCTGCACAAGAGATAAAGTCAATCCGACTAACGTATTGTGAGGGTGGGAGAAAAAGCTGGCAATCCCTGAGTCCTGGGGATGTTTCGCAGTACGCCACCGCGTCACAAAAAAAGCCCTTTTTGCAAACCGAAGGAGAGCCCTTGATTGACTTTCCTTCGAATGGCTAAATAAGCCATGTAGGAGCGGCTGAAGAGTATCCAGACGGTGTCTAAAGCGTAAGATTGCAAATCTCCACAAAAATAGTAACGTGAGCGCCCCGTGCATGGCGCGAATGCAACATCCCAGGACCCTTTTAAACAGAAAGGGAACCCTGCCCCTGATTAGGAGCATCATACATTCCCATATCGTGAACAACTGCCCTTGCATAGAGAGAGTCAAAATCATAATTCTTAATCTTGCCTACCATCCTACGATCAATGACACAGTTCACAGACCAGATGGCGGGTATGAGACCTAGTGGCAAGCAGCTATTGCAACTCCCTATCATTTTGCATAGAGTTGGAAATTGGGCAAAATTTCCAGCTGGGTGACATAACTGATTTTCTGTGATAATCGAGACGAGGTCTGGGAATAAAATGGTTTCCTGAAAACACACACTATCAGCTCTGCTTTCTTGCGGTGAAATGTGGTAAAGGTAAGCTGTCTCACGGCAGGCTTGACTCGGTATTGTATAAACCTTAGGCGTTGAGTGAGGCTATTAGAAGGTCCCCCATTTAAAGTTCGCACGATAAGTATATAATACAACCGAATCCCGGGGGACACCGAGCCACAAAGGAAGGACGGGAACACAAGAGGAAGGGAACAAAATCCAACTAGAAACGGTAACAGCAACAAAATGAAAACTGAAAACCTGAGGCAGGAGGAGGGACACCCAGCCAACAAAGAGCTAAACAACCATATTACTAACCAGGGATAGGCCCCAGGCAATCACACTGGCGCTGGGGGGCTCCCAAACCTATTGGTGTTAGACGTAGAAAAACAGGTCATGTTACAAAAACAACTCCTAAAAGATATGAAACTACAGTATCAATGCTATCAAGCATCCGACTTATAAATGAACGAGTTCTTTGCTCCCGGTGAGCACATATAGATCACTTGGAGGGAAAAAAGGCTAATGCGGCTCAGACACAAAACCCTCTACAGTTATTAGCTGGAAGGGGCCCCAGGATGCAGGGGTCGCATACCTGAGCAGCCAAGGTACTTTATTAGCGTATGGGCCAGGGCCCGCACGCGACCGCATACTTCCTGGGTGGGAGACCCTGTGCAACCGGGACTGGCTCCTGGACCCTTCTCAAGACACTACCGTGCCAGCCTCGACCCCGGGACAGGTGAGGGACCAGGAGGCCAACTGAGAGTGGAACAACATTAATCTGCAAGTCCTTCAAAAAATCTTGGGGAGCAGTCCTGCTGAGTAACGCAAACATGTCGGATTTAGTCCCTCAAGTACTAAAAGAACAGTTAACGAGCAAACCGGGAAACCGCCCAACTATACGACGACAATTCATTCCCTAAGAACATTGAGCACAAGGGTATCAACATGGGCTCGCTGCGCTAGTGTGTGCACGCGCAGACAAGTCCCGATAGATCTGCAGGTATGACCATTGTGACGGGAGTCTCGCCACCTGCGAAGCGGCGCTGTATTAATGATCATGTCTATGAGAATGAAGACATAGTACCCGAGGGCAGATGACATCCTCTGGGGACGTTTTGGTGATCGTTCTTGTGGCGTGACGAAGGGCCCTAAATGGACTCTGTCCAACTCGATCACATGTGGGTTGGGGGCCGCTCCAGTAACACTCGTTAAAGATGGCATGGCAACAGTTAGAATATGAGGAGTCAGAAAGCCACACTGATTCCGGAAGACCACAGGATCCTTGAGGGTTAATCCTACGGCCGCCTATTCACCACCATCATCTAAGTGCGCTGCAATGTGGAACTGGGGCTGAGTGATGCTAGGACCCAACTTCTTGCAGGCTATTAATAAGAAAGAGTGGAGTCCTGATTTGCTGCAGGATGTCCACCCTAAGTCGAGGGTATGTTGAGAAAGATCCGTGCGTAAGCGTCCGTTAAGCTCCTTTCTGTGCTCCTCAAGCAAACCAGCGAAGGCCGATTGGCAGAAATGTCCTTCGCTGTAGGCAGAGTATTGTGGAATTCGACTGTGAAATCAGCGAAACGAGACAAAATGCACCCGTACTGGGGAACAGCAGGTCACTTTCACGCACGGGGGTGAACAAGCCGCAACCATCCATCCTGGGTGAACCCCTTACTACGACTCGACCTCCCCTCCCGGGGGCGAAGGCTGGGATGACTATTCGAGGGATTACAGGAGTTCAAGTCACTGAGACAGGTTGTGATTCACTGACATTACAGAGAGAAGCTGAGGAGCCTGATGTGTGAGCTGCAAAGGTTCCATGAGCGGGCCAAGCCTAGTAGAGTCCAGTGATAGCTGACCTAGTTGTCTGTGTCAGGTGTAAGTTGGCCATGGAGGATCCCGTCACGACCATGCGGGTGAGTGTGCAAATCCCATGACCTCTGGGCGGATGTCGAGATGAGGAACACAGCAGCCAGATGGTAACGAGGCTCGCCCCCAAAGCCAAGAGGAAGGGTCCTGCCTCACCCGGAAGTGCTTGGTTCATTGCGGGACGCAGTCCCTGAGGACCATAAGACCTCTAGCGGTCAAGGTGGTGTTGTGTGACAACATTCTGGGCTGGCTGCCGGGGGGAATCCCACTGAGGTCCCCATCAAGGGCACCCATGATGCCAGGACACAGCAACCCCGATCCCCCCCTCCTGGAGACAGCAGACAAGAGAGGTCTTTGTAGGAGAACGTGTCCCATGTCAGAGTGGTGGTTTGTGGGGTGGGGTAACGTGCCCCCAATAGAGTCCCAAGGTAAGACCCCCCTGGGAATCTGGGACAATAATCTGCAGTCCCCTGTCCGCTTCCCCCTAATAAGTAGCCTAGGGGAGGAGAGCCCAATTTCCACCGGAGGACTGACCTTCAGCCGGACCCTCCCGTGGTCATCCGGCGTCTGCGGTAGCGCCCCGTAGCGTCATCTGTTTTACCTCTAGAGACTCGGTGCCGACACTGTAGTAGCCGGGCACACACAGGAAGTCCACAGAGGACGCCGCAGATGCGCCAGCGCCTGACCCCTCTGAGCGTGGCTCTGTGGCTTTCGGCAGCGCCTTCTATGGTGTGCGCATCCGTCAGGAGCACATGCCTGCGTCACTGATGAAGGGAGGGGGGGAAGCGATAGCATGTCGCGGACATAACCCTCGCCACAGTGTCCTGGGGTGGGTGCACAGCGGAGAGGGAGGCGAGTGCCGCTCATCAGATAGGCAACCTGGCTGCGTCCTAATAGGAGACAGAGAGAGAGGGCGCAGTAATCCCAGCGCGCAGCTGTACTAGCCGTTGTGGAATAGCGCGAAAGAGGAGCGCGCGCCCTTCACCCACACCTTCTTCTTGCAGTCCTTGGCGCTGCGGAGGGATGAAGCTCCTTTTGCCCGACCGTCCAGTTGCTGCCTCTCGGGGACGTGGCGGCACCGATATTCGGTGTGCTGGCGGTCAGAGGCTCACGCTGGGTCCCCCGCCGATAGCGCGAGGGGGGGGTGGCGGGGGAAGTTCACTTTCAGCAGTCCCGGGCCCGCATGTGTGCAACATGCCGGTCTTGTGGAGCCTCTGAGGCCGTGCCGAGGCGCGTCTGAAGTGGAGCCTGAAGCGCCGCTCTCCACTGCAGGGATTGCGACGACGTTGACCAACGGACGCGGCTCCACAGCGGTAAAGGCTGCTGGTTTTCCCCTCTTGCGACACCACGGGTTGCAGTGCTAAGAGCAGGCTAGCATAGGGAGATTGGTGCTGTTGCTCTGGAGCCAGGGCGCCATCTTTGGGAGACGCGAACCTCACTGCGGAGACCATCCTGCGGCATCAGGTGCGGAATAACCCGAAATACAGTCCAATAACCCCCTGGATTCGTGTTTTCAGGGTGCGGTCGGGGGCTCCTTCTTTGCTCTTTTGTAGTTTTTCCCCATGATTAGAGACAAGATTGAGTCGGATGGAGCCAAAGAATGTGGGAGGAGCTCTCGAAGGTTGCTTTCCTCACAACGGCCATCAGTCAGCCACCGCCCCCTATGTAAGACACTTCTTGTTCCACAGAAGACATAGAGGATGCCCCCATGTTCTATATACAGCCCCTGGTAATAAAAAAATCGTGGGGAGAGATCTCTATATTGACCTATGAAATTATTTGTAAACATATTCTATTATGTCCCCGTCCCCGGCCCCCCCACCCCCGAAGCTGTCTTTTCCTCTAAACCTCAATAACCCCAATCCATGCTAATCTTTCTGGGTACTGTATTCACACCAGTTCCTTTTATTATTGTTTGTTCGAACACACCGCCTTTGTACCTTTCAAGCTCTACAATGTCTTTCCTTCACTTGGTGTGCCCAGGAACTGTACGCAAAAAAATCCATATCACTGATGGTCTATCATAGTCAGGCACTTGTATAATGGGCAAGAATTTATGTTCTCATCATGTTCGCGGTCTATGCCCCTTTTAAAGCACCCCATGACCCTAATTTGCTTATGGCGTCAGCCCTGCTGCCTGCACTGGATGCTACAATTCAGTTTACACTGTCACACAGGATTCCCAAGTCCTTCTCCATTCACTTTTAACCCAGGCCTTTTTTCCATTTAACATGTAGGTCCATGTAATGGATTTTCCTCACCAATGTGTCATAACCTACTGCATTTATCTGTATTTAAACCACATCTTCACAGCCATTTCCCTGCCCAGGCCTTCCAACTTATCTAGATCCCTTTGTAATAACACATTAGCACTCTATTGTGTTAGATACTTTACAGAGCTTAGTAAATCAGTTTGATATGGTCTATAGGAGCAACGAATGCGTATCATACTCACTTATTTTACCCACACTGAGTCAGAGATTCCTCCTTGGTGTAAATTTCTCTATAATGGGACTAACCTTGAGTTATGTTTTTTATGTATTCCCCTCAACAACAATCTTTGAGACCTGTGACTGCAATGACTGCAGCAGAGAGTTATACCATCTGCAGTTACCAGTAGTGATACCAGAACACTTAAAAAGTTTCGCTGCGTTAAGACCCTACAACCCGATAACTTATTCACATTGTGGATCTGTATTTAATAGGTACTAGATAATACTACATTTACAAGTGGTTGTCCCATCAAAACCCTTTGTAAAGTCATGTTGACTGCAAATCCTCCAGAAAGACTTTTATAGCAGTTCTCTGCTCTGGTTAATAGAGGGATCCTAAGCAGTAGCACTTAATGGTAAATTGTTAACATTAGTTACTTAGACGGCAGCTACCATTCCAGCTGCCATACCAGCTTATCCTCAGATTTGTAATGTATTATAATGAAGTATGCTAATGTTCTAAACACTCTTATGTGCGTTCCTCATCTTTTTTTCACAGGAATGAGTGTATCTTCTCCATTGATCCTGCCACTGCTAGAGACTTGGACGATGCCTTATCCTGTAAACTACTCCCAGATGGTATGGCTCTAAATATTTTCACTGCTTTGGGTGATGTTACCGGGGTTTTCTGGGACTTTCATTTTTGATGTTTTTACGATGAACCATTTAATATTTGGACTACCTCTGATCAACAGATTTGGCTGGATGCTTCCTCTGTTTAAACAGGCAGTGAATAGTCCGTGGGGATTGCCAAGTTTGATTATAGCAGTACTAGGTACAGAAATTAATTGCACAGTGTCGCACTCCAGTATGTACTGTAGATTGGTAGTCCTTCCATGGAGCATTCAATCTGTAACCATGCAGTATAGAAAATCACAGCATTGTGGTATTCTATACTGCAGGTACAGTTGCTCTCGTGTAACTAATTTTGGGCATGGCGATTTTGTCATAACGCTTCATTCTGTGTATGTATCGGCAAAGGTCCTAAGAGTTAAATCCCTGGCACTTGGTCAAACATATTTACCTACCCTTTCATTGCAAGGGATGGGTGTAACAATATGGCTATAAGGACCAGAGCTTTAATATTGGTACTATATTAAAGCCCAGTGTCTTCACTTTCATATGATACCCGTATTCTTGGTGTAATATTTGGGATGAAACCGTTATTTGAAGTCGGGGGCAGCAGGGCACACTGTATTACCTGGTTCTGTAGGACAAAGGCAGAGTGGGAAAGGGTAAGCTGCAGGTGTAATCTGTTAGTCATCTCCCCCTGTACACCCTCCATTGATGTAAGAGGTGGTTCAGGAACATTTCTTCGTTACCTCTCATCTTGCCATTGGGAAAAGGTAGGTGCCATCTGTCGCATTTAGGGGATCCTTTTTAGATTAGAAAAATCTGTCAACATTATGGTGTAAACGTTGACCGGCATCAGTATTATCGGGACTATTTGTCGGGTTTTGATTGTATTTTGTAGATGTTTAGTTTTGGTGTCTGTATTAATAGCAGCATGTTTAGTACTTTTTAGCCCAACTATGTTTATATGCATTATTTTTTTTTATTTTTTTTACAAATATTTAGGGTATGTTTACACAGTGTCTTTGTGGGACATATTTGGGCACATAGTTGAACCCGAAATATGCCCTGCCACTATAGTAATTCATAGAAGATTACCTGCCATCTTCCCCGACATGCCAGGTGAAGCTGAGCTGGCACAGAGCGTTTTAGAAATATGCGCTGGCCAGCACGTACTTGTAGAACACATGTTATATTGCAGCATGTACATTATACACAGTGGGTATGTTCACATGGTGTATTGCTGCATGTACTGTGGGCGCCGCAATATGCCAGGTGTTTTAGAAGTAGGCGCTGTCCAGCGCCTACTTCTAAAGCACGGACAGCTGGCTCCCATTGACTTTCACTCTCCCCAGCGCGTAAATGCAGGAAATGAGATGTCATTAGTTTTCCCTGCAGCGTATTATACGCTGGGGAAAACTTCGGCTGTCCATACCTCAGAGCTATGAATTACCATAATTGCAGGGCGTATTGCAGCGCACTCTTGCAGCAAAATACGCCCAGCAATTATGCTGTGTGGACATACCCTCACACTTCAGCCCCTTTTTGACACCTGACGTACATTTACATTGTCATTTCAGAAAGAATGTATATAGTGGGCTCACAAACTGAGCCAATTTCATACAAAGCGGGCACCAGTCTTTAGTGGCCAGGGCTGAAGAGAACTACAATCCTGGCCATTTAACTGCTTGGATACCAATGTCAATACATCCATGGCATCTATGGCTTCCCACCTCCACCACATGCGACAGAATCACGAGCTGCTGACCGGTCATCATGGCAGCCAGGGGCTTAATGAAGGCTCCTGGACCTGCGTTCTTGCTGCTGCTATAAAATGTTGCCTTAAGCAGATTGCAATAGGAGAGCCATAATGGTACAACATTGTGCAATAAATTAGTACTGCAGAATGGTGTACAAGTGGTCTTGTGCACCTAGTGGTCAACAACCTTAGGAGGACTAGAAAATGAAAATGAGTACGTACAAGTAACACATGTACATATGTCCTTGTAAAGCATGTAGCGAGTGGTATATGGTGTTAAAGCGAGCACCTGCCTTCAGCAGCTGGAACTGGAGAGGATTGTGATATCCGCTGTTTAACTACTGAGATGTCGGAGTTGCATGGACTTTGGCAGCGAAGGGTGGGTTCACACTGATATTGCATATACTCGAGGCATAAGTCAGGGTACCATGAAAAAAGACACCCCGATGGATGCCACAGCACAGCTGTGCTGACCATAGTAGAGGATAAGAGCAGACGTAACCCAGCGTAAGCTACGTTTTGCTTGATTTCCTGGCTCATATGCTTTTTACGGTACAAAATAGCGTAGTTGACTATTCTATGGTGTCCCGTAAAATAAGCGTATGCACCGTGAAGTAGAGCAAAACGTAGCCCAAGCTTTGTCTACATCTGCTCTATACCCTATAGGGCCGATGTGTCGCAGTCTCCCCCGGGGTACCTTTTATCACGGTGCCCCGACGTGTGTTAGTGTGTGTGTTAGGCCATGTTCACACGGCATAATTGCGGGACGTAATTACGCCCCGCAATTACGCCATGTGGACGGGGACGGGGGAGTGAGCGGGGACGGCCGGCACTTCGCGGCCATTGATTTGAATTGCCAGCGGCGGTATACGCCGTAGTAATTAAAATGTCAATTATCTCCCGCCCGGCGGATTCGCCGGGCGGGAGGAGAGGAGACGTAATCCATTAGTTCTCTATGAGAACTGGGGAATTTACCGAAATTTAATGGGCCGTTTTCGGCGTAATTGGCGCACTTCGGGCGTAATTAGGACGGAAAATTACGGCCCATTTTAAGACCGTGTGAACATGGGCCTTAGTGTTAGTGTGTGTGTGTTAGTGAGTGTTTAGTGTGTTGTGGGGGTGTGGTGTGTGTGGGTTAGTGTGTTTGTGTGTGGGTGAGGGGGTGGGTTGTGTGTGTGGTGGGAGTGGTGTGTGTGGTGTGTGTTTGTTGTGTGGTGTGTGGGTTAGGGGTGTGTGGGGGTGTGTGTGGTAGTGTGTGGGGTTAGTGTGTGTGTGTGTGTGGGGGTTAGTGTGTGTGGGGGTTAGTGTGTGTGTGGGGGTTAGTGTGTGTGTGTGGGGGTTAGTGTGTGTGTGTGTGGGGGTTAGTGTGTGTGTGTGTGGGGGTTAGTGTGTGTGTGTGTGGGGGTTAGTGTGTGTGTGTGTGGGGGTTAGTGTGTGTGTGTGGGGGTTAGTGTGTGTGTGTGTGTGTGTGTGTGTGGGGGGTTAGTGTGTGTGTGTGGGGGTTGTGGTGTGTGTGTGGGGGTTTAGTGTGTGTGTGTGGGGGTTAGTGTGTGGTAGTGTGGGGGTGTGTGTGTGGGGGTTGTGGGGGTTTAGTGTGTGTGTGTGTGTGGGTTAGTGTGTGTGTGTGTGTGGGTTAGTGTGTGTGTGTGTGTGGGTTAGTGTGTGTGTGTGTGGGTTAGTGTGTGTGTGTGTGGGTTAGTGTGGGTTAGTGTGTGTGTGGGTTAGTGTGTGTGTGTGTGGGTTGTTTTGGGTTGTGTGTTTTGGGGGTTAGTGGTGTGTGTGTGGGGGTGGTTGTGTGTGTGTGTGGTTTGTGTGTGTGGGGGGTTAGTGTGTGGGGGTGTGTGGGGGTTAGTGTGTGTGTGTGTGGGGGTTAGTGTGTGGGGGTTAGTGTGTGTGTGTGGTGTGTGTGTGTGGGGGTTAGTGTGTGTGTGTGGGGGTTAGTGTGTGTGTGTGTGGGGGTTAGTGTGTGTGTGTGTGGGGGTTAGTGTGTGGGGGTTGTGGGGTTGTGTGTGTGTGTGTGTGTGGGTGAGTGTGTGTGTGTGTGTGGGTTAGTGTGTGTGTGTGTGTGTGGGTTAGTGTGTGTGTGGGTGTGTGTGTGGGTTAGTGTGTGTGTGTGTGTGGGTTAGTGTGTGTGTGTGTGTGGGTTAGTGTGTGTGTGTGTGGGTTAGTGTGTGTGTGTGGGTTAGTGTGTGTGTGTGTGGGTTAGTGTGTGTGTGTGGGTTAGTGTGTGTGTGTGTGGGTTAGTGTGTGTGTGGGTTAGTGTGTGTGTGTGTGTTTGTGTGTGTGTGTGTGGGTTAGTGTGTGTGTGTGTGGGTTAGTGTGTGTGTGTGGGTTAGTGTGTGTGTGTGGGTTAGTGTGTGTGGGTTAGTGTGTGTGTGTGGGTTAGTGTGTGTGTGTGGGTTAGTGTGTGTGTGTGGGTTAGTGTGTGTGTGTGGGTTAGTGTGTGTGTGGGTTAGTGTGTGTGTGTGGGTTAGTGTGGGTTAGTGTGGGTTAGTGTGGGTTAGTGTGGGTTAGTGTGGGTTAGTGTGGGTTAGTGTGGGTTAGTGTGGGTTAGTGTGGGTTAGTGTGTGGGTTAGTGTGTGTGTGTGTGTGGGGGTTAGTGTGTGTGTGTGTGGGGGGTTAGGGTGTGTGTGTGTGGGGGGGTTAGTGTGTGTGTGTGTGGGGGTTAGTGTGTGTGGGGTTGTGGGGGTGTGGGGTTGTGTGTGGTGTGGGGGTTAGTGGGGTGTGTGGGGTGTTTGGTGGGGTGTTGGGGGTTGTGTGTGTGTGTGGGGGTTAGGGGGGTGTGTGGGGGTTTGTGTGCGGGGGTTAGTGTGTGTGGGGGTTAGGGGGTTGTGTGGGGGTTTAGGGGGTTTGTGTGTGTGTGGGGGGGGTTGTGTGTGTGTGTGTGGGGGTTAGTGTGTGTGTGTGTGGGGGTTTGGGGGTTAGGGGGTTGTGTGTGTTGTGGGGGTTAGTGTGGTGTGTTGGGGGGTTAGTGGGTGGTGTGTGGGGGGTTAGTGGGGGGGTGTGGTTTGGGGGTGGGGGGGGTTAGTGTGGGGGTGGGGGTGGGTTTGGGGGTTGGGGGGGTTGTGTGGTGTGTGGGGGTTAGTGTGTGTTTTGTGGGGGGTTAGTGGTGTTGTGTGTGTGGGGGTTAGGGGTGTGTGTAGTGTGGGGTTGTGGGGGTTGTGTGTGTGGGGGGTTAGTGTTGTTGGTGTGTGTGTGTGGGGTTAGTGTGTGTGTGGGGGTTAGTGTGTGTGTGTGGGGGTTAGTGTGTGTGTGTGGGGGTTAGTGTGTGTGTGGGGGGGTTAGTGTGTGTGTGTGTGGGGGGGTTAGTGTGTGTGTGTGTGTGGGTTAGTGTGTGTGTGTGTGGGGGGTTTGTGTGTGTGTGGGGGTTAGTGTGTGTGTGTGTGTGGGGGGGTTAGTGTGTGTGGGGGTTAGTGTGGTGTGTGGGGGTTAGTGTGTGCGGGGGTTAGTGTGTGTGGGGGTTAGTGTGTGGGGGGGGGGGTTAGTGTGTGGGGGGGGTTAGTGTGGGGGTGGGGGTTGGTTTTGTGTGTGGGGGGGTTAGGGGGGTGGTGTGGGGGGGGGTTAGTGTGTTGTGGGGGTTTTGGGGTGTGTGTGGGTGGGGGGGTGGGGGGTTTGGGGGTGGGGGTTTAAATGGGTGGGTGGTGGGGTTGGGTTGTGGGTGGGGGGGTTTGGGGGGTGGGTGGGTGTGTGGGGTGGTGGTGTTAGTGTTAACCTATCCTAGGCCATCAGCCCCATACAATATGATCAGGAGGTGCTTTTTGTTGCCATGGCAGTTGGAGGCCTAATGAAGGCTAACATGACAGTGTGTTCTTATTACACCCCGCCTCTAAGTATATAGTAATGTCAGAACTGTAGTCATCGTGTTTTAAAAAAAAGCACACTCGGAAAAAGGGTATTGATCCCAGGTTTCCATACAGCTACCTGTTTTTGAGCCCCCAACCGTCATTATGGAAAAAGAAGTTAATGCATCTAAAAAATTCGCAATCTTTTTTTTTTATTTATAAATCAACCAATTGGGTTTCCCGAATGAGGACTTTTTGGGTCAACACTGTTGGGACACTTTCAGGGTTCCAAAATTTAAGGGTAAATTGAGGCAAGGGTTATTTGCCTCCATTACGGGGGAGGGTCGCTCCTGTTGGGGGGCGAGTGCCTAGTTACCCTGGTTAACCACCGTGCTTTTAATTATATTAATTAACCCATTTTTCCATTGGGGACCTTAGGTTGTTTTTGATTTGGTTTTAAATTTAATTGCTCACGAAAATTTACTGTATCGTTTTTCCCAGGGAAATTTAACATTTTCCCTTTTTAAATTTATTCCTAAAAAGTAAAGGCCCTTTGGCAAAAAACATTTAAATCTTTGATTCCTTTTAATTTGGAATCCTATGAAATTTATGTTTTTTTATATTTTGATTAGCCATTTTATTATTATTAGCCATAAACTTAATTCTCAAAACTGATCTAGCTACAATTGCAACTGTCTAGTGTTTTACTGTTGATGCCCAGTATACACTACTCACAAAAAGTTAGGAGTATTTGGGTTTTGGTTAAAATTTCAGAATGAAAATACAATTTCTTGAAACTTTTTAAATGCATTAAATGAGATCATCTATTAACTTTAGAATGGACATGTCCAACTGTTCAGTGTTTCAGTACTTTAAAACAACTTGCTGATCTCTAACAAGGAGCTTAATGGCAAAATTCATAACGGTTGTTAGATCCCTGAATCACCCAATAAATTTAAGGGATGAATTTAAATTGGGATTTAAACAGTTCTCCTATTCATGCTGTTCATATTTTGACATCATGAGACCAAAACAACTTAAATCGATCAACAGTACCTCGCCATTGCAAAGCTTCAAGCAGAATGCTTTCAGAGTGGAAGAGTCGCAGGCAAAGAAGTGGACGTCCTTTGGCTAAATCACATACTGCTTCATTGTAAACTATGCCCTGCGGAAATGGATGATGAATTTCGCACAACTCCAGGCACTTTTAAGGGAGCTGAGTGGCAACCAAGTGTCACATAGTTACATAGTTAGTATGGTTGAAAAAAGCCACGTGTCCAAGTTCACCCAAGGGTGGGGAAAATGTGGGTGAAGGGAGAGAGACAAGGACTTGAAGCACAGCCTCACCACTGGTTAATACCCTGAAACCCACAAGGCAAGAACCAATCTACTCCATGGAGACCGTATCTCTGACCCCAGAGTCTCCACCAGCCAGGATCCAGAATTTTACATAGCTACATACGCATTTTAAAATTTTTTAGTTCAGGTAGGTATCTAAGCTTTCTTGAAAAATTTCTACAGTTCCTGCCGTGACCAGCTCCTCGGCAGGGTATTCCACAGATTCACAGTTTTTACAGTGAAGAACTCCCTTCTCCCCTGGAGATTGAATCTTTTTTTCTCTAGTTGAAGGGAATGTTCCCCCTTTTCTTTTGAGGGGGCTTACTTTTAAAATTTTCCCATTTCTTTTTGTGGGGGCCATTTATATATTTATATAAATTAATCATGTCCCCCGAAGCCGTCTTTCTCAAGACTAAATAAATTCATTTCTTCTAACCTCTTCTCATGACTAAGATTGCTCATTCCCTTATAAGTTTGGTTGCTCGTCTTTGTACTCTCTAGCTTCATTTAATCTTTCTATAAATGGGCCCCCGAAACTGAACAGCATATTCTAAGTGAGGACGCACCAATGCTTTGTACAGCGGTAGAATGACATCCTTGTCCCCAAGTCCATGCCTCTTTTAATATACGCCATTATCTTGCCTTAGAGGCAGGTGATTGACATTGCATGCTGTTCTGCAGTCTATGATCTAAAAGAATGCCCAGATCTTTCTCAACAAGCGATTCTCCAAGTTTTTCTACCCCTAGGACATATGATACCTGCAGATTATTTCAGTGTGTCCAGGTCTGCTTGCAATTTATGAGTATCTTCCATTCGTAACAGTTTACATCAGTGTGGTCTGTGTGCTAGACGACCTGCAAGGGTACCTGAACTGGCTGATGCATAGCGCTCTCCTGACGTCTCCAGCATCGTTGGCGGAAATCTTTTCTACTCCTACTGAATTGACATTCATCACTGAAAAGCACTTCAGACCACTGGTCTCTTGTCCAGCATAGATGCACCATGTGCCTAGTGGTGTGGTCAGGTGCCCTTGCCAGTCTTCTAGCATGCAGACCATGCTGATGGTCTGCCGAGACACTTGGGTGCTTCTCACCTCCCTGAAAGGTGCCTGGGATTGAGTGGCATTCATTATCCAGTTCCATAGGGCATTGTTTACAGTGAAGCGGTAATCAGTGTGTGATGAAGCCAAAGGACATCTGCTACTTTGCCTTTCTCTGACTCTTCCAGTCTGTGTTGTAACCTGCTGATGGCACTCTGACGCTCTAAGCTCAGTGGCCACTTCTGTCTGAGAGCGTCCTGCTTGAAGCCTCACAATGGCGTGGTATGGTTGATCAATTGTAAGGTGTTGTCTTGGTCTTGTGCTGTCCGTGTCAACAGCATGATTAGAGGACTGTTTAAATCCCAGTTCAAATTGATCCTCTAAATTTAAGTGATTCGGAGATCAAACACCTGTTGAGAATTTTGCCATTAAGCTCCTTGTTAGAGATTAGCAAGTTGTGCGAAAAGTACTGAACAGCTGGACATATGTATTAAGAGAAATTTTATGTTCATCCTGAAATTTCAACCAGAAGCCAAATATCCCTAACTTTTTGTGAGTAGTATATTTTACCTCTTACTGGTGAAGTGATCACCTTGGTGTTTTGGAAACTGAGCAACTTTATTATGGACCAATTTGTGATTGCTAGATAATTGGATCAAAGTTTCTTCAAAAGTTGTTCAAGAATTGGCAAACCTGTTACAGGATCATGGGTCTCTAAAGCTCTAAAATATGTAGGGAGTGGTGATTTTGGTCCACCTGGTCCAGTACCATATACAGTAACCTGTGTAGCACACATAATGAAAGTTTATTCTGGTGTGATAAAAAGGTGTCAGAACACAGTGCAATGCAACTTACGGTTTGTGGGGTTGCATAGCTGCAGACTGGTCAGTGCCCATGCGGACCTATTAATTGCCAAATATGCCTACAGAGGGCACATGACCATCAGGGTAATGAAGCACAGGGAGCAGGTGGTTCGATCTGATAATTTTTTTAAATTTTTTTTTAAATTACATGTGGACAGCTAAGTTGTGTTGCTTACCTTGGAGTTTGTTGGCACCAAAAGGACACCAGGAAGAAGGCACGTATGCTTCGGAGTATCATACTACCCATACGATTTCCTGCTTGGGAATACCTGGTCCTGAAAATCATGTGACCTATTAGTCACTTATCCTCTGCCTAAACACTGTCACAGTCCAAGTACAACCCATGACAAGAGTATTCCTTAATGGCAGTGACTTTGGATAATTTGCTGTGCTACACTGCAGTCTTGGTTTATGAATAAGTAGGGAGCTTCAGGTGTTGCCTTGTATTTAGGTACTGGAAAGGGAAGTTTTACCCACCTTGCAACTTTCACAACTTGTAGAGAGAAAACTCCTTCAAGACTGGAGTTACAAATATCATATCTGTAATGATGGGGACAGTAAAAATAAGCACTTTTGCAATTGGTTTGCATTAGCTCAATCCGCTATGAGCTAATCTGTACATGTCTGCAGCAAGTGGTCGGGCCATGCCCCCTTTGCTGTGATTGGCTGCCTGATATTTCATCCAGCCCTGTTAGGACACGCCCCCTGGTTGACCCACTTTCACCTCCCCCCGTGCTGTGATTGGCTGCCTGTGCTCTTAGTGAAAATGGCTTCTGTCTGTGTTTTCATGTGAAGGATCTGGGCAATTACTGAGTCTCTGGATGCTAGATTCACTCCCCCCCCCCCCTCTTCCCTCCATATAACACAGCCTTATACAAAGTTATAATGTCACAGCTCTGCAGACCTTCCGCAGTGGTCAGTTCTCATGCCTGCAGAGCGGTTACCTCCCTCCCAGGCTCCACAAGCTCTTTGTACCCAGAATACCTGTATTGCTGTAAACTGCTATACATACAGCCTGAAATGATGAAACAAATGTGAGAAATGTACTCTGCTCCCCCCTCTGTTATCAGGCAGGAGGTAGAGGGGGAGCAGAGGGCATTTCTCACATTCGTTTCATCATTTCTGTTGTGGTGGTGGTGTACTGTTTACACCAATACAGGTGTTCTGTTGCAAAGAGCTTGTGGAGGGAGGTGACAGCTCTGCAGACATGAGAACCTTTGCAGGAGGCCTGCAGAGCTGACATCCTCTCCCTTCCCCTGCCCACACAGAATGATGGTGTCACCAGTCTTAAGTGAGGGAAGACACGGCTACTGGAAGGAGAGAAACGTCCCTGGATTTGAAGCTGTAAGAAAGAGAAAGCTTAAGATGCCCACAAAAGCCTGTAATGAGAACCCCTTTAATGCACCCATAGCTTGAGGGGTTAAAACTTTTAACGTGACATTAGGGAGAACTATACTGTGTTTGTTAGGTGGTTGTAGTATTGTGTGTTCTTCCGAAATGCGTTAGTAGTTTTGTATTGGACAGGCCCCCATAGCCTAGGTGACGACACCTCAGCCTGCCAGCTAGTTTATATGTGTATGGAGACCTAAGCGCTGCCGGCCAGAGCACTCTGTCAATTCAAACACCAACGTTCCTTAGTCAGTGAAGTGGATCGCTGTGGATATCGTAGTATCGGATGCAGCTTATGGAAGGTGCTGTTAGGCATGTGGCGAGTGTTCTTGTAATCCTCTGGTGCGTTTGTGTATTTTGAAATGACCTTTTGGAGTAATATACGGAGCTGAATGGGATAAAGGAGCTAATTGTGGATTAACCACTATGGAATCAGTTGGTTATCATTGTTTAAATCAATAGTAATTTTTGATCTATTCTATTGCCCGGAATACTGCTATATTGAGTTGGGAGAAATATAGAAGAGTTAGCGCTGGTGTCATTTGTTTTTGTGTCATTGGTAATTAAAGTTTGGGAAGCAGGCAGTATAATCCCTTGACATTTTTTCAGCAGCTCTTATATTGGTGCTTGTGCTGTATAATTTTTAACTAGAAGTTTACATGAGTCTGGTTAATTTTAAACCCCCAAAACAATTTATTAATGTGGTCAGCTCCTTCTACTCCATGCCAAGCCTGCTGATGCGATGGCATGTCCAGCGGAACAGGTTCCCTTTAATACCTCAAACTTGATAATTGGCAAATCAGTGCAGATAATACAGTGAAAGCATACCACTAAGTGCCACATGTATGAACCTGTTTAGGTCTAAAACTCACCTTTTTGCCCATCGGGTACTATGGGCAAAAGATTGAGTTTTAGAACTAAACAGTTTCATACATGTGGCCCTAAGTTCATGCACACTATTTCCACTGAGGTCGCACAAGATTACGAATGGATGCGCGACATGACGAGTGTGGATATGCCATAAATTTCTGTGATTGTAATAACTAGCCATACACATTAGAGCAAACTCGGCTGAAAACTGCCTCCTCCTTTTTTTGTTGTCCCGGGACCTAAAACTGCAGAAATATGTATTGGCCGTTAATGACGGCATCTGCAGAGGTAGCAGTTGGATAGCAGCTACATAATAACTGGCAACTTTGCGTGTTAATTCTTCTTCCTAATCTAGTAGTGTACCTTAAATGAATAAAATTATATGTGAACTAAATCTGATTTGCCTAAAGCAAAATTGCATCCAAGGAAAAATATAATGCAGCTTTGAGACTTCTAGCACCAGGCTCAGACAGCTGTACTGGAGGAACTTGGCGTTGAAGTGTGCATTATGTGCCAGCTGCAGGGTTAGCTGAATAACCTGCCAGGCTACCAATATATGGGGAAAAAGCAGAGTCAGCACTGTTTGAAGGTCTCTCGCTTTTTCTGTTAGGTTCCATCTGCTCCCGGTGCCTCTCATGCAGTCAGCTTCGCAATGATGTCATTTCTTTATGTGCTGCACCCCAGATGCTTGCCTTCAATACAAAGGGATGCCAGTGACATGACATCACATGACAGCTACATTAAGTGACGTGTGATTTGGCCAATGGCCAAATTGGAATTATAGCCATGAAGAGTCTGTCTGTATGTTCTCTTAATCCTTTCATAGACAGATTGTAAGTGTCAGCTATGGATGTTTTACGGTAAGTAAACCAAGGCTACAAGTACATGCACATATAGGATTCTCTATACACTTGTAACTTTTAATCCAGTTGGATATCGGGTTGAAAATATTTCTGTGGACTTGTTAGTCTATTATAGGTGAATAAGTGACGTGCTGATGTTACAGCTTAGTGCGTAGAGGAGTAGATACTAAGTGTTGGAAAACGTTTTTTTTTTTTAATTATCCCACCACCCCCATGGTTACAGACTGTAAACATTGTACTGTTTATTGTCTACAGCCAAAAACTGTGGAATGGTTACAATCCATACTACAGTGAGGTGCATAAATATTTTGGACAGAGCATTTTCTAGTTTTACTTCTGTACATTACCACAATGAAGTTTGAACTAACAATTCAGATGCAGTGGAAGTTGACTTTCAGCTTAAATTCAGTAGGTGGAACAAAATGATTGCATAAAAATGTCAGGAACTAAAGCATTTTTTAAACACTGTCCCTTCATTTCAGGGGCCATAAGTAATCAGACAAATTAAATAATTGTAAATAAAATATTAATTTCTAATAGTTGGTTGAAAACCCTTTGACAGTGACTGCCTGAAGTCTGTAACTCACAGACAACACCAGATGCTGTTTCCTCCTTTTTAATTCTATGCACTGGTTTTCAGTTGCTGTTTGTGGGCCTCTGTCTACAGTTTAGTCTGTAACAAGTGAAATTTATGCCCAATTGGTTTGAGATCAGGTGACTGACTTGGCCATTCAAGAATATTCCGCTTCTTTGCTTGAATAAACTCCTTTGTTTCGGCTTTGTTTTGGGTCCATCTTGATTATTGAACGCCGACCAATCGATTTGGCTGCATGTGGCTGGATTTGAGCACACAGTGTCTCTGAATAACTCAGAATTCATCCAGCTACTTCTGTCCTGTGTCACATCAACGAACACTAGTGCCACTAGTAACCATACATGTGCAAGCCATCACACTATCTCCGCCGTGTTTTACAGATGTGGTATGCTTTGGATCATGAGCTGTACCACGCCTTCCCCATACTTTATTGCCATCATTCTAGTAGAGCTTAGACACATACAGTGCCGAATGTAAGGTCACTGAGGGCAAACTTGCAAGGGTGTTGCCGGCTTAGATATTTATGGAACATAAATAGGATATGCCATAAATATCTGGAAGGTGCAGGTCTCCCCTCTCAGAACGGCACCTATCTTAAGAATGGGCCTCCAAGGGTCTCTGTGCAGAATGGGGAGTTGACGTGCATGGCACACTACATTATATTGAAATGGGAGTTAAGAGTACAGTTGAATGGATGTGCTCATAATGGACAGTGTTGCATATGCGTGGCTACTTCTGTTTTGCACAGGGTTTTTTGGGGGCCCGTTCTCTTTTACAAAGCAAGTATGAAAGTGATAAAGGGTACACCTGACTACCACTGGCTCTCTTCCACTCAGTGATGCGTTTGCGCTTTGCCCTGACGACTTGTAGGCATCTTATCAATGTTAAAGCGCCTTTATTTTACATCTCCAATGCTTGTAAGTACAACATGCATGTGCCTTCATTATGGACATCTGCAAGACATACCCTTGGTAAAGGTCTCTGAACTGGAAACGTTGGGAGATATGCTCCAATTGATTTTGTGATGTTGTAAAGTTCACCCGGATTATAACCTTTTTCTTGAATGTACACAATGACCAGTATATTGGAAAATAAACATAATTTTTGTATTCTAAAAGTCTGAGTGCGGTTTGAAGGTATTTGTGGGATTGTGTGTACATTGCTGAGACATTGGGCCTGATTTATCAAAACTGTCTAAGGCCTCGTTCACACGGCTTATTTCAGAATGTATTTACAACGGATTTCCGATGTAAATACGTTCTGAAATCAGTTGAAAATCAGTTGCAAATAACTGTCACTAAGTGTGGCACGTATTTGTAACTGATTTCCCGACGGATTCACCATCTCCAATCATTGTAGGTGTTGAATCCCTCGGAAAATAATTGGGCATGTGAATTGTTTTTCCGTCCGGGGTTGCCGTCGTCAATCCCCCCCCCCCCCCCCGCCCGGCGGCAATCCGGAACGGAACTACGCGTCGGGGTGAACGGGCGGCCGTATTTTTCTATTGAAATCAATAGAAAATAGGCTGTGACTTATTTCGGACGGATTTGCCGACGGATTGACGATCGTCAATCCGTGGAAAAATACGCGGCAAAAATAACCCGGGGTAAAGACGGCCTTACCGTAAAAATTCTTAGTTGCCCCTAGAAACCCAAATTCGGGGTTTTAGTTTTCATTTTCCACAGCTGTTTCAAAAAAAAAAAGCAAAGCCTGTTTTTTTTTCCCTATGGGAAAACCAAAGGGAAATTCTTACTGTTAGACAGTTTTGATAACTCAGGCCCATTATTATTTAGAATGTACTTTGCCTTTGTTTTACAACAAGGGGTTAGCTGCTTCCTGGTGCAGCACGATATTGCCTCCTCTGCAATAGTGAACTGAAGTTTCTTTGTAGCATTCTTCTAAATCCTATAGGTAGCCGCGTTCTGGGAAGATGTTTTTATGTAATTGTTGCTGTCCATGAGTCAAGGCTCTTGCCTCGGGTGGCTCTCGGGCCGGGCTGAAGGGGGGGAAATTTAATGGTCCATTTTCTGCACATTTTATTTTTGGGGGTTTTATTTTTACTTTGGTGGCTTTGCAAAAGGGAAGTTTGGTGCCCTGCAAAAAATTTGGGACAGGACTGGAACTACAGGTCCTAGCTACAGTCTGCTCTTAGTCTGTATATATGGATGCTGTATAGTACCACTTCTCCTGTCCTGTATACTGGGTTATAATTTTTCAGGATCGTTTTTTTCTGTACTTAGGGGCCCCTGAAATTTTTACATTTTTTTCGGCCCTTTTATTCGGTTTTTTTCTCGAATCTGCTTTTACTCTACATGCTGGGTATAATTAGTCTGCTTTTAGCCTGTATCTATGGACACTGCACAGTATCGCTTTAATACGGAGCGCTGGGTATAGTTTTCAGTATTTGCGCTTATTCTGTACACAATTGCACACTACCACTTTTCCTGTCCTTTATGCTACAGTATTTAATGTCTCAGTATCTGCTCTTATTCTGTATGTTGGGCAAACTTGTATTCAAAATTCTATGTTCGCACATTGGTGCGTATGAAATAGTTGCCAAAATACGCCCCAAACCATGTTCTAAACACTTGTCATAGACTGTAATGTAAAATATGCAGCGTCATTCACACATGTACTTTACGCTCATAATTTTTGCGCCTGGAAAGAATTGACATGTCCACTCTTTGGCTATGTTCACACGGCTTATTTCGGGAAGTATTTCCCTGGGTTTTGGCCGGATCTTAAATCGTTTAATCAGTTAAAAAATAAAGTTGCAAATAACGGTCACATAAGTTTTGGCACGAAATTTGGGAAACTAAATTTCCCCGGGCGGATTCCCCTCCCCATTCATTGTAGGTGGTAAATTTCCTTTCCGTAAATTTAATTGCAATGCACATTTTTTTTCCGTCCGGTTTGCCGTGGGTCAATCCGCGGGGGCCCAATCCGGCCGGAAATACGCGTTTTGTGAACGGGGCCCGGATTTTCTATAAAAACAATAGAAAAGGGGGCTGTGACTTTTTTCTGACTGATTTGCCGATGGTTTGGCGATGGTCAATCTGTGGGAAAAAAATTCCGCAGCGAAATAAGCCGTGTGAACGAGGCCTTTCAGGCGTACACGTGCTGTAAAATAAAGTATAGGAGGCAGAAATCTACCACCTCTGACACAATGCTTCATCTTCACCTAGAAATTACGTGTTGGAAAGGGAAAGGAAATTTTAAAATGATCCCCAAACGGGGTTTGCGGAAACGGGGGGGAATGTACATGCCGAAAATTTTGCTGGGGTCAACAAACCCTTGGGAAAAGGGGAAAAGGGTTTTACTTGCAGTGTAGCTAGGTACAGACTGTGTTTGGGGCAAAAATTATCAGTATTTAATGTTTATATCCCAAGGTTTTAATTCTAAATCGGGTCTAGGGGGCATGCACAGTACCACTTCTTCTCCTCACCTGGACCCGGGGTGCAAATCTGCGTATCTGCTTTTATTTTGTATGTATTTGCACTGCACAGCAGGGTTGAATATCCTCGGTAAAAAAAAAATAAAAAAAAATTGCTAACTGTAGCGGTCCACCAATACAGTAGTTAAAAAAAAATAAAAAAATAAAAAAACACACACACATTCCAGCAACCTTTTTCCATTGGTTTCCCGCCCCTTTTTGTTTTTTCATGACAAACAGGGAAGAGGTGTTTTCTGGGTGGGGTCTGGGGTTTTTAGTCTGTTTAATTTAAACCCAAAAAAGTTTTTGCCCCATATAGGGTTTTGAACCTTGGGTTTTAAATTCAAAAATTTTTGACCTTTGGGTACTTTCCCCTGGGTTTGGGAGTTTAAGGGATATTGGGAGGGGGGGAACAAAAATTTGGATTGGGGCAGCCCCAAATAATTTTCACTTAAAAGTTTCTTTTGGGGTCTCCCACCTTTTTTTGGGAAATTTGGGGGGCAACACTGGGGGCTATATAAAGGACTTTTGAACCCTCCTTTTGAAAACACAAAATCTGCATATAAATTGCATCTACTAAATATATTGACCAGTAAAAGACACTGAAATTTGCCACTTTAGTTACTGCCAGTGCAACAGATTCTCCGCTCAAAAATCATAAGTGTATTTGAAGGATTGGGAAGGAATTGTATTGCTTTCGACATGTCTGTTAATTGTAATTTTCATGCAGCTTTTGATCTGTGTACATTTTGATTTGCACTTTATCGTGATCTCCTATTTGTCTGGCATATTAGCTTAGTGGTAATTATCAACCTTTAACGTTACTTAAAAATGAGTCTAGGATTAGTGTGTTATGGTGACTGTTGGTGGTATCGCAATGGATAATGTGAATAAAGGTACCGCAGTGGATATCTCAGATATCCACCTCATCGGCTTCAATGGCAAACATGGTCCAAAAAAAAAAAAAAAAATTTACGTTAGTTACACACTTTCCGTGTGGGACACACAGGTGTGATTTTACAATTTCTTTTGGCCCTCCCCGCCCCGAATTGTGAATTTTCCACTGGGGAAATAGGTGAAAATGTAATCAAAAAGGGTTAACAACCATTAAACAAATCACAGAAGGGGGAAAAAAAAAATTTCCCAAAAAATTTCAAAACAAAACCTTTTTTTAAATATCTCCTAAAACAATACTATACAAATATTGGAATTAGACAGCCAAATAAGGTGCTAGGGGTCGAAAAAATGTGTCAAAAACATGAAAGGGAAAAAAAAGATACAATTTTGGGAGATTCCCACGCTTTTCCATTAACCCCCTTAAAAGAGGGCCCCCTGACTTTAGACGTTTGGGTGGTGTGGGTCGTTCATCTGCGCGAGTCTTTTTGATGTCGCTGAGGACCCCGGGGTTTTTCCCGGGGCCCCGGGGCCACAATTGCGCTGGGATCTGGGCGTACTACACCCCCCCGACCCAGGCATTCCTTGCGAGCACCGGGTTGCGGAGGAAAACCCCTGAAAACCCCCCTGCTTTAACCCCTTTTATCGCAGGCGGGGGCGTTACCCCAGCGAAAACAAAGGATTCCCCTGCTCTTTTCGGGTGATCGGAACCAAACCCGGGGAAAAACCCCACGAGTCGGGGAACAGGCTGGAAAATTTAGCCCCGGGGAAACCCACGGTGGCCCCAGAGCTGTCTGTGTATATGCCCCGTGACCAGGAAAGCAATGTGGGGCTGTCCCAATTTAATGCCTGTGTCAGACTGCAGATTTTGAATGTATTAGCATATATGAATTTGGGTAATTTCATTACGAAATTTTAAAAAAAAAAAAAAAGTAAAAAGAAAATGTTAAATTTGTTCTCCCTTTATGGGGGTAAAAAAAATATAAAAAAAAATGTAAAAAAAAAAAAAATTATTTAAAAAAAAAATTGCAAAAATTTAAATTGCAAAAAAAAACCTAACATTTGGTTCCACACGCCATAATAACCTTAAAATTTAATTAACAATTTTAAGTGTGAAATGTGAAGGTGGAAAAAAAATAAATTAAAAAAAAGTAAAAAATATTTCCCATAAAGTAAAAATTGTCTCGAATAAAACGGGCCTCATCCCCAATGCATCTTTTTAAAAAAAAAAAAAATTTACAACGTTGAAACGCAAGGAGCAGAAACTAAAAAATTTTTCTGGTCATTAACTACTTTTCAGCGTTAGCTTAAGGGGTTAATACATCCATCCGTGGGGGAGGAATCCTCAAAAGGGCGAACCCCGCCCCTTTTTTTGGCTCACCTTTGTACCATACATATAAAAAGTAAATATGTACACAAATAGTGTCCTTGCACCCTAAAAGGCTGTAAATAATCATATACCCTGGGAAAAAAACGCACACGCGAATGATAAATTGAAAACGAAAATTAAAAAAGAACCCTGTGATGTACTGCATAAAAAGCACAAGATAGATATCACAAGCATCTTACTGTCCTACTGCATGAAGCATTCAGCTTCCATTTCCGACGCATTCAGCTCCCATTCCGTGGGGGTTCATCAGATGTTCATCAGAATCCGTCCATAGATGTTGGACTTGCAGTCAATACCAGCGGGTATATACGATAAATATACCTAGCAACATTCACTCCACATGCTGTTTTAAATGTCTGTGCCGAGTAAGACACCGCCCATTATGGGGCGTGTCTTATCCCATAGTAGAGATGAGCTGGCTAAAGCACCCAATCCTAAAAACTTTTTACACCTACTGCGTAGGTTTAGCAAATGATGCGCTCCTATGGTGCCAATACATAATTCTAAACACACCTACCTGCAAGTGGCGTATAGACACTTACTAGTCTCCAAAGTTTCGGCGCTCACTAGATCGCCGAGATCTCGTGACATTTGGCTGTCTAATTCCGATATTTGTATAGTATTGTTTTAGGAGATATTTAATAAAGATTGTATTTTAGATTTAGGATTAGTCTTTGCCTTCTGTGATTAGTTCACTGGGAAATAGGGCAAGCTCCTACAAGGAGTTTGTCTATTCTCCCAGTCTTGGGTGGGTTTCCTCCAGGTATTCTAGTTACACTCGCACTCCAAAACCATGCAGATAGGTTGATTTGGAACTTACTGTGAAATATGAGGCTATAGAAGTGAATAAAATAGTTGAAATAGGATGGCTACACTATTAATTTTTTAATAGGGCTATGGTGCTGTTTGTCAGGGGTCCCCTTTTTCACCATTTCCTGAAGGATACCACTGCCAGATCGCCTAACACCAGGAGTACCCAGGTTAACCAAGATGATGAGTTTTATTTGCTAAGATTACCAATCCATCCATTTTCAAGTTGTGGGTTTTAGTGAGGTTATACGGTAGTATTCAATATACTATGAAGTTTAGTCTCATTATAGATGGTGGTGAACATTCATGTGTGAGATCCAGCCATAAATACTTGGTTTAGCTGATTGTGGAACCTTCCTTTTTTTTTTCTCTTTGCAAAAATAGTTCATCTTACACATTAGAAACAAAAATTGTTTCCTCTTTTTTTTCTTTTTTCATTAAATTTCAGGCGTAGCCGCCCCGTCCCGATTTCTGACCGCTTACATTATGTAAATATATGTAACCAAATATTTACTTGGGGCTTCCATTAAAGGCCCGGGATCTCAAGGGGTCTGCTAAAGGCTCCCCACCGTGGGGGATATCCTGAACTTTCTTACAGTTTGTTTGGATTGGCTGCCTACTCCTGTTATCTCATGTCATGAGATCGTTCTCGGTTTGTCGGTTGTATAACCCAGCTTTTAAAGTTCAGGCGGATAACACTGGACTTATTAAATTAGGTTTCTGAGTAATGCTGACACAAAGTAAGCAGTTCAGTGCTGCAGGGAGACTTGCACCTCGTGAAGCAAGGAAGAGGTTAGGAGGGCACACGTCGTATGCAATATGGATTTATAGTTTTTCCTCTGACTAACTCTCCTAAATGATAAGATATGATATTGTCAGCTGCTCCTGACTAGGCAGCATTTGTAATCTTCCAGTTGAATAAGTTTGACAGTCCTGTGCGTAAATGTTTCTGTTTTCCTCTGTCACACACCATTGGTTTGCGAGTTCTGAGCTGTCAAGATTTTATGCATAGGATGGTATCATTTACTGTCTTACAGTTCAGAAAGCCAATATTTTTAGCTTTAAACCTGCTTTTGTAGACCTGGTTAATTCCTTCAATAAAGACCAAGAAACACTATTTTGATACGTCTAACATTTGCTTCCCAGAAAGGTGATGTGGCCATTGACATCATTAAAGATTTGTTTTTATAATACTTAAATTTGCTTGCACTCTGGGGACGGTCAGATTTTGGACACTACTTTTTTGTATAGTGAGGCCTTTTACACTTTATGGGAGTCAATTGACAAAAATGGCAAAGGTTACTCCAGTCTGCAGAAAGTGATGGAGTATAGTATCTCCTTCAGGGGCCAGGTAAGATGCATACAGTGCATTATGCATATACCAATGGCGAACGGCATCACTGGCTCATATCATCCAAGCTGGAATGCAATCCATTGCCAAGTTCAGTTAGTCCATAGCCCTCAACACTCTTACTTTGGTAATTTAGAGGATAAACGCTTCTTCGCCACTGGATATTTTATTCTCTACAGCTCGTACATCATACAAGAACTGTGCAATGTTTCAGCTAATAACAAGTCTATATCAATCTTGATATTTGTCATTTTGCTCAATTCATATATTATGTACTTGCTGTGAAGAATAAATTATCCAGCTTTGAAGATAAGGTCCTGCATTTATTACATATGGACTACATACAGATACACAAGAACAAATGTACCTAGCAGATCCCTACCAATAGTACCAAAACCTCTTGACCAGAGTATATGAAAGACAATTTAAAGAGGAAAAATCGGTCCTAAAAGATAACTTTAAATTTAAAAATATTAAAATATATCATCTATCTAAAAAAAACTCACAAAAACTGTGGGAGGCAAACAACAACCACATGGGGTGGACCAGAGTGACATACAAAACCTGGCCCTGTAAAACCTAATATACCCTACCTAACTAAGAGAGATACAGGATAATCGCCCCGATAAGGTCGTTCCTGGCCGCAGCCTCTCCCTCATTCAAACACCCCCTGTTATTCCACCTTGTCCCGTCCCAACATGTTTCACTCATCCATAAATCATCAGGGGACAGTCTGGGAAAAATATAAGTGGACCAAGTGTCTGGGTATAGTAAAAAAATAAATGGCTGCAATAATGCGAGGGATGAGAATTAGAGGGTAGATGAATACCTGATGGTAGTTACTGATGCAGAAACATGACATTCCGTGTTCACATAACAAAAAGGACACTACCTTACGTTTCATCAGCGTAATGCCGCCTTGCAGGTTTGTCATGTAAACCAGCAAGACCACCAGGCTGTGGGAAGTACAAAAACAAAGGGCATAAGATAAACAATCAACCCTAAAAGAACCCCCCACCACAAAGCATACACCCATATAACTTACTATTTAGTTTCTGAACTGTAAGTCATCTCCCGCCCTGTAAGGGCATGACAGCGTCTGCTGTGTGCGAGATGACGAAAGCTGGCGGCGCGCGGAAGATAAAGGCGCGCTCGCGGCGCCTCCGTGACATCACATAGTGCGCCAGCAACGGAGAACTGCGCCGAGAAAGCGTCCTTAGTTACGGCGCATGCGCAGATGAGCATCGCGCCGAAATGTATGCAGGACGCGACAACGGGGCAGACAGACTGAGCATGGTTTTAAAATCACCTGCTCAGTCTGTCTGCCCCGTTGTCGCGTCCTGCATACATTTCGGCGCGATGCTCATCTGCGCATGCGCCGTAACTAAAGACGCTTTCTCGGCGCAGTTCTCCGTTGCTGGTGCACTGTGATGTCACGGAGGCGCCGCGAGCGCGCCTTTATCTTCCGTGCGCCGCCAGCTTTCGGCATCTCGCACACAGCAGACGCTGTCATGCCCTTACAGGGCGGGAGATGACTTACAGTTCTGCAACTAAATAGTAAGTTATATGGGTGTATGCTTTGTGGTGGGGGGCTCTTTTGGGGTTGGTTGTTTATCTTATGCCCTTTTTTGTTTTTGTACTTCCCACAGCCTGGTGGTCTTGCTGGTTTACATGACAAACCTGCAAGGCGGCATTACGCTGATGAAACGTAAGGTAGTGTCCTTTTTTGTTATGTGAACACGGCATGTCATGTTTCTGCATCAGTAACTACCATCAGGTATTTATCTACCCTCTAATTCTCATGCCTCGCATTATTGCAGCCATTTATTTGTTACTATACCCAGACACTTGGTCCACTTATATCTTTCCAGACTGTCCCCTGATGATGTTATGGATGATTGAAACATGTTGGGACGGGACCATGAGGAATAACAGGGTGTTTTTGAATTAGGGCAAGGCTGCGGACAGGAACGCCCTTATCGGGGCGGTTATCCTGTATCTCTCTTAGGTAGGGGTATATTAGGTTTACAGGGCCAGGTTTTGTATATCACTCTGGTCCCACCCATGTGGTTGTTGTTTGCCTCCCACAGTTGTTTGTGAGTTTTTTGAGATTATGATATATTTTAATATATTTAATAAGTTATTTTTTAAGACTACATACAGATACCAAAGAAGAGTCAAGGGCAACTCGTTAGCAGAGATGTAACACAATTCTTGTACAATGTAATACTTGTGAAGAATAAACTGTTCAGCTACGGAGATTCTGTTGCCCTGGATTCTACTTTGGTATCTGTGTATGCAGCCAGTGTATAATGTTACTAGCCTACTTTTATCTAGACCTCCAACAGTACAATAGCGTTGTGATTAACTTACCTGTTTTCTAACGATCGAGATGCTCATCCTATCATTTGTGCGCAAAGCCAAACTAATATATCATGGGTTTGTTCTGTTTTTTTTTGGTGGGAAGTCAGAAAGTAAAAATACCATTTTAATTGTTTGCATGCAAGTGTGATTTAGTTAAAGGGGTTGTCCACCACTCATGCTGATTGTATATGGATAGGATATGCCTTCGATGTCTAATAAGTGCAGGTCCCTCCTCTGAGACCCAAACCTATCTCAAGAGCGGGACCCTGAAAGTCTAACATGGAGAGGTGATATGAACTGTCCCGTTGATTTCAATGGGTGTTGCCAAAACAGCCGAGCGCCACACACAACCGACCATTCTGACCAGCCCTGTGTTAAACAGACACCTTCAGGGGCCTTTCACAGAGCTAGGTTTGGGTCCCGGAGGTGGGGCCTGTACTTATTGGAAATTGATGGCACAATCTATCGATATGCCCTTAATTTTGTTTGGTGGGAATACCCCTTTAATGTACTTTTATGACCATACATTCCTTGATAGAGCACTATATCTCAGTCCTCTGCATAGACATAACTGTATAGTATGACATAATAGCCGCTTATAGTTGCCAGTAGAAGAAACCTACTTCATGCTTTGATATAATGAACTCAACATATTGTTTTATTTGCAGGAAACTTTGAAGTTGGTGTCCACATTGCAGACGTGAGCTATTTTGTTAGAGAAGAAAGCTTACTTGATTTGGCGGCAAGTGAAAGAGCCACCAGTGTGTACCTTGTACAGAAGGTATGGAAAGTTTTGTCAATATGTAAAAAGTAAAGCCATCTAACCAGGCATTGCATAAGGGTAGTTCTCATTCTAGACCTCGTTAGGCCTCATCTCCACAGCACTTTTTTGTCAGATTTTTAAGCGGATTCTGTAGCCAGCGCCCATAGACCGCGATAGAAAATCTGAGCTGTAGTCTACACAGCATGGACTTTCTGATTTCTAAACCACTGGTTTATAGAATGTTCTGTAATCTGCTGTATTACAGTTCTATGTACTGGGCTGGCCAAAAACCGACCACAAATATGCATAGCCTAACACTTTCCTTTTACAGGTAACTTGCTACATGTACACTTGATGCATTATATACATCGTTTACTCCACCTACAATATTAATTGTTTCAAAGATGACCATAGTATTTGAAAACTATAACTTTATGGTAAAGTGGTAATTGGTTCTGAAGCCCCTGAGTGGTCACCCCAACATAATGGAAAGTAACAATGAAAGAAAATGACATCTAGAAAATCCTTACATATGACGGAGCTGCTAAAAATCACTTGCTGCATTGAGGTTACATTGGGCCTTATTCATCAAAACTGTTTAACAGTAAGACTTTGGTGCCCACCACATCCAATTAGCGCTCGGATTTTTATTTTTGTGAATTGCTCTTTCACAAGGAAAGATGACCTCTGTCTAAGATTAAAATGGTCCTTTGCCCATAGCAACCATTCAGTTTTGGTGAATAAGGCTCCATGTACCTGTAATAAAGAAAATGAGACCACCCTCAGCTGGTGCCCAAAGGAGCCGCTCGTTGTGGCATTTGTAAAGAGCAGTACAGAACATGTAGTACTGTACTGTAGAGAGGTGCTACTAGACTGTCAATCACTGCATGCACCTCACTGAGGCACAGGTTTTACAAGCAAGATGTATTGATAATTTGTTGGATCTTTCAGTCACACATGTTCTGTAGGTCAGCTGTGTCTGACTTTTTATACAAAGACTATTGTTTGATAAAATCCTTGTGATTTTAACTCGAGGGACCTCTATTTTTTTTTTTCCTCTTGACTGCAATACATTGCACACAGTCCTATGACTTGTATCACTCTGTGTTTGACCTTGCGGCCATTGCACCTGTATCTGCAATGTAGTAATCCCACAATCGCCTAAAATGTAATCATACTTGCTATTGATTGATACTGGAGATTGCAGTTTCAGGGAGTGTTTGAGTGATCAAATTAAAGCTAATTTCTCAGGTGACTTTAAGCTTCCGGGTTACTGATGTAACACCTGGACTTCCTTACGGTACTACTAAACAGAACTTAAATTTACCATATGTACCAATATGAAGTATAATGACTCTCCAATAATTACCATATAAAGATTTTTATTCCAAAAAATACGTTATAAATACAAATAAATTCAGCTGTCACAACTGAAACAACCTTAAAAACATTTAAAAACACAAAATACCCCCCAGTACAAATATTGGTGACACATCCTCACCCAAAGTTAACAAAAACAGTAAATTGGAAAGATGCATAATAAATATACACATAACAGATCAAGTGATCAAAAGTTTAAAAGTGCACCAAACCTCTTGAGAAAGCTGGTGGCGAAAGGCGCGTCGAGGCGAATACCCTCCTTGGTGACATATCCACCACTTTGGTAATGAATTGAAATATAGGTTTTTGTATTTTTATCATAAATTTTTTTTGGGGTTTGGTGCACTTTTATATTTTTGATCACTTGATCTGTTGTGTATATTTATTATGCATCTTTCCAATTTACTGTTTGTTAACTTTGGGTGAGGGATGTCGCCAATATTTGTACTGGGGGGTATTTTGTGTTTTTAAATGTTTTTAAGGTAGTTTCAGTTGTGACAGCTGAATTTTTTTGTATTTATAATGTATTTTTTGGAATAAAAATATGGTAATTATTGGAGAGTCATCATACTTCATATTGGTACATGTTCATGGTATGTTGACTTATACTCATGTTTAGACCACTTTTTGAATTGGTATTAAATTTACCATAGACCCCTATGATCTCAATGCAAGGACCTGAAGCAACACAAGTTTTGTGTTTGGGGTTATAATTTCTTTAAATGAACACTTAAGGCAAAACTGAGATATTGTCATGCCTAGAGCCAGGTGGAGGAAACACTCTGGTTTTGGTGTTCTTTAAAATCTCTGTGCCACGCTGTGGGGCATGAAGCCAGGTTTAATTTTTACCCGGATTTGTTCCTTTTGAAGCTGGTCATACTTTTTCTGAATATCACAGCGTCACGCAGAGGTCAGCAGTTTTTTGTCTTACCTAGAATGTTACATGACTCACTGCTAACACTCATTAAGTTGAGCGGTGATATTTTGCCATCTATTTGAAATGGTTGGCTTGTTTCGCCCAGAGATTGCCATTGTTTGCAAAAACGATCAGCTGTGTTCAGCTCTTGAATATTTTTTAGATATAATGCTCTTTATTTGATGTAATTTAACTCCTTTTGTAATGAAATGAACAATGGCCAATTTTCTACATTGTGCGTTATCACGGGCGAGGGAGGGGTTGTGACTTCCTGGCCTGAAATGCCTTGTTAGCCAGGCAGAATGAGAAGTGAGAGTAGTGTTGGATTTTTTTTTTTCTTCTTTTTAGATGCAATGATTTATACAAACATTCCACTGGTGCTCATTTAGCAAACAAGTGAGCCAACACATGTATTATTATTAACGCAGTACTTGTTATTTTCCATTACCCGCTGCCAAATTCATAGGTCCTTGGCGATAAAACTGGCAAAATAATCCAGTTGCTAAACCACTGTAGTGTGCATTACCCTTAAATGGTGACCATAGTTGAAGAATGCCTTGTGGTTAATTTGGCAATCCTAACTTGTCTAAAAAGGTATTGTCGCATGGGGTAATGTTGCGTTTTTTGCTTGGCAAAAACCACACCATTACAGTACTGTGTGAATATACTGTACGGTACCCTAAAACCTGTATAGTGGTTCCTTAAAGGGGTTGTCTCACTACAAGGATTGCTTTTTATGCTAAAGATCTTGCAAAAACAAGTCACTTTACAATATATGTCCATTAACCGTGTCCTACCTATTCTGAGATCCCCTCTTGCATGGGCTGCATCAGCCCCTCAGGTCGCTATAGCTACAGACCTGTTTGATCTGTCCTGATAGACTGCCAGCACTGGTTGCTATAGCTACAGACCTGGCTTCTACTGCAGCCTAGTGGAAGTCAGTAAACACGCCCCTGATTTCAAAGTGAAATCAAGAAAACAAGACAGGTACGATGGATCAATGTATTGGGACAACCCCATTGTATCTTGAAAACACATTCTCCATTCAATGTTAGACACAACCAATCTGTGGCAAAAGTAAATGACTGGAAGATCTGACCAACTATCAGATTACATATAAATAATCTGAAGTTGTGAAGTCCATGTGGCGATTGGCGTTATAGTACGGTAGCTCTCTACAGTGTATTGCGGTACTACATGTTCTATTCTTTACCTGTACCGGGATAAGTGGCTCCTTTGGGCACCAGGAGAAGGCAGTTCCACTCATTTTTTTTTTCTTTTTAATTGTGCACGGTGTATAGAGCGTATGACCCAAATACTTGATCTTCAATACAGAAAATGACTATGGCTTCCGGCAGCTCTTGATTTTGACTGACTTGTATAGAAAATTAAGCAGATAACGGATATAAATGATCTTTATTCTGCATTATGTTTTGGATTTGAAACGGATGACCTGTTTTTACATTTAATGGTCATCCCAGGGCCAATTAATGCTGTATGTTGAGGGATCACTATATGCAGTTAGCTCCTTGACCGTTAATGTTTAATTGTGGAATTGTTTGTACTGTTAACTGCAGAGCATGATTACTTAGTCTGAGGGCTTGGTTGTGTTCCTTAGCAAGTGTACTCCGTACCACCAGTGAAAGATACATTATCTGGTTTCAGTTTTACTGTAATCCTTATCACACCCAGGAACTTTTTTTTTTTTTAAATAAGTATTAGCTCATCTCACTTCCTATGTATATTTAGTGTAAAAGTGCACGTCCTCTGTCCGAGCATGTGCTGCATTACCTAATACTGTAGTTCAGAGAAGTTACGACTGCCTTAGGTCACAGTTTCACCATTGCAGAAGCCTTGAAAGGGTAAAATGAAAATGTTCTTGTGGGCGCAAAACACTAGTGGTCAAAAAACACTAGTATTTCTACTGTACAACAGTTTTTGTCAGAAATGTGCAAAAGTCAGTCAGATTTAAGGCCATGCTCATGAGAGGATTAATTTATTAAGGCTTTTGGCCCAAATGCCATGCCGGTAATTCGCTAGCCTGTGAGAGGAGGAGTGCGAGTATGTGCCCCATTCATGTGCTTGAGGAAAAACGAAATCTAGAATATGTTAGAGAAAAGGGAAAAGACAGAAATGCAGTCCCATGATGACCTAAAAAATTTGTGAATGTTATCTCCAATACCTACAAGGAAGAGCATAATGGGAAAACATTTAGGCTAAATTCCCCACCCCCTTTACTCATGAAGTAAGTATCACTGTGACACTGAGACAGCAAGTAAAAAATGTTTTCCACAATTTTTGAACAAAATGTGAATTCAATACATGCTCTTCTGAGTCTTGCATCTAATTTGGGTTGCATTAGACTCTTTTGGTGGTTGGTAGACATTACATTAGTAAATTGTAAAAATTTCCCTCTAAATCATCATTTTTTTTTTTCCCTTTCCTAGTTTCATATATTTAAGTTCAGCAAAAATTTAAAAATGTGCCATGTTCTCTTATCAATCCATTGTGATCTTTATTTTGATTACATTGCAGGTCATCCCGATGTTGCCTAGATTACTCTGTGAAGAGCTTTGCAGTTTAAACCCAATGGCAGACAGGCTAACCTTTTCTGTCATATGGAAGATTACTCCGCAAGGAAAGGTAAGTGTTAGGTTTTTATTTTTGATTACAAAAACATGCAAAAATGTGATGTGGATAGCCGGTTCCTTCTGAAAGGAAGTGGGATGAGTCCTCCCCTTTTTTTGTTTTTGTTAAGGCTATGTTCACATGGCTTAAAATGGGACGTATTTCAGTCCGTAATTACGCGCCGTAGTGTGCAAATTACGGCTAGACTACATTCCAGTCATTACGGTAATCCACAGTTCTCATAGAGAACTATGGATTAAGTCTCCTCTCCCTGCTCGGCGTAATTACGCCCCGCAAATAAGCCGTGTGAACATAGCCTAAGAGTTAAATATACTGATGGTCAGGTGAGTTGCTAATTTAAGTTTGGTGGTGGAGCCCACGGTCAGTTTTATTTAAAATCCCTATATATCTGTGGAATTACCTGCCCTAGTGGCTAGTCACCACAAGAACCGTTGAGGCCTTCAAAAAAGGCTTAGATAACTGATTACAACGAAAAAATACTAACACTTATGTAGCTGTGTAAAATGTTAGTGTAGATCTAGTCTGATGGTGATTTTGGGACTCACCATTCACAGAAAAATCACTGAGTAAATAATGTCCCATTTTTCTAATACACAACCGCAAGGCCGTACTTACAGTTCAATGGCTGGACTATAGACTGAACCGAGTAGGAGGCAACACAAGCCCCTTTGCTACATGGGAAAGATATAACCAGTGCAGATAACGAATGAGCAAAAGCTCACACACCCCTCCACTAAGGGAACAACTGAATAACAAAAAAGAACTGCACCCTAAGTATGTACCAGTTAACACCAGTATTTTAAAACTCACAGTATAATGCATGGGGAGACTGTGCAGATGCAATAATACCGATAAGACAATCACTCAAGCCTTCTATGGATGAGGGGGTAGGTTGCTGGTATTAGAATTGCATATAGATAAGGTGATACAAAGGGTGCCATTTATACAGATACATGTGCTACACCATGCTGGTTTACAGCATATGACACCTCTACTTTTCTGCTGGGCAGGCTGCCCAGCACTTTTTGGGTGTCCAACACAAAATACTGACACCCTATGCTCCCCAATGTTTAGGACAAATATACGCAAGCCTGCAAACCATGCAAGAAACGAGGAACCTTGATGTGGTTTGTGGGCTTAGGTATAGTGGCCACTGTATAAACTAATACCTCATATTTGATATTTTTCCAGTGTCATTTTTTTGCCCTACATATTGGGGGGGCAGAGGGTGTCAGTATTTTGTGTTGGACACCCAAAAAGTGTTGAGCAGCCCGCCCAATCGAATAGTAAAGGTGTCATGGGTTGTAAGCCAGCTTGGTGTACCACACGTGTCTGTATAAATGGCAGCCTTTGTATCACCTTATCTATATGCAAATATAATACCAGCAACCACCCCACTTGTACATAGAAGGCGTGTGAGTTGTCATCGGTATTTTTGTATTTGTACCGTCTCCCCATGTATTATACTGTGGATGTTTTGCGTACTGGTGTGAATGGGTACTTATTTAATGTGCAGTTTTTTATCAATCAGTTGCTCCCTAGTGGCGGGGTGTGAGCGCTCTTGCTCATTAGTTGTCTACGCCTGTTATATCTTTCCCGTGTAGAACAGGGGCCTGTGTTGCCTCCTACTTGTTCATCTTAGTCCACACTGAGCTGTAAGATGCCTTGCATGCTTTTTGATAGGGGCTCTCCGCCTTTATCCTCATTCCCGCCACTTTAGGTCCCTTGGAATGAAGGCCAGTGTGGCCGAAACATCAGACCTTGGGAGTATTCTCTTAATTCTTTACACATTGCCATAAACGGAAAGCTGAATAGCACTTGTACCATACTTGGCGTTTTGTGAATAAAAATTACCTTTTCTACAAATACCAGAAGGAGTGCAGTAGATTCTCTAGATCTTGAATTTTGGGATCAAGAATGAAATATTCCTTTAGTGCAGATTTGGTTCTTGTGTTTGTGGGTTCCAAGGTTTGCATCAATAGGGGGAAAACAAAGTTTAAAAATTTCCTTTGCCCCCCTCCCTTTATCCACATGTTTCCCCTCCCTTTGTTTGAACTTGATGGATAAAGTTTTTTTTTTTTCACTGTACCATGTAACTATATAGGAGAGCTGGTCACATGTTGCTCTCTATATACTCTGATTAACAGAGGCAGATTAGCCTTTTATTGGGCTTTATTACCAATGAAAAAAGGCAACATACATGCATGGCATATTATTCGCCTCTCCTCAATCACACACTGCTTCACAGTAAAGCCATAAAATTAACTGAGTGGTGAAGGTTTCAGGATAGAAGTCCTCCATGTAGTCCAAAAATCAATTAGGCTGTGCACATCCATATATTTTGAAAAACGTAAGCATAGGTGCACACTGAAAAGGCAATAGCATACATCTAATACAAAATCAGTGGCACACTAAAAACTAAGTAAAACATCAAGGTATATAGGAATATGGAATCATTACTGCTAAGGAAAATATGCAAAAACCGGATTTTTAGATTACAGTTTTTGATCAAAATTCTTTAAGCTCACCTCCCATATAGATCAAGGGGACCAGTACAGGCGAGTCCTAACATAACATGTTACCGTCACTAGAGCCATTCAGACTACAACTCTCAGGGAGGATAGGAACTTGCTACTGAATTATCCTGCACTAGTTTAAGAGGTAGGTGGAGTGCAGCAACCCAATGAGGCTGCCATTCCTCAAATAGACTTCAAAAATCAATTAGACTGTGCACATCCATATATTTTGAAAAACGTAAGCATAGGTCCAGTCCTGACTCCATCTACTGTGTCCCTGATGGGACCTGTGAGCAACACACACATCTTCATGATGTACACAAGAACGTAGTAGAGAGTTTCCAATATAAATGGAAGTATTACAAATGACTGCATTATGCAGTAAAGTAATACATATGAACAAACCTGCAATCATTCTGCAACACTGTTCAAGTCATGCCGACTTATGTTTTTTTTTTTTTTAACAGAAAATGTTTATACATCTGGTTTATTCCTTCATTGGTCTAGAACTAGTATTTTACAACATCCTCAGTAATAGAAATGTCACAGCTCAGAATTAATAATGTCTTTTATATGAATTGTCTGCTGTTTTTTTTGTTTTTTTTTTTACAGATGCCATTTTTACAATTTATAAATCATATCAAAAAAAAATTTCCAAACATTTCAAAATTAACAGTGCTGTATGTTTGCTTTTCCAGATTCCGTTATATGCAGCAGCAAAACCTAACGAGAGATGTGAAATAGTTGGATGCGCTATTATAATCTTAATCTAATTTTGAAGGATTTATTTTTCCAACATTTTAGATCCTTGAAGAGTGGTTTGGCCGAAGTGTTATCTGCTCCTGTGTGAAGCTGAGCTATGACCATGCACAAAGTATGATTGAGAGTCCAGACAACCTGCTTAGTCTGGGGGAGCTGCCCCCTGTGTCCTCCGATCATACAGTTCAAGAGATCCAGCAGGCGGTTCTCAACCTGCATCTAATTGCACAAAACTTGCGGAGACAACGATTTGAAGATGGTGCTTTAAGACTTGACCAGGTGATCATTTTTAAAACATTTATGTTCTATTGCTTAAGAGGTAGGAAATAGGTTTGTTTAGGCTGTAAAACGCTTAACAAGCATGGATATCTGGCACTGATGCAAAATAGTACGATGCTCCCAACAAAGTAACTGTGGACAAATAGTGCAATTCAAACGTTACGATTTCAACTTTCATATATACAAAAACTCCACTTGAACCAATAGTATAACGATGCTTATGGCACTGAATTCTGGTAATTAAGTAGTACAACCTCTATGTGTCATAGGCAGTCCCATTCAAAAGGAAACCATTGTGTCCATGTAGATAACAGAGTAGCTAGAGGACAGGCTGCTAGCAGCTTTTATGCACACCTGTGCGATGTTTCGCGGGTTGTGCACTCTTAAGTATACATCCTGGACGTGGGAGTAGCCTTCTCTAGCGGGTCTCATTGCCACAAATAATACATACCGTATATACTCTAGTATAAGCCGAGTTTTTCAGCCCAAAAAATGAGCTGAAAAATCTCCCCTCGTCTTATACTCGAGTCACTGTCGGCGCTCGGGCTCCTCAGGGAGCGCATATAACTGAAGGCCGAGTGAGCGCACAGTGTCCGGGCGCTGCGCTGGCTCGGGCACTGTCCGCGATCCCTTCACCTACATGCGACTCCTCCGGAGCGGCCGCCCGCAGTTTCCGGCACAGGCAGGTGTGTCATCACGCTGCGTGCGCGGCCTGATGACATCACCCGCCTGTGCCGAGAAGATGCAGGAATCGCGCGGGAGGCCGAAGCAGCGGGGAGCCAGGTAAGTGATTGATTGTTTTTGATTTTTTGAAGCTGCCTATGCCTGCCCTACGGCTGGGCCCCAAAGCCTCCCTACGGGTGGGCCCCATGCCCCCACGGCTGGCCCTAAAGCCTGCCCTACGGCTGGCCCTATGCCTGCCCTACGGCTGGCCCTATGCCTGCCCTACGGCCGGCCCTATGGCCTGCCCTACGGCCGGCCCTATGGCCTGCCTTACGGCCGGCCCTATGGCCTGCCTTACGGCCGGCCCTAGGCCTGCCTTACGGCCGGCCCTATGGCCTGCCTTACGGCCGGCCCTATGGCCTGCCTTACGGCCGGCCCTATGGCCTGCCTTACGGCCGGCCCTCCGGCCTGCCTTACGGCCGGCCCCTATGGCCTCCCTTAACGGCCGGCCCTTATGGCCTTTGCCTTACGGCCGGCCCTAAGGCCTGCCTTACGGCCGGCCCTACGGCCTGCCTCGGCCGGCCCTATACCTCCCATTACCTGCCCTACGCCGGCCCTATAACTGCCTATGTAATTTTATTGGTACCCCATTTTTTTTTTTAAAAATTTACAGTAGCCGCTGCATTTTCTACCCTAGGCTTATAAATCGAGTCAATAAGTTTTCCCCCTTTTTTGGGGCAAAAAAAGGTGCCTCGGCTTATACTCGGGTCGGCTTATCCTCGAGTATATACGGATATTTTTAAAAATTCTCAAAAGTATGTAGTATACCGAACATTTATTAGCCTAATATATTAAAAAACTGCTAAAGGCTTCACAAACTTTCATAGTTTAAGTGTTCGTTAAGCCCCATCAGAGCCGATGAATGAAGTTTAAAAATCCACACCGGCTCCGTTCTAAGCAAGCGTGTAGTAAGTTGTGATTAGTCCACTGAATGTGCCTCCTCCAGAACACACCTGCTAAGATCAGTCACTCCATGTCTCCCTTTACAAAAAATTTTTCTAAAAATGGTACGACACGGTAGTCTCTCCGAACCTACCAACAAGAGTGGTGTCCGGGTCTGGGAAACGGGTCTTTTTCTCTTTTGATTATAAGTACATATTGCCGATCGATGTTTGGCAAGTCGTGCTTTTTATACTTCTGATTGTTTGACCCACGTGAATTTCCACATGGGCATATTAACAGGTAAGTATCCGGTTTACTGTCACAGGTATGGAAGCCCTTAAACCTCACTTTTGTTCCTTTTAGTACAGTGTTTCTCAACTCCAGTCCTCAAGATCCACTAACAGGTCATGTTTTCAGGATTTCCTTAGCATTGCACAGGTGATATAATTATTGTCAGTGCATTCTGCACAGGTGATATCATTGTCAGTGCAGTCGGTGGGAGATCCTGAAAACATGACATGTTGGTGGGTCTTGAGGACTGGAGTTGAGAAACACTGTTTTAGTAGGATGGAAGTGAAGTTTTTGTATATATGAAAAATGAAATAGTAAAGTTTGAATTGCATTATATTTGTCCACTGTTACTTTTTTGGGAAATGCACTAGTGGAGTCAGTGAGAAACTCCTAAAAGAGTACTTAGCTTTTATTGTCAGAATTACATTTAAGAAACATGCAAAATATGTTACATAGTATGATTGTGTCTATATGAAGGGCAGAATGGTATTCTCGCAAAGTGTAGCATTTAGTAAAAAAAAATTTTGTGGCAGTATCTGAACATCCGATAACGAAGAAAAAAGTTTAATATGTACGAAGTTCATTCATTCCTCTTATGCCCATGTCTACAGGCACATAGCTTCACATATCCATCAGAATCAATACATAAGGCCATATGAGAGGTGAGCCACATGCAGCCAAATCCATGTTCCCATGCATATCACAGGCAAACTAATGTGGCCTTTGGCCTCACCGTCACAGACCAAAAATAAGTGATGTAGATGCCTTAAAGGGGTTTTGCCACGATGTAATGTTGACGTGGGATCCTCCAAAATGGGTATTTAATCACTTTTCTAAATATGTGATTACAAAAAGTGAAGCCTGGGACAGCTACAGCATTGCTTAGTTTCCTGACAGTTTACATTAGACACGACCAGGACACTGACAGGAGCTGATCTGGCTGCGCTTGCGTGTTTGCACTTATCTGATGACAGGGAACATGAAGGAGATTCAGGGGGCTGGGGAGAAAGTGTAGTGTATGAGTCTGTCTGCTATATAGATAATCCACTAGTTGTAAAGTTATTATTTGAGTAAACTTTAGAGATGCTCCCTGCTTCCACACTCTCTGCTCACCCCCCTCCCTCTCACCCCTGCAGCCGTTCATGATGCTGCATGCTTTGTTTATATTCTCCCCTGAGCAGATAAGAGGTAAGGAACTCACTTCGTGGCAAAGGCCCTTTTAAACATTTTAGTTAAATCAATAAATCTCCTAATTAATAAGGGAATTAGATGTGTAACTGCTTTTCTTCTCGCCCCATTGGGGAAAACTTCCACCTTCCCCCTCTTAAATGTGACAATCCTCTCTGCTTAGTGACACTAACCTCTGGAGTAACAGGAATATGTATTGGGAAGGTGACCGTAACAGGCTGTGATCTTTCTTTGATATCACCTGCAACATCCTTCCTTACAAGGACACTAAACCATTAAATATATTTGGCACATTTACTATTGTCGTCGTGGCCCATTTTACAACACTTTTTTTAGTGCAAAGTGGTGTATTTTAAAGCAGCGTTAGACATAATTTTTCCTGAATGACCTGAAAAGGGTGCGACTTATTCAGAGGTAGATGTGGCTTAGTAGGGAAGTGACTTGGTCATAGTGCAACACCCTGCACTGCAAAATCGCACCAAAATTCCGCTGTAGATTTTTGGCACAATTCTGGTCAAAGTAAGCTGGTTGGTCTAAAATTAGGCAAGGCAATTCTTAAGATGTGCCACACAAACTGCACGAACCATTGTGCTACATCTGGTGCATTTTTAGACTCTGTTTATGCTGTCTGACTTCTAGACAGCAATAGCAAATCGGCCCCAATGTTTCATGCTACTGCCATACGTCGAACTGGTGGTGTACCCCCCTTCTGAGACCCTGTTTTTTTAATTTTACAATTGGTTGTATATGAAAGAGATGTTTTAATAAAAATCTGTGAAATTACCTAAAATTGAAGAAATGTTTTTCTAGGTGACAATGTTGTCTTTTGTAATTCCACCATCCCCTGCAATCTTTCACTTGCCCCTTACATATTTAGAGATGATTTGCATCTGATTGCCTATATAAAGTGGGAATGCTTTAATGAAAGCTGACTGAATTCATATCCTCCCTTTCGCAGTAGCTGGCCAGTCTCTAACACTTAGGGTATGTTCACACGATGTACTGCGGTGCGCACAGTACATCGTGTGTTTTGGGAGCTCACGCTGATCAGCGCGTACTCCCGTGGTGCGGGGGGGGGCCGGCAGCCTGCCAGCCCCATAGACATGCATTACTCGCAGTGCGTAATTGACATGTCCCTTATCTCCCTTTGCGTACAATACGATCGGGTAGAGGAGGCGTATGGATTACCGTAATTATGGGGCGCATTTCCCAACGTATTAAGCGCAGTACGCTGCGAAATAAGTGTTGAAATGCGCCCCAAAATAAGCTGTGTGAACATACTTAGGAGAGGAACGAAGAAATGCAATGCTGGTAAGTGTTCACCATGGATCATGTCTCTTACTGTCAGCCAGTATTTTATTTATAATATTCATTTTTATATAGCGCCATTCTATTCCCCAGCGCTGTACAGAGATGGTCACTATTTATATTGGCTCTGTCCCCATTGGGGCTCAATGTAAACCAGATTAACCTATCGCACCTATACAAAGATTGGGCAATAACCAGCAATATTATTGGGGGTTGTGGTACCAACAGACTAACAATCTCCAAAAAACACCACCACCTCAGAATATATGTAAATAAAATACATACATTTTATTAAAATATACTAAAAAGATCCCTAGCTACACAAAAAAAATAAAGCCCCTAATCCATGATCACAACATACAAAAACAACATCATATACCAATCAATATAAATAATGCATAAACAGGTAAAATAATACAGGAACGCATATATAATAATCAAATGAACATTACATATATAATAAAGTATACATAATAGAAATACTGAACCTGTAAAAGACAAATGGACAGGGCTCGACCCCGACGTACGTTTCGCCATTAGCTTTGTCAAAGCTTTTTGACAAAGCTAGTAGCAAAACGTACGTCGGGGTTGAGCCCTGTCCATTGGTCTTTTACAGGTTCAGTATTTCTATTATGTATACCTTATTATATATGTAATGTCCATTTGATTATTATACCTGTTTATGCATTATTTATATTGATTGCTATATTATGTTTTTGTATGTTGTGATCATGGATTAGGGGCTTTATTTTTTTGTGTAGCTAGAGATCTTTTGAGTATTTTACTGGATTCAATAAAATTTATGTATTTTATTTACATATATTCTGAGGTGGTATTTTTTGGAGTTTGTCAGATTAACCTATCAGCATATTTTTGGGAGTATGGGGAAACCGGAGAACTTGGAAGAAACCCACAGAAGTACAGGAAGAACATAAAAGCTCCATGCAGCTGTTGTCCTTGGTGGGGTTTGAATCCAGGACCCTAGAGCTGTAAGTCAATGGTACGAACCACTGAGCCACCATGCTGTCCTCATTATTGCAAGTAGTTGCGTTTTGAAATCATAAAAGACCCACAGAAACAGAAGTCACGGGACAAGTCCTTTTTTGTTTGAAAATGGTTAATGCGGTTTTAGATTTTATTTGGGAGTCCTTGAGAATCATTTTAATCTCATTTCCTAACAATTGCCCTTTCAAAGCTGAATTGGCAGAGATGAACTTCTCTTGATAATAGAGTTGCCAGGTTTCCAAGTATTTGTATGGCTTTTTTTCTGCCAAGATTTACATACAGTACTGCTAGCTACTTGCTGTAACTTCTTGTGATATTCCGACTTGTCTTGTAAAATAGCTTTCTATTATAGACCGTGTTAGCCAGGTTTTATATTTGTAGCGGGGTCTGAACGGCAGTGTTTGAAGCGTGGTTGTAAGACATTATAAAACCAATGGATCCAAAATGCTGATACAAACTAACCACATCAAAGCATTGCATGGTTCAGTACATTCACCCTCTAGAATATTTTCTTGGATAGTGTCAGCTGTGCAATTTCAGTGATGAGTTTCAGTGCCTCATCCAGAAGCACGTCTACACAAGTTTCCTCATTCTGGAAGTTCTGCCATCCTTTGCTTGGCAATGACATAACCACAGACTAATTCAGGCGGTAGAGTTTTACAATTAAGATCGTGTACGATAAAGAATATTCTGCCATTGTTCTAAAACCATGAAACGAATTGTGGACTGTTTAATCCCTATGTTAATTACTAATTAGAAGTTGATATCTACACTCACATTTGAGCAGGACATTAGTCATGTAATACATTGAAGCCCATCTTACCTTTGACTGTTTGATTTGGGGTCAAGTTTAAATTTATCACTGTATGGTTTACAAGATTTAATGTAGTTTGCATTACTTTTATGTCATTGTTCATATAGGCATTTGTAGCAGTTGCTCACAGGTAGATGTGTATCGGCTCCGGCACAAGAACATTGTACTTTTGGTACAAGATGGTGGGGTTTTCTTTGCTACTATGGGTCTTCTCTGATGTGTGGCAGTATTTATACCTTTTAAAGATTGATGTGTTTTTTTTTTTTTTTTAACTGAATTTCCTGCTATGGCGGTGGGGGCTTATCTTATTTTGCTGAATTACACATCTGATTCACATATCATGCTGCTTGTACATCTGGAGTAGCTGTCAAGTGTAAATGTAAGGTTCATTCTTCACATCACGTGGTATCAATCAGAATACCGCGCAAAATAAATTGGTAATGGGGACACAGATCTATAGGGCAAACATTTCGAATTGGAGCAACGTTGCAGTATTTTCCTAAACTTAAGCACTACATATCGGACACGAAAGCTTGATACACGCTGAGATGTCACAACATAGAGAGTTATCTTAACTTTTTCAAAGCTTATCATTGGATTATGGTGTGTGTACACACACAAATTCATAGTCTCATTATTGTGATGACTTTTGATATTGACAGTGCATAAACTCATGAAGGAAGTCATGTCATGAGCTGGCTTGGTGGTTATATTAGGTATGCAATAGGCTGTCATGGCACAGCCCTCATTGCTGTTATGGGTAAAAGGGGTGATCAGAGATGCAAAAGGAATGACTATTGTTTTTTGTGCTGAGTGTGACATGATTTCTGAAACTGCGCAGTTGGTTTGCCTACTGCTGTATGTAAGTGTATTGTGAGTGGGCAAATAATTCCCCAGATTGAAACCCAGTTGAACATCTTTGCGACCACTGTGATTGTTGTGTTTTACTCTGAGCCTCCCACACTCGCCCTACTGCATCTGTGGGATGTATTGCAGTTAGTATAGCTCCAGATACTTGCTACAACCTACCAGGACCTTTGAGTCACTCCCAACCTGTCTAGGTGCTGTCCACATTGCACATGGTTGTTGCTCTTTATATGAGTTAGTGGTAAATAATGTGACCCAACAGTGTCTGTCTGTGTCTATTGATCTATACATAGACACCAATATAGATCATATTTAGATTGCTTTTCTCATAACCTTTTTGGTCCTTGGCTTTTTAATATGCTGTTTGAACATGAATGAAAATAAAGTGCAAAATTTTCCATAGCGTTTAACCTTTAGTGTAGCTGTACTTTAATCATTCAGTATACAAGATAATCAGAAAAAAGATAAGATTTTGTTGACATTTGTAATTAGTTTCAATGCTGGCATAAACTTGTAGGTTTCGATGAATTCTGTTCTGCCCATATTGTTTCACAAATCGAATCAGAAATTGTGTGGTTTAGAAGAAAGGCCATTCTCACTTTGCATTTACAGGGTATGTTAGCTGTATGCATTTGTAAAGCTTTAGCAAATAAAATGTATCTATATGCCCCATTCACCCAATGGAAGCCAGAGGATTATGGTATACACATATGGACAAAATAGTTGGCACCCTTCTGTCAAAGAAAGGAGGGAAAAACACAATGGTCACTGACATTAAAAAAATGTCGAAAGTAGTCATTTAAATTTAACAAAAATCATCTAATGAAAATCAGGATTTTGTTTGTTTTTATTTTTTTCAATCAAAACACAATTCTTAAGCAAACTGATTACATTTTGGACTAGGCCGAATTATAGTACCCTCAACTTGCAGAACCTTTTGAGACAATCACTGCAGAGAAACAATTTCTGTAGCTTTCAATGAGACTTCCGCACCTGTCCACAGGTATTTTTGCCCACTACATTTAGGAAAACTGCTCCATCTGTATTTTGTTTGATGGGGTGCCTTCTCCAGACTGTTTGTTTCAGCTCCTTCCACAGATGTTCGATAGAATTTTTAGATCAGGGCTCATAGAAGTTACTTCGGAATATTCCAATGCTTTGATTTTAGCCATTCTAGGATCTTTTAGCTGTGTGTTTTTATTCCTTATCCTGTTTGAAGGACCCATGACCTACGACTGAGACCAAGCTTTCTGACCCTGGGCAGTACATTTCACTCCTCCAGAATGCCTTGATTTGGTTTTGAGATTTCATTGTACCCTTCACAGATTCAAGATACTGTACCCTGTGCAGGATGCATTAAAGCAACCCTAAATCGTAACTGAGCTTAGTCCATGTTTCAGAGTAGGTACAATGTTCTCTTTGTATGCTTCAGTTTGGCGTCTGTGATCATAGATCTGATGTGACTTGCCAAAAAGCTCCAGTTTTGTCTTTATCTGTCCAAACAACATTCTCCCCGGAGCTTTGTGCCTTGTCAATATGCATTCTGGCAAATTCTAGTCTCACTTTTTTGCGATTTGCTTTAAATAGTGGTTTCCTTATAGTCTTCCATTAAGTCCACTTTGACAAAGACCGCAACGTATAGTGCAATTTGACACTACTGTACAATGACATTGGAGTTCACCTTTTAATCTATTTGGAATTTCTTCTGGGATCTTTGGTTACTTTTTGTATTATCAGTATCTTCAATTTGTCATCAAGTTTCCCTATTGCCACTGTGTCCATGGAGGTTGGCAACTGACCTTAAACTTCTGAATATATGCAACTGTATTTATGGGAACATCAGTGTTTGGAGATGATCTTATAGCCTTTTACTTTAACATGTTTCTCTATAATTTTTCCATCTAATCTCCTGAGACAACCCTTCCTTTGGTCCATGTTTAGTTTGGTACAAACTATAATACCAAACAGCACATTGACAAATTTTTACCCTTTTAAATATGCAGCCTAATATGATTACAAGTATGAGGACTCCTGTAATGTGAATTATAGGACACACCTTAGTTTAACATGTCCTTATGGTCAAATTATTTTCAATCTTTTCTAGGGCTATTCTAGAAATGACAATTCCAATTCAAAACAGAACTTTTACTCAATGCCAAATAAGAGATTATTGTAATAGCCGCTTAATCCACATCCAATTCGCCTGTAAAGGGTAAATGACATACAGGGTAAATAGTACTCCCGACTATTCTTATTAATGATACAAGTAGGAAATAGGATTATAAATAAACTCGCGGTTAGATGCTCTTCAGTGTATATCTCCAGGGCCCTGTTGATATTTGGGGAAGTTATCTGTAAATCCTGGGTTGTACAAATTATAGAAAGTGGGTCAGAGACTGGGACAGGTACATACTTTTATAGGCAGAGTAGTTGTCCCAATAATGGCGGCCCTATCTCTTGATGACTGACCCTATATGCGATTCCGATTAAAACCTGAATGTCAAATGTCCCACTAAAAATATGTATTTAAATATTACTTGCCAAATAGTCCTTTTCTTATTTGGCAAGTGACAATTGCACATATAGGTTACCATATATACCCTATGTAGGGCTTAAATATTACCAGTTCCATATAAACAATCACAATGCATTTCTCCCAGCCCAAAAACGTCCACATAGGCTGTATGGACAAAACATTGAACTTCATTTTTATAAATTGGTGCATAAAAGAGACAGTTCTATGACGAACACCTTAGGCAATGAAAAACATATGAAAACGTGGCAGTACTTAGCTGTATAGCTTCTCCTGTTTAGGAGGTGAGTGATAGTCCCATAATAGACTAGTAGGAGCCGATCATGCTGAGTTGCAGCCCAGTGCCGCCATGCAATGACGCGACGTTTCGGAAGGCACGCCTTCCTTTCTCCCAGCCCCCCCCCCCCCCCCCCCCCAGAGATATTCTCAGTCCAGAGGTTCGTCGGGTGTTTTTTTTTTTTTTTTTTTTTACTGCCTCCCAAGGTAATGGCCAGCACTGATGGCAGGAGAACCTGGATGTAATTCTCCCATGATGAAAATGTGACCCCATTGGTGACATGTATGAACGGGGCTGTGCCAATTTTCTCGGGTACTTTGAGCCATAAAGAATGTATGAACAGGTGCACTCCAAACTTTGGCGCGATAAGTACCTTTGTAATGCGCCAAAGACACTTTTTAATGCGCCAAAGGTTAGGGCCATTCTGGAGGCGTGTTGCATCACATTCATAGAAGTAGACACATTTGATTCTTTGATGTCAAACCTAGGTGCAGAACAGTTAGAACAGCCAGACCAAGTTAAAGGTGGTCTGCAAAAACCAGACTTGTATTATTGGCACTAGACTGCGCCTGTATGTATGAACTGCAGAAGAACAGGTTCATACATTCTGGCACATTCTACACTGCCTTAAAGAGATTTAGAACTGGCCTGTCAGCCCCAGGATTCATACATGTCGCCCCATGTTTCACTGCTGCCACAGGTTTAAATAGCCTGTTCGGTTCTACATAAGGAGAAGGGAGCTTAACAGGCTATTCTCCTGCCATCAGTGCTGGCTATTTATCTAGGGAGAAAAAAAGTCCTCTGCTAAACCTCTATATATGTCTGATGGGGAAACGCGTCGGCTTGTTTAGATGGGACCGCTTACACGCACACATGAGGTTTCTAATATTTAAACCAAACACCGGGTATATATGGTAACCTGTATGGGTAACTTTCCCTTGCTTGCTAGGTACAGTCCTTTTTGATATATGGCTATATACAGTATATAAGTTGGACATCGAACATTAAAGTTATACTGTAATATGAATTGCATATAAGGCCAGTCATCGAGAGACAGGGCCACCCTTATCAGGGCGACTATGCCACCTATAACTGTATCTGGACTGGGATAGATACATAATTTGTACTGCTGAGATTTTACAGATTGTAGCCCAGAATATGATCGGGCCCTAGATAGATATATACAGTAGAGCATCTAACCCGGAGTTTATCAATAACCCTATTTCCTACTTGTATCATTAATAAGAATTTACACTTTACAGGTCAATTGGATGTGGATTTAAGTTATTACAGCATTGAGTTAGAAAATCTTAGACTCACAGAAATGACCATTCCAAATTTAAATTATAACTATTTCCAATAGGAGTATCACTCCTTAAGTCTGTGAATCTTTTTTTTTTTTTTTTTTTTTTTTTTTTTTAGGGTACCATCATTTTTGTCCAGACCAGTTTCATTAGTGTTTTTTTTTTTTTGTTGAACGACATTTAAACGCAATATCTGGTTTTCATTAGTCGACTTTCAATAAACTTAAATTTATTGCCTAAATTTATAACAGTTTCACATTATTTTAGTGATCACTATGGGTGTTGCCTTCTTTAACAGATGGGTACCAACAGATTTGTCAATGCATTTACAATTTTTTTTCCTTTTTTTGGCAATAGAAGCCTGTGAATGATGGGTGCCTGTAGAGTGCCAGCTATGCAGTATGCATCTGGAAAGTCAATGGACACTACCAAATTCAGTGTGAAATTAGTCTTCTATTGATGCCTTTAAAGTCCAGGCATCTTGCAATCTACAAAAGCATTTCCTATACAACAAATGTGCTTCATTTGTGAAGTAATCAAACTAAAAACCTCTGGTCAACTGATCATTATACTGATGTACATAACTATCTTTTTTTGTAGATGAACTAGAAATTTTGTGTTTAACATTTTTTTGGTTGTCTCATTAGTTTTTTTCCTCCTCGCCTTCCAGAGACGCTGCTGCAGACAGAAGGGTTTTGTGGCTCCCAGCACCGTAGTTGGCTAGGAACAGAGCTGTAGTTAACAGCTCCATTCCTAGAGCAGGCTCTAAGTGCCAGGAAGTGGCTCAAACTTCCGATCCCCAGTGCTTAACCGTTTGTTGCGGTCAGTAACCGTGGCATAATCTGTTAATTTCCCTGCTCCATCGGGTTATCAATACTCTCGGTGATCGGATGAAGCCTGGGAAATGTCTGTACAGTTAGACCTGGAGACCTAGAATAGCCTCAGGGCTGTTTTTGTATAACAAGTTTGCAGTCAATGCACACTGTGCTGCCCTGATTGTTGCCTGTGTTAGTATTACACAGAAGGTAATGTATTGGTATACATGAATATACTAATACATTACAAAGTGTAAAAAAAAAAAGTAAAATATTCTTTAATGGGCTTAAAGTAAAAAAAACTGAATGTAAAAAAAGTTATTGTGCATATTTTACACACAAAACCCTACACATTATATATATATCTACATGACCATAATAACCTGTAGAATTCATTTAACAGGTTATTTAGTAGGAAATGTGAATGGTGTTTAAAAAAAAAAAAAAAAATTGCCTGCAAGACAAATCAAAAATTGTGCACAAACTTTTTAGAAGTTCCAACAGTTACATTTTTGGTAAATGTTGCATTTAAATTCTGATTGAAATCACATCTGTATGGTGGCAGCTGATAGATTTTTTTTTTTTTTTTGTTAAATTTTCTTTTGGTTGAATTTCGTGTGAGATTATTTTAATGTAGGTTGGTAGGCTTACAACCAATATAAATGGGCCATAAAACCACTTTTTGCAGGTATAAGATTATATAAATAAAATTGAGGCTTGGACCCTAGTTCAGTTTTACTGATCGTGGCGTCTAGAGCTGTGAATTAAATCACAAACTCTCCTCCCATTGGTTTTCTGTGTACTAACTCTTAGACATGATTTTGTTTTGCCCATGTCAACTAGAATTTCTTTTCATATCTGACGTAACTTGCACTTGATTTATATTCTGCTGACAAAATACAATGCTACAAGTTTGAGAAAGTTAGCAGAGGACACCTTCTTACAACAACGGCACAGGCAGTTTAACATCCCTTCTAGTCATGGGGTTATACGAGTAGGAAGTTGGCTGGGAACGGTGGTTTGATGAAATCTTAGAAGTAGGGCTAATTCAACTGTCTCCATGACTGGCAGAAGGGGCTTGATGGCCTTATTACTCTGATATCATCCGCATTAAATTGACATTCCTGAAAGTTTGTGTAGCATTTGGTCTCACAAGTATCTAAAATAGAACACACCCAGTTATCTCATGAAGTGAACAGTAACTCTTAGATGGGGTAATTATATTGTTACGGGTCATTTACATCTGTGATGGGTCTTTTCATACAATACATGATTTTGCACGAGTATTTCTAAATGCTGAAAGAATCCGTTAAAGGGGGTTTGTGTCTTTACATGTTTATGGCTTGCTGGTTTTTTTTATATGGTAGTTTTACTTAAATGTCATAACTTCATGTAGTTAAAGGGCTTTTTTTTTCTATTTTCTAGAACCAATACTTTACCATACTTTATCAAGATGTCCTTTCAACTTACATACTGCATTTAACCATTCTGCCATGTATCACCTGGTTTGCCGCTGCTATAAATTATACCTGTGTGCGAACCCCTACTAGATTTGATTCATTTTTACACCTTTTATAGGGGTTTAGGAATTCTAGATTACTTTGTTTAATTTTTTTTCAATATAAATTTATTCCCCCCTCCCTGAAGCATTGTCATTCTTGGCCTTATAGATCATGTCTATTCCACATTTGTGACACAGCTCCACACATTAGAAATGGGCACACTTGTATGGCTCTCTTCAATAGATGTTCCAAACAGGGGCAAGAATGCCAGATGCGTGCATGGTCACCTCTTTGTTTTGTGTTGCTGCAGCACAGATGGGGAAGTAAAGGGACCCATGTTCTCGAGAGGTGCGAGTCTCATCGAAGTGCCTTGAAAGGAAACTGCCGGGTGATTTTGTTACCCCATCAAAGAGCAAAGGTTTATATAATGTGAAGTAGGATTTCTGCGTTAAAGGCAGATATCAAATAAAAAAGTGAAAGTACTGCATACACTGCCCACATGCAGTGATTAACGGCGTTCCCTGCATACGTATGTGCATAGCATACTGTCAATTACTGTATGTGGGCAGAGTAAGCATGACTTCCACTGTCTCAAGGAATAATGACAGGACTTTTTCTGCTTGGTACTCAGAAATCCTGCTCCAAATCTCATAAACCTTTACATTGATCCCTCAACATACAATATTGTTTTTCGGGCGACCATTGTATATTGAATCCATAATGTTTTCAACTATAACCGTATGGAAAACTGGCAATTTGTTCTGAAACCCAATATAATGGAAACAGAAATTTAGTCGAACTTTTACAGATAAAGCAACTTATTACATCGGACTATCACTTTCTATTTGGAGGATAGGACATTCTTTGGATCACGTACTTAATTCACAATGTACCAGATACGTGAAAATAGGACCCTCATCTGGTGCCCAAAGGAGTCACTCATCCTGACACATGTAAAGAGCAGTACAGAACCTGTAGTACCGCACTGTACTGTTTAGAGGAGCTACTAGACCGCCAGTCACTGCATGCACCTCGCTAATACAGAGGTTTTACAAGTAAAATGTTTATGGTAAGTTGCAGGATCTTTCAGTCGATCACATGTGCAGTAGGTCAGCAGTGTCTGTGCCATTAAAACAGCCAACATAGAATGTCCCAGAAAAGATTACAATATGCTGAATATATTGTATCCTGAGAAAATTGTAATTTGAGGGAGCACTGCATCTCACAGAGGTCAGCTTATCTCCCTCTTATCACATTCTGTTCCCACTTTAACATAAACTACCCAACAGGTTCGCTTCAAATGTCTGAGATGGGAGAACACATTTGAGGCTGTGGTTACCCGTTAACTATTTGTTACACTAGCTGCAGTCCAAACCAATACAATGAACTGCATGTATTCCTGTGGACTGCAGCTTTACCATGATACCTGTACCTACCTCTCACTACATTGAATCTGCCACTCCTATGCATAGACTTATTCTAGTTATTGTGGTTCTTGATAAAGGGAGCTTCCCGCTTTTAGGAGATCCCTCTCCTTCTGGACATCCGAGATGGTCTGAGATTGAACTGTAATAATTTGGTGTCTCTGAGGCTGTTTATTTTGGATGTAATTTGTACTGTATTTTCCACCTCATACAGTACATACAAGTAGACCAGAAACTGTTCCATAGTTTTCAAGGAGTTTATGGCTGCCCAATGGCGGATTACTTGGCCACATCCCTGCATATATGGATTAAACAAAATGTTCTAATATATGGCCTCTTAAAAAAAAAAAAAAAGCCTGGTTTGCTTTCTATTTTAAACTGATTTATTACAAACTGATAACTACATAAATTTAGACTTCCGTAGTAAGTCCTCACTGCAATTTCTCAATAATAGAAAAACTACAGCATCAGTCTAGTCTATGTAAATCATTGCAATGGGGTAACGTAAGAATTTACCTTTGCCGAATATATTATCAAGTACAAATTGGCAGTAATATGTAACACAATCTCAGTCTATTGAGAGGAATTACATGCCAGGGAGAAAAGAACCGAAGGCGCCAGACTTATGGTTTACTTATGGTTTGATAAACCTCGATCTTGAGAATCCACAAATTTACATTAATGTCCAATTCCAAATGTTTAGGGAAGAAAAATGGGTTGAGCTGTAAACAATTAGCCAAACCCTACTCAGTTCCTATTCTATTCCCTCTGTATCTGGCGTTATCGCCCCGAAAGGGGCGGCCCTGAAATACTCCCTGCTGTACCTTATACTCACCCTCTCTCTGACATGTTTCATTCAATAATAGCCCATTGTAATATATTGTAGTCATTGTGAAAACTTATATATTTTTAAAGTAGAAATTAAAAGTTCAATTTTGGGTTGTTCTTTAATACTGTAGTAAGTCATTCAAGTCTACGTAAGACCAACTTAAGCTTTAGTACACAAATTATAATGTACATGTTAAATACTCATTTTTATGATGTTTTGATTCAGCATTGAATGGGTTATAAATTATGTATGGCAGATGAGATGAGCAGACATTGCAACTTCTGCCCGCAGGTTAAAGCTAATGCTCACTAAACTTCCCCTCCAAAGATCAGCTATTACTTTCACGCCTTACTAATTTTAGCTTAAAAGCCTTGTAAAAAATACAGCAAAATTACACCAAATGTTAATGAAAACAAATGCCAAGCCCTGTTTCCTCTGCTTGTCAGATGACGAGGCACCAGACAGAAGAGCAGCCCGTGCAAGAACAAACAGAGCAGGTTGTGACAGAGCTTAGGAGAACATTTCTCCCTATGTTTATGCAGAGGATATGGATTCCAAAATTATACCTGTAAAGGGGAAGCATATAAGCCCTGTTTATCTTCACAGTTCCCACTGGTTAGACCCAGAACAGCCATGTTATGTTGGATATTTTTTTTGCATTTAAATGCTATAATTTACTTTTGTCTTGAAACTGCCGTTATAGAAGCTCCTTCAACTAGGACTGTAATAGTATTACACAGTCCCATGTGCATGACTTAGTATTACAGGATGCAGGTTTTTTCAGGAGGAGGGGTTGGGGAGGTTTGCATGTGTTTGTGCCCACAATGTAGACCACAAACTCTTGATCTTGCTTTGTTAGCCCAATGTATTAGATTACCTATTTTTACTCCTGTAGGATTTTGGGGCTAGCAATAATATGCCAACAATAATACAAAATAAAATACATAAAGTTTTGCGAAAGTCTTGATAAACGTGTTGCCATTTGTCTACAGCTCCTTTGTCTCTGTTTACAGACTGCAAATGGTTGACACATGAACCTGCAGTCCAACTCATTTCACTCCATTTATCTGTAGAGCCTGGATATATAGCGAATCGATAAAGTTGGGGGAGGGGTGGGGTGGAACCCTATGAGGTGGATGTCAATTGTCCCATACTAAAAGAATTTTTTTTTTTCCCCGACTACAAATATAGCAGTGAGAATCACTGGTTCGGAGTCCACCATTACAGCGTCTTTTGGCCTGAAGGCTATCGCTTCATCTCTTAGGCCATGTTCACACGGCTTATTTGGGTACGTATTTCAGCCCGTAATTCGCGGTGTACTGCACAAACTACGGGCTGAAATACTGCCCAGTCATTACAGTAATCCACAGTAATCATAGAGAACTATGGATTACGTCATTATGTCATTTATTAGCGGCGTATACGCGCCGCTAGTAGTAATAGTCTATGGGCCGGCGAGGTGCCGCCCCCCCGCTCCCACCCCCATCCACACGGTGTAATTGTGGGGCGTAATTACGCCCAGCAATTAAGCTGTGTGAACATAGCCTTATGGTGAAGAATCGGTCTACAATGGTGACACTTTCTTTCCCCTAGATGTAGAAGCTGCCTCCTGGTCGTTGTATGGACCTGATATTAAAAAGGTCACACGAGATCTCGGTATGGTCCATTCACATATTTGTACATGGTAATTAAATCGCCCCTAAGCTTTTTTTCTTTTTCTCTCCAGCTAAATAATTGCAAGTTTGATAGCTTGTCTTTTTACTACAGTACACCCAATCTCCTAACTAACGGAATTGCCCTCATCTGTGTCTATTTCAGTCCAGCTATGTTGGTCTTGTACACTGGTGCCCAAAACTGTACACTGTATTCCAAATGTGGCCTCACTAGAGACTTGTAGAGAGGCTAAATTGTTTTTGTCATGAGTAACTATGCCTCTTTTGATAAGTCCCATGCTTTTACTTGCCTTGGCAGCAGCTGCCTTGCATTAGTAATTAAACTTAAAGGGGTTGTCTCATCTCAAAGTTTCATAGGATACATGAATGAAATAATGCTGCTTTGCTCTGTCACTTCCTGGTCAAGCTGTCTGTAATTAGCATATGAGCTCCGCGTATTCAGACCTCTGCTAATTAGATAAATCTCATGCTGTCAGGACCAGGGAAGTTTCTGCAGTAAAGTAAACAGTGATAATTACGGTCTTTTGTCTGAAAGATCAGATAACAAGCTCACTGTCATAATTTCTGTGCTGCATGACCTGTGTGATAACACTCCCTGCCATCAGATAGAACAAACAGTGAGGGGGGAGGAACAGGTCGGTCATTTGGGGCACCAGAGAGAGCACAGAGATGATAAAATCACTTGTAGCTCCTTAACAAAAAAAATGAATGCAATATATTTGGAAATGTCTTCATTTATTGATCCCAACATGTTGAAAGCTAATCTTTGTAGCGAAACAACCCCTTTAAGACAGTCTACTTGCATACACTTCTTTAGTGGTAGCTTAATCCAGTATCTTGCTGTTTAGTACATAATTGTATATTTGGTTTCCTAGGCCCTAGAGCATGACTTTTTTTATAGTGAACCTTTAAACATTAGAATTTCTCTGCAAAGGCTTTCAACTTTCCCAAAATTCTTCTGAAGTAATAGATTATAGAGAGACCAAACAATGACTACCCGCTTTAGTAATATCTGTATCACAGGTCTCAGTAGAATTAATTATAATCTCCGTATATTGGTACTAGTTTGCTCCTAAACTACAAGAATGCTGTTTTTCAGCCAAATGATAACATTTTATGTTCTCTGTTCTACAATCCTAAATCTAGACTGAAGGACCCATGGTTTTATTCAGTCCGTTTTGAGTTTCATTTGCTTAAGAAGTCTGCATGCAGACAGCCCGACTTCCCTCTGATCTTTTGAAGAAGGAAAACTCTGCTCAATTGATGACCCTCACCATTCTTCCTCATTTTATTTTTGTGTAGAGAAGACATAACTATGCCAGGTTGCTTTTGCCAATGGGCCTTCTAGTGCTTTCTATATGGTATTGGCTGCAACCTAATTTATTCTGAACGAATTAGCAGAATAGCTGGGGAAATCTTCAAATATGTTGGGGTTTAACATTTTGAGGATTGTTGTTCAAGGCATGACCTTTAAGATGCAACAGTTAATATTACCTCACTTATAGGGCCTCATGTATGAACTGTCTAGGTCTAAGACCTAGGTTCACAGACCCAAAAAATTGAAGGCTTAAAGGGGTTGTATCGCTACAAAGATCATGTCTCAGATGATGGGGACAGTCAAAATAAGCACTTTTGTAATTGGGTTGCATTACCTCAGTCACTTGGTTTATAACAGAGTCTTATACAGGCTCCTACCTGTTAACAGAGGGAGAGGAGGGGGGGAGGGCAGTGTGCATTGCTCCATATAACCCAATCTGCTGCCTGGTAACAGAGGGGAAGTGGTGGGGGGCAGTGTGTACTCCTAACATATCTCATCAGTTCAGGCTGTGTGTATAACTGCATATACCACAGTCATACAGTCTCCTGTCTGGTAACAGAAGGGGAGGAGTTAGTGTACACTCCTCACATGTCTCATCAGTTCAGGCTGACTGTATAACTGCTTATAGCTAAGCTGAGCCTGAAGCTCTGCAGACAGGTGACAAGCATGCAAGAGGCTGTATAGCTGTACTCTGCAGACACCCTTCTGCTTCCACTGCACAGTCAGAATGATGTCACAATTCTTCAGTGAGGAGAGACACTCCTCCTGGTAGGAGAGGACACGCCTGCTGAGAGGAGAGACTCGCCCCTGGGTTTCAAATTCAATCTCAGAGAATTAGCTGAAGAGCCCGAACAGTTCAATCGATACAACCCCTTTAATGAGTTTGCTACTGGATAAAAGTTGAGAGATTTAGCACCATGACTAAGGCTAGGTCTACACAGCACAGAAAAATGTCAGTTTTTCCAGTGTTTTTCGTTTTCTAAAAACGCTGAAAAAATGACTGAAGAGATCCCATAGACTTGTCTCACAGAACATCTTTTTTCAGTTTGTTCTATTTGCTAGTTGTTTTTTGAAACATATTGCAAAAAATGAAAGAGCAGGGCAGATAATTTACTATTGGAGTCTATGTACAGCACCGGACGTTTTTTGACACATTTTTTGCAGAAATACATAGCAAATCTATTGATGTGCATCACTGCAAAAACGCATGGCTAAGCTTCTTTGATGTTTGTCCATTACTGAAGCTACCTTCTTAATCTTATGAAAAATATGCCATGATATGGTTTTGTGGGCTTGGATTCTCACATGCAATAATGCGTTTGTAATGTATGAACTTGTTCTGCATTTTGTTGAATAGATCTTGCCTAGTTCTAAAATGTATGTGGTAATTGTGCTCATAGGGACTAACCTAAGTTGCCTGTCAAACCATAACTTTTAACTTGCAAAGGTAAATTCAACATAGGTAAGATATTTGTAAAATTATAGGGCATTGGACAACCAATATTGTCTTACCATTATAAGTGGGTTCCCTTGTTTCTAAGGGGTAAACAATGACTTAACCAGTCCATTGGCTAGTGGGTTAAATGTTGAACTGGTAACAAGTGATGCTCTATCCCATAAAAGCAAAGATGGTTTCACCTCATCACACCCCTACAATGCAATGCCTATGCTAAACCATAGATAAGTAGGGAGAAGATGGTAGGAGTAACTGCTCCAGATACCTGCACTGTCATAACCGGCCGATTGCCTTGATGAATCACATTTGCCATACACAATGGGGCACAAGTGGTGCTTACTGTAAATACCTCTCTCCGGTAATTAAAGGGAATGTGTCCTCAAAAAATGACTTGTTTAACTCGTGAACATAACATTTCTTGAATATTTTCTTAAATGAGACTTTAGATTGCACATTTCCAATTGTTTAATGTTTCAATACTTTTTGCTCAACTTGCTGATCTCTAACAAGGAGCTTAATGGCAAAATTCCCAGCAAGTGTTTAAATCCCAATTCAAATTGATTCTCTAAATTTATTGGGCGATTCAGGGATCAAACAGTCCTCATCATTCTGTTCACATTTTGACATTGTGAGACAAAGACAACACCTTACAGTTGATCAACACTACCTCTCCATTGCGAAGCTTCAAGCAGGATGTTCTGATCCAGAAGTAGTCACTGCTTAGTGTCGGAGTGTCATCAGCAGGTTGCAACAGAGATGTAGAGACTGGAAGAGTCACAGTAAGTTGTGCAAAAAGTACTGAAACATTGAACAGTTGGACTTGAGCATTCTAAAGTTAAGAGGATATCTTGTTTAGTTCATTTAAAAAAAAAAAAAAAAAAAAAATCAACCAAAAGCCAAATATCCCTAACTTTTGTATGTATGTATATAGTCTCCCAGAAATGGTTTCAGAAATTAGTTTTGGATGTGCCAATGTACTTGGATATAGCCAGATGTGTATAGCCCCTCCCAGTGCCATAATTGGGAAGACCTTATGGCTCAGTTGTTGGGACTAGTAGTGCATATACTTCACTTGATGACAAGGTTTTATATTAACAAACTGTACTTGGCCCAAGAACAAAAAAGTGGCCACAAATTTGTACGTGTAATAGATATAAAAAAAAAAAAAAAAAGTAGCATGGGATAAACCTGTCTGCACATAACTGCTGTATGACAGCTCCCAGTGGCACCTAGTGGACCCCACTGGCTTGGCAGTGGAGTTTTGTTGGGGTTCTGTTGTGATGTCCCTAATATTGTTAGCAAGAATAGTGGTGTATGCTGCATTATCGTTGCTGTCAAGCTTAATGTTGCTGCTGTTGGCATTTGCATGGGCTGTGAGCATTACCATGGTACTGTAATCCAGTTTTCAGACCTGCCTTTTTTTTTTTTTTGGCTATACAATAGTTGTACATATTGGTTTTTAAAAATTTCTTCACATTTGCACTGAAGTGTTTCAGGAATTTTCCTTTACATATACTTGTAAATATGGTACAAAAATAAGAATATAGCAAACATGACACATGCTTACTAAAGGAAACCACCTCACAAATACTTTACTTGCCTGTTCGTGTTGTACCTCTTCATCAAGTAACAAACAGCACATGTAGACCATTATATGCCTGTTTTGTGCCGCCTTTTGTTTGCTAAGAAGCGACCTCTGTGCTACTAAACTTTTGAGAATGGAAAAGTCATCACACCCCCATAAGTTACATACTCCCTATTTAGCCTCTTCAGCATAGCAACTACCTTTCAGTTGCAAATGAATAGGCAATCCAATGGCACGCACAATCCATCATTTCTGAGTGATGTCATTCCACCTCTGCTCGATCACATATGTGATCCATCCTCATCTGGGTAATCTCATAACAGGTAAAGATGAAAGAATTTTGTTAAACATTTCAGAAATAAAAGTGTTATATTTTAATGTAGGGGGCATTTGTAGATTTGCCAGATTTTAAGATGAAATGTGTTTAAGAGCGTTTACATTAAACTTCCTTGAGCTTGTTGAAAAGCTTAGTCTAAGGCAGGTAGATTAACGCCGTTCGCTATATGCTGTGTCTGGCACCTCTCAACTACAAATACTTCAAATAAACACGTTGTCACTTTACCATATTCGCCAGTTTGATCATGGTTCGCGTTCGTGAAAATCCAGGGTGATACATACTACTTGGTATCCAATGCATGTGCCACACATTCTCCAAATGTCGGTTTTCTTGGCCCACCCAACATTTTGTTTCATGCCATTTTCAATCTATTTATTTGCTGAATTCGGCTATCTGCTTTGTGTTATTTTAACTTTAAAACTGGAGTGTTAGATTTGTTTTTGTCTCCTGTATGCACAGTTGAAAGAACATGGCCATTTAAGGTATCTAGGTTCAGTTCACATTTGTTTGTGAATTTTTTTTTTCTTTAATGTATTAGCAGATTTCTAAATTATTGCAATTGTATGAGAAGGGGGGAGGACTTGTGACAGAAATGAAGACTGATGCAGGCAAAAAGTGCAAAAATTATTGAATTGTATGCTTTATCAACATGTGTAAAGTCAACCTGAAATCTGTATAAACATTACAAGTATACCTAGTAGCATACTAGTTCAGCCTCCAGGGTTTTAACCCCTTAATGACTAGACCTGCTTTTGGCTTTAATGGGGTATTACCATCTTAGACATTTGTCATATCATATATCAATAAGATATGCCATACATTTCTGATGGGTATGGTTTCCACTTCTGTTTTAAGAATAGATCCCTGAAGGTGTCTATGCAGAACAGAGTAGGTTGTGCCTGCGCAGACGCTAGCTGAGGAGGATATATGCAAGTCAAGTTTTCGCCAAGAAATCTCTCCCTTCTGCTGAATATTGTACAGTTGAAAGGAGACTGTAGTACCTTGTGGGCTGTCTCTAGCCAGCATACTAGAAAATATAATTTGGGCATGGAGACATACAGATACCTATGACATCCTACAGATATTGCAGCTGGGCCATTAAGTCCTGCATACACATAGGATGCCGAAGCTAGAATCCCGGCAGGTCCCATTAATGCTCGATCAGGGATAAATCTGCCTACTAGACAAGCCAAGAAAGGCTATGTTCACACGGCTGATTTCAGAACGGATTCACGTCGGATTTCGTACGTAAATACGTTCCGAAATCAGTTGCAAAGAAGTGCCACTAAGTGTGGCACGTATTTGGAACTGATTTCCCGACTGATTCACCATCCCCATTCATTATAGTTGGTGAATCCGTCCCTAAATAATTGACATGCACATTGTTATTGCAGCCGCAATCCGGAACGGAGATAAGTGTCGTCTAAACGACGACACGTATTTCCCATTAAAATCAATGTAAAACGGCCAGTTACTTGTTTGTAACTGATTTCGCAAATCGGTTGCAAATCCGTTGCGAAATAAGCCGTGTGAACATGGCCAAAGTGTTGCAGTGTGGTTGGGACATTCCTTGTAAGCCCTTGCTGTATGAAGGTGAGTATTATCCTGCTAAAAAATGCCAGTAAGAAGCCTTGCTTTGAGGCAAATTGTGACTACAGGATGTCCTACCCATGTTGCTGAGCTGTTGGTGTCCTTCGTATCACTAATCGGGGTGACTAATGGACAGTCTAGGGACCCATTCCATATGACAATCACCCCAACAGTTGGTACCATATGTCGCTCAATGGCAAAGACCGGATTGAATTGCTCACCATGATGCTTCCATACTTGAACCCAAAGGTGACTGTGGCAGATGTGTCAATAACGGGACACATAATGGCCAAATTTCCTTCTGCTAAGCACCTGGAAATTATCCAGACAAGAAAGGAGTGTGTAATAAAGATGCCACCTGTGTCTAGATGGTAGACAAGGAAACTATGGGTATGTTCTCATGGCTAATGATAAAACGACTGAAAACAGAAAGTAGAATGCTTCCTATTGATTACAATGTAAAATCAGCATCCTTCAAACAACACTGATTTTACTTGAGTATTTTTGGTGCCTACTGTCAGTCTACAAAGAATTGACATGTCCGTTCTTTGAGGCACTTTACTCACTGACAATACAAAAGTATAAGATAGAAATCATCTGCCTCAGACAGTCTGTGTCATATTTTTTGTGATTTAGTGCAAGGAAACCGGTTGTGTGAATTCATCCTATGCGAGATGCTCTTACTTGTTGGCTGAGCAAACGATCCTCTCTAGTGGTGGTCTCTGGGCTAACCAGAGCCTGTTCACTCTGTGTGCGTGCCTTCGTATAACTGCTGCTCTTGATACCTCCTAACAACTTGGTCAGAACAGCTTAGTTGGCGGACAATTTGTCAAAGCAACTATTGTCTCACAATCCAATTCAGCATAACATCTTTTAGTGTGCCTTAAAGACATGTCTAGTAGTCAACAGTTTTTCTTTAAGGAACATATCCCAAAAACCTCTAAGAGCCTTTCTACAGGGTAGCAGCGGAAGCCCTTTCTTGTGCACTTTTGTGGCAAGGCCCAGTGTCTAATCAGACTACACGTGTAATCCTTTGCATATTTACCTGAGGCAGAACTGCATACCAAGTTTTGCAGTAATCCAATATTTTTATCTGGATGTATATATGTATGTCTGTATATGTGTATGTATGTGTATATATATATATTATATATTGTATGTATGATATATATATATATATATATATATATATATATATATATATATTTATTTATTTATTTTTTGTATGTGTACTGTATATAATACACATTTTTACACTTTGTACTTTTTTTTTTTATTTTTTCTAGTTCCATTAAGCAACTTTTACTATCTGACTGTTTGCTTATAAATCTAATACTTTGTATGTCACTTCTTCACTGAAAGGCAATATTGCTGTGATATAAAGAAAATACCAATCTGCTAGGCTCACCTAATAGGCATACGGCCAAAGCAGGCCTCATCTGTGACCTGTGATCATAAGCTGCTTATGTGACATTGGGTTCTGTTGACTGTGGCATACAATGGGTGGTTCTTCCAGGATTGACCTTTTCTCTGTTGGCCATTTTATACCAGGAGCCCAACCATCAGTCACAGGGCCGAATGCTATAAATGTACATAACTGTAAGACACAGATGATATTCTGTACATGTAAATGTTGTTCGCACTTTAAGGGATAAACCAAACCTTGTGCTACTTAGAGCCAGTGATCAGAATTTGAGCATCCCTTTTCATGGCAAACGGATGATGATGCTCTATTGCTATTGTGGCCTTTGCTAGCTTTGCATGCCTAGAAGAGCATAATCTACTGAAGTCACTGGTAATTTTTGTGGATGTGATTTTGTAGAAAAACACTTCAGTGGGGAAACGCAAATGAAGGTTTTATTTTTACAACGTTTTTAGATGCAGGTCTTGAGTCTGACAGAAGATGAGCCAAACCAAAGAAAGTTAAAAAACATTGGTACTTCTACTCTTTAAATTTTGTCCTGTGGTTTGCTCAAATTACTACATAAAAAAAAAACCCCATGTGTGATTCCAGCTTTACAGCAAGGTACAACTGCCGTTCTGTTCATATATTGCTGCCCGTCTGATCTACCTCTCTCCTACTTACTCCTCTGCCAATCTATACTCTGGCTACCCATTGCCCAGTGAATCCAGTGTAAGTTACTAACCATGACTTACAAGGCTCTCCATAACCCCTCCCCTTCATACATCTCTGCCCTGGGCTATGTCTACCTGGCGTCGGACAAAAACCGTCCGAAAATCAGCCGGTTTTTGTCCAATAGACGACCGCGGATTTTGTCACAATTTGCGCAAAAACTGCAGTTGGTTCTCCTTTTGCCATCGGCCCATACAAGGAATTTTTTTTTATCTCTCATAGCCTGAGAATAGCTGTTTTTGTTTTTCTTAAATTTATGCCTGAAAAGGAGAATTTTTATGTGTATTTTAGGTATTTTTAGGTATATTGAGAATAAAAATGGATAATATTTTATCTGGTCATTGGTTTCAAATTTTCCCACCTTATTTTTGTTTTATGTCCTGAAAGTTTTGCTTGAAGCTTCTGATTATGTATAGTATAGCCAAGTTGAATTCTGAAGGCATTCTAACTGCAATACATTCCCATCAGCTCCAATTTACCTAATGCAAAGATGGATGACTGCCCCAATGATTGTAGTGTAGAGCAAGACATATTGACATATTCACGGCTTTTAATTAAGATGTTTGGCTGTCCTTTTGGTTTAATTCCTTCCCTTGGCCAAAACAACCGTTCTGCATTCACACTGCTTCCTTCTACAGTTTATCAAGAGGTGAACCAACTCCCAGGCCTTTATGGAACCTTTTCGTGTCAGTGATGGATGAGAACGGCTTCAAACCAAATGAACATCAAAGCATAAAGATTGCATGCTGGATGTAGAGGTGGCCCATCATCCAATGGTGTCTTGTGTTTGTACACTTCTTCTTAGAGAGGAAGCCCCCTGCTGTTACTTAGAAAACAGGGAGCACAAAGGCACTTTTGGGAAGTTGCCCTGCAGTTTCAATACTGCTTCTCACACCCTGTCCACAGAACATCTAAATCCCATTTACAGAGGTGAAGTTCTCAAAGCCTGAAAATGGAACATATTGGGAGGGTTTGGGGGAGTCGGCGTTACGACACAAAGGACCTTTGGCAGTCTTTTCCTCTGAATACCGGAGCCCATGGCTAATCGTATTAAAGGTGACCCCATGAGCATTAACACCTATTGTATTTGCGTGGTTTTGTGCTGTGAGTGATGTTCTCTATTATGATTCAGTCATGCAGATTGCAATTATCAGACTTTAGCCTTCCCCAGTTGTCAGCCAAGAGGCGACAAGTCACTTTTCTACTGCCTAATGAATTTTTATGATCTTTCCCTTGCTTTAGTTGAAGTAATGTACTGTGAGTGTCTGCTGGATTATTTTGTAACAAATCTGCAAACCCTAAAGCCAACAAAATGCTGTCCTAAAGTACTTAAAGTTTTCTTTATTTTTATTTTTTTTACCTAAAAATGTCCGTACTAGATAATAGCAGTGCTAGATATAGACCTAAAAAGTTTCTTTAACCCAAAGTCTTAAAACACTTGAGAGTGGGAGTCCTGACATATAGTTTACCCATATTCTTTTCCCTGTGAAGGAGTGTGCTCCGTAGCACTTGATGGATGGTTAACTGGAATAGGCTTTTAGTCTATAGGAAGTTGAGACTTGTGTTCTTTGTGTGGAGATCCCTTCTTTCCATATGGTGAATCAGAGTGTTACATCTTAGTAAGCGGCACGTATTGTGCCGTTGTCTTCATGTGAGGATATTGAGGTCTGCTTTGTTTGAAATTCATGGAAAAGTCAAACAGAATAAATGTTCCACTGTCTAATAGTTGTGGGACAGCTAAAAACTTGTAGAAGAAAGCAGACCACCATACTAGCGTACTGAAAAATTTGTGCTTGAGCTGTTGTAGGTATTTTTATAGTTAGTGTAGAACTAAGAATATTGATGTCATTGTTCATATACATTTCATATTTCCTGGGATTTGTCACACTGAAAACTAGGCTGTTCCCATTTAACTGAACTCATAGTTCCATGTTACAGATCCATAAGACCAGACCCTAGATATAGTGGAAAAGCTGCTGGAAGCTTGAAATCACTTTTCTGCGATGTATTAACAAAAAGAATGGAAGCGCCTTCACCTGGTCGCTAAAGAGCCGCTCATTTTGGCACATGTAAAGAGCAGTATAGAACCTGTAGTACAGCACTGTACTGTATAGGCACTAGAACACCAATCAGTGCATGTATTTTACTAAGTTGTAAACTGTTCATGATAATTGGCTGTATCTTCCAGTCAATCGCATGTACTGCAGATTGGTACCATCTGTGACATTTTATGGCGAATGTGGTTGAATGATGAAATTGGTCTTGTATCCCGAGGCCGTTGTAATGTAAGGGACCACTGTATTTCTATGTGCTAATGATAATGTGGTTACCCCTGCCTTTAGTGTACAAAGCTACACAGTGACCTTATGACTAGTGATGAGCGATTGTGTCAACTATCGTTATCAATTCGATAGTCAATATCGGCAATTATCATGACTATTTCTGATCGCCGATGATAGATTATCGCCGATGACCATTAAAGTCTATGGGAGAGGAACAACACCTTCATTCTTACACCCAAACAAGGCTGGAGAAGCTGAAATTAACATCCACAACAGTCAAATGGATATGTGCTACATCTTAGGCAACACACTTAGGTTATAAAAGCCACAGAAAAAAACTCAGACCATTCACTATCCCTGTCTTGTACCACAGCCTGACCCTTAAACCTGCATGACCCACAAATTAAAAAGTGCCAGAAGGCAGTATGATTAGAACCATCATTTTACTTGAACTGGACATTTACTATCCCTGTCCTGGAACGCAGCATGGCCTTTAAACCTGTCTGACCCACAGATTAAAAAGTGCTGGAAAAAGGAGTCTTTGAACCATTTCAGTTAAACTGGACATTGACATTTGTGGCCGTGACTGGGAGGACGAGGAGGTAAGACTGCTGGATGCAGGTTGCATTAAACACTGAAGAACAGATTGGGGACGCTGTTCGTTACTGAGATTCACAGGGCCCTGACCCAGCGATGACAGGCCTGACAGTCCTGCAACCGACGAGCCGCTGGCTTGCGTGTTGTCGCCAGCACTGGAAGGAGCACCTTCTCTCGTACCTCTACCTCCATGTCCTACACCCGCTTTGCTCGCTTACCACCTGCATTTCACTCCATGTTCAGAAAGATAAAAATGTAAAAAGGTATGGAAGAGTTTTTGACAGTCTCTTATTGAAATACGGCAAATCACAGCTATTCTTAAATCCCTCTAATTTATTACAGCCAACTAGGATTAGAAAAAGAATTGTTTCTTTCGAATACCTGTGAAATGCGGTCTGGTGGAACAACCGTAAGACAAAAACCAGTGTTCTTCCTTCAGTCCCAGGGATTTACAACTGCCCAGTAGGTCTAGGAATTTATAGTTTTCATAAAAGTGCGCTATCTGTACCAAACTGAGATTCAACAAGCACAATAAAACTATTCAAAAGTTACACGGATGAGAAATTGCGTTTTTTGCAGCAATGACACACGAGAACAGTTACTAGAAAAATTCTGTATCCTAATTTAAGTACAAGGTGGCTCTTTGAACAAATCTGGGCTGCACAAAATAAAAAGTACAATTTCACCTCAGGTGCGAGGTGTGCTGGCCAAAAAGTGGTAAAAAAAAATGCCATTACAGCCAGCAGAGTCTGGGCTGCACAATATACACCCTCCTTTCAAAAGCCTGCCTGCCTGTCTGTGTTCGGCCACTAACCCCCCCCCCCCCACCCCTCCCCGTCTCTGTACATCCATATATGCTTCTTTAAAAGTATCAAAATAAGAACTGAAATTCTATAATCTACCTATATTCTAATGTTCACAGCTAAAAGCATAGTTTGTTTGTATGAATAAAGAGAAGAACTGTGTCTCTGAGCTGAACTGTATTGAGAGAGACCTAGCACACGTCCTGCTCTAGTGAGAGACAAACACTGATACTGAACAGGAAACGCTGTTCTATGCAAAACGAGGTCATGTGATTTTTTTCCAGCCAATGACAACCATACACATCAGTCATGACGTCGCACACCCAGCTCACCCTCTATGCTCTTAGCTGATTTGCTGGCCGCCAAAATGACAGGAAGCGCCGAAAATGGCGCGATAGTAATAGATTATCTGCAGATTGTCACCTAAACTATGTCGTTATCGGAAATTTCCGATCAGCCTAAAAACCGTGCCGATTTCAACTTTGTCTATTTATAATTGCTCATCCCTACTTATGAACAGTGAGAAAAATAATACAATAAATATGGAAAACTAAAACATTTTTTACCAAATTTGAAAAAAAAATATATGCAAAAATTTGATTTAAACAATAGGCAACATTCTGATGATAAATCCCTCAAGAAGACCTCTAATGCTACATTCACATTAGGTAAGGGTCCTATGTTGGCTGTGTATGTCTGTATAGCTATTGCATAGCAATGGGCTAAAGGATTGAAATCATACATGCGAACTTTTGAAAGTGAGAAAGCAGGAGATTTGAAGGTGGCAGCGCACTATGTTCGCCGCCCCCAGAATTTGCATGACCACACCCATCTTGATGCCGAAAGCCACGCCCCCTTCTAAAAGCCACACCCCACTCCAGATAACTGTGTAACGGCTCTGGAAGAAAACTAGATTTGGGTTTTGGCGTCACCCAGCTTTCCTGGACTGTTGCATGGTCTATTCAGCATCCAGGAGAGCTGAGGGTTACCGCCAAACTGTGCCCCAATAAGTAGATATCTCAGTGCCCTATTTGAACCCTGTAGCCAGGTAGTAGCCTCCTGTAGTCAGGTTGCTGCCACCTAGCGAGGTCGCTGCCCTCAATAGCCAGGCAGTGCCACCAGTAGCCAGACAGTGCCCCCAGTAGCCAAGTAGTTGTCCCCATTAGCCAGGTAGTGCTTCTTATAGCCAGGTAGCTGTCCCCACTAGCCAGGTAGTGCTTCTTATAGCCAGGGAGCTGTCCCCACTAGCCAGGTAGTGCTTATAGCCAGGGAGCTGTCCCCTTATAGCCAGGGAGCTGTCCCCGCTAGCCAGGTAGTGCTTCTTATAGCCAGGTAGCTGTCCCCACTAGCCAGGTAGTGCTTCTTATAGCCAGGGAGCTGTCCCCTTATAGCCAGGTAGTGCTTCTTATAGCCAGGGAGCTGTCCCCTTATAGCCAGGTAGTGCTTCTTATAGCCAGGAAGCTGTCCCCACTAGCCAGGGATCTGACCCCTTATAGCCAGGGAGCTGTGCCCTGATAGCCAGGGAGTTCTTATTATTGCCATGTAGCTGACCCCCTTATAGAGAGTTAATTCTTCTTATAACCAGGTAGCTGTCCCCTTATAGGCAGGTAGTGCTTCTTATAGCCAGGGAGCTGTCCCCTTATAGCCAGGTAGCTGACCCCCTTATAGCCAGGTAGTGCTTCTTATAGCCAGGGAGCTGTAACCACTAGCAAGGTAGCTGTCCCCCATATCCAGGTAGCTGGGGGCGTGCAATACAAGGCTGCTGGGGACGGGGCTGCGGCCGGCGCTCAGATGTCACTCACCGTGGCTCAGGAGCAAGAGCCCGACGACGACGAGAAGGAGACGGCAGGAACACAGACAGGGAGAGACGCTCTCATCCTCTCATCGCTGCTCGGTGAGGAGGAGGTGAGGGGAATGAGGGGGAGTGCAGCGGGCACAGAGACACTTACACTGACAGGCCAGATATAGTGGACGCAGCTCACACGGTCGGCGGCAGCACCAGACGCTGGGAGGTGCAGCTGTCAGACACACTATCAGATGGCATCTCCCAGCGTCCGGTACTGCTGCCGACAGTGTGAGCTGCGTCTGGACGATACCGTGCTATAAGATAAGGGCTGACCTGGTGGCAGTAATGTGTCATCTGCTTCTGCTCTTCATCATTGTGCTGTCAGGTGCCTCTGACCCTCCGCCGGCCTCAGATCAGTCTATACTTATGAGCAGGACCTCCTGTGTGCGCTGCCCAGCGGGAGATTTTGCTGACTCTTCGGGGGGGCGGGACATGACCCCCATTTGCGGGAGAGTCCCGCCAGAAGCGGGAGACTTGGCATCTATGATTGAAATGTAGTCAACTTGTGACTTACATTTTGTTCTGTTTTCAGCAGTATCTGTTTGATTTTTGGGACTACAGCATGCCTCAAGTTAGCAATATTTGGACTGTTTCTAGCCCATGACCATGGTATACTACCAGTCCGACTTGACTGACAGTTGCTATAAATCATATTCCACACAGCCCCTGATTGTTGCATATGCAATGCATATATCCCAATGTATAACTCCCTGCTGTGTTGGCTTTTTATGGTTTATAGATTTCCCCCCTCTTTCTTGCATTATAAAACAGGAGTGTATATGCTTCTCTAAACAAAGCTAATGGGGTATACCATTCAATTTATCATCTTGGATATTTAGCCTGTGGCTACTTGGAATATTTTTTTTTTTTGGGTCATGGAAGTTGCACACAGTAGTTTTACATTATAAAGGGGGAAAGGCACCACAACGAAAATTTTCTTCTTGACTCAGATGCAAATGTTTCTACACTAGTAAAAAAAAAAAAAAAAAACCCTCTTCCTGTAACGTCGGTCAGCTGTGCCAAAAAAGTTTGACTGGTGATATAATTTGAACATGACCAAACATATTGTTCTGTCTGGAAGCAACACTATGTTGCAACTAGAAGTGCACTTTATTTCAATCCTGTTTAAAGGGGGTGTCCAGGTAATCTTATTTCTTAAATCTGAAACTGCTGCTCTGTTGCATAAAAAAAAGAAATAAAATAGCCATAACTATCCTCTCATCCTGGATCACATGACGCATCTTCTGTTATCTTGTCTTTCATCAAATTGGGACACCGCTGCTAGGATACAATTGCTTGTGAAAATGAAACCTTTTCAGCTAAAACTGCATATTGTTGGCAAAAAAATGTTCCACCTTCACAACCTAACGCTAAAAAAAATATATGAAACGCCTGTGGGTTCGATTAAATTTACTACGCCCCTGGATATAGTTCTTAAAAGGTGCAGTTTCTAAAATGAGATCTTTTTAGGGGTGTTAAGTTTTAGCTTCTTACGGTGTCCACAAACCTGAAATGGTGTCTAAAAAATCTGTATGAAAATGAACACAGCCACCTCCTCCCCCCTGCCAAATCCAGTAGGTGCTCCTCCTGTTCTGGGACTTGCAGTTGAGTCAAATAGCGCTCTAGGGTCACATTTGGGATGAACATCTACTTTGTAGCAGTATGGATACATAATGGATAAAAATTGAAAATCTTTTTTTAGATGGTCATTTATGGGGTTATTGAAGATGCAGGCTGCTCAAAGCCACGTCGAAACAGGACTGGTCACTTAAAAAAAAAATAAAAAAAATTCATATTTTCAAGCCCCTACTGTTGTAAAAAATAAAATATAAGGCAGTTTAAAATGCCAGCATACAGTAGACATGTGGTAATACTAGTTATTTAACTTGTTTCATGAGAAAAGTGTGTGAATCACTGGCTAGTTAAAAGTATCAAAAAGTTATTCCCACATAAAGTCGCATGTCAGATTTTAAAAAATGGGACTGTCAGGGAGGTCAAAACTGGCTGCTGCGATAAAGGTTAAGATTGAGCCGGGTATGAGGAGATGTGTGGCTTCTCCTTGCCCAGCTTCAGCCTATCTGACATGTCTTTCCCTATACATAAGCTGAGCTGAGAAGTGGCACATTGGACTCCTCTGCTTGGGCCACTACACGGTTCCCTGTGGCCGGCTCTATTTCAAAGCGTTTTCTCTGAAATACCATAGTTTTTGAGCAAGAAAATACTTCACTGCAGTGAGGAAGACTGTGGCTATTTCATGCTTCCTGGGTAGAGACAGAATAAAACTGTTGACTTCTTCCCTTCAACAAATTATTTTACTTTATAGTTATTATCCGTGGCATTAAAATTTTAAATGGTTTTGGAATTTTCTTTGTGTAGCCAGACAACTTAAAGGAGTGGTCTATCTAGCCTGTGTGAAATATTGGAATACCACGGACTAAGTCATTACTAACACTTTCTTTTCTCTTTTACAGCTAAAACTGTCGTTCACATTAGATAAAGAGAGCGGAATGCCTCAAGGTTGCTACATTTACCAATACAGAGACAGCAACAAGTAAGTTAATGCCGTTTACAATGCAATGTGTAATCTATACATAAAATAACCATTTTTAGTCTTTTGTATTATCGTAATCAAAAAAGTGTAATCTAATATGTAGAGTTATATGTAAAAAGTGCCTCAGAGAACTGCATTTGCTACAATGAGTAAGACTAGAAGAAAAGTAATGTTCAATATATATCAATTGGGACAACTATTGTATATTGAAACCACAATTCTTTGGAAAAGAAAATATGCAATATTAAAATATGTCCGCTCACCTTTTGCAAATGGTACCCACCTACAGGATAGAGCTGGTTGCGACCACCGGCCAGTGGTTGGAAGACGTGCAGGAAAATGCAGAAACCGCTACAATATCCACCGCCAATGTATTAAAAGTCTTGATGCTTTTTTGAATATTCCATTAAACATGAACAAGCCAATTAGACACCCGTGCATGGAGGAGCATAGAATAATAGCAGTTTATAGGAAAACGGCTGCAGCGTTTCGAAAGATCTTTTTTAACGCGTCAGCTGCTGTTTTCCTATAAACTGCTATTATTCTATGCTCCTCCATGCACCAGGAGAAAAAGAAAATAGGGCACCCTCAACCTGGTGCCCAAGAAATCTGCTCATTCTGGCACATGTAAAGAGCACTATAGGACATGTAGTACCGCATTGTACTGCCGAGAGGAGCTACTAGACCCCCAATCACTAAATGCACTTTACTAATATATGTGTTTGGCATAGTTGCATCCCCCAAAAACTACAATGAACATAGGCACCTCCTACAGAGTAGAAAACCCTCTATTCTGATCTCTGGCAGTCCCTAGAGTGAAATAAAGACCTCTTGGCTATTTTAGGCATTTGCAGTTGAAGTGCCATTAAGGTCTCAGATAGGGAATACCCCTCTAAGATTTACTGTGACCCCCGGGAGAGGTAAAATATGAAATTGTGGCCTTTGGACCAGAATATGTTGTGCATCCCTGTTTTATAGCATTTAATCATCAAATCTGGCAGCAGGTGCTGTCAGAGGTGAGTCCACTTGAATCATCAGTGGGATTTAGCCAAGCCCACATGTTTCTAGCTTAATCCCTGCAGCTGAATTTGCCTTTTACTAAGAATAGTTGGAAAATGATGTAAGCAAAAGGTGGGCACAGTTAGCGGCAGGTGGGCATTGATTAAGTGGACTCTTCTCTGGAATGGCAGACTGCCAGATTTGAGCGTTAAATTCTATAAAATGTACATTATACAATAAGGGACGGACTGCTGGAAACAGCAGGTCTATCACTAGCTCATGCTGCCCTCAGCAAGGGCAGCATTACCTATGTGACAGGTTAGCTTTCCTGGACCACTGTAGTTAGATCCTGTAAAGTCACTTGTTACATAAGGTTCCAGTTTCCTACCATTTTTAATTAAGATTGCCTGGCCAACTTGTACAATATGTACATGATCACGGCCGATGGAAACTTTGGGAAATATTTCAGGAAAGGGTATATAACTCTAGAACTGCAACATTTTTAGTTTATCCTTTCACCTCTCAGTTCACATAAAGAAATACATTTTACTGTTTCTTGTGAACCTCTTGGAAGAGTTTTTAAAAAAAATACAAATAAGGCCCTATTCCTATCCAGATTTCGCTTTCTGTTCATAATGCCTTATTAACCAAACATGTCTGTCTTCTGCATTAGGCACACAGACGTGGTTGACCACATTTTTGCGTCCGGTTCAGAAATCAGACACATTAGCTAAATAGGCCAAGCATAGTCCATTTAGAACTACATTTGCTCGATACAAGTCTGTGACTGACCCGCCGGGGTATCCATTGGGATGAATTTTTGATTTCTGGATACCATGAACGGAAAGCTTAACGGTGAGATGAATTGGGCCTAAGGTAGGAATGTACTGCAATTCTTTTGCTTAATTCCAAATTTCAGTTGTTCATGATTAAAGGAAAACTATCGACATTTTTTAAAACTAATTAAATCCATTCTTTTTTTCTTAGCAATTTTTCTTTTCAGACTATATAGATTTATTTCTGTTCTCTACATATGATTATGGGCACAGCCATCTTGCCCGAGGTGCTTTTAACAGCATTTAGAGATGCTTTACACCAGCTACATGAACCTAGGAGTCTGTAGACAGAAGCCGACCCATTGACTTCTATAGGAGAGTTTTCCTGTGACCTGGGAAGAAATCACTGTAGGGAGGGGAAGAAGGGGATCTGTGACATCTTCTATTGTGGGTAGTGGGTCCTGTGAAAGGTGACACCAATGTGTATAGATAACAATGTAATCTTGCCTCTACTGATGAGATAATGAGCTGAAACTTTTTCTCTACAGAACAGGAAGTGTCAAACGAATATTAGGCATAGTGGTCAAAGTGAAAACTGCAGGATTTCTAAAAAAATATTGATAGCGATATGGGAAATAACAAAAACATTTTGGTTAACATAAAAACATGAGTTAAACAATAGTTAATTTTGTGTGCGCATATACACACATGTATATGTCTATCTCACTAAAACTTAGGGATATTTGGCTTTTGGGTGAAATTTCAGGATCATAAAATGTCTTGAGATTTTTTTAAATTAACTAATGAGACCATCTATTAACTTTAGGATGCACATGTCCAACTGTTAAGCGTTTCAGGACTTTTTGCACAGCTTGCTGATCTCTAATGGGGACTTAATAAAAATTCCCACGGTTTTAAAAACCCAATTAAAATTGTCCCAAAAATTTTTGGGGAAATTTGGATCAATCAGCGTCCTCGCATGCTATTCACCTTTTGACACAAAACCCAAAACAGTGCCATAACAAATTTCAAGCGGATATCTGACGGAAGGGGCCACTGACTTTGCATCAGGTTTAAGGTAAGAGAGACTGGAAGAGTCACAGAAGGCAAAAGTGGACGTCCTTTGGCTACATTACACACTGACTGCTTCATTGTAAACAATGTCCTGTGGAACCGGATGACGAATGCCCCACAGCTCTTCACATTTAAGGGAGGTGAGAGGCACCCAGTGCCGCCCGACCATTGTAACAGTTTAAAAAGGTGGTATGCGCCAATGACCGACAAGGTTACCTGACCACACCACCAGGCACAGGCGTCATCTTGCATGGCCAAGGGAGTATGTATGGATCGGAGGTCCTCAGTGATGAGTCGATTCAGTCGAGCAAAAAAATTTGACCCCCAAAAATGTGGGACATCAAGGAGCGGTATGCATCAGCCAGGCAGGTACCCTTGTCGATCGCTGCACGCAGACCACCGATGTAAAGGGTAAAAATGGTCTGCATGTCACTTATTGTTTCAACCCCTTAATTTTCCCTAGGATTTTTGGTATTTATCATCCATTTTCGGGGCACTGATTACAGTGAAGCAGTCTCATTTTGTGATGTACCCAAAAAATACCCCTTTCTTTGCCTTTCTGTGACTCTTCCGTCTCCTGTTCTCTGTTGAAACCTTCTGATGATCCCCTAAACCCTAAGCTCAGGGTCACTTCCATCGAAGCATCCGCTTAAAGTTTTGCAATGGGGGGGGACGTTGACTTTTGTAAAGTGTTGTAAAAGTCTCATGTGTCAAAATGTGAAAGAAAAGGAGGAGGATTGTTTAAATCCCATTCAAATTTGATCAAAAAAAATTATTGGTTGGGGTTCGGGGGATCAAAATCTTTTTATTTTTCCCTTTTTTTAAGTCCTTTTTTAGAGATCAGAAGAGTGCAAAAAAACTGAAGCTTTAAAAGGGGATGACATGTACTTCTTCTAAATTTAAGGGTTATAAACACACAAAGGCTGATACATTTGTAATTTTTCTTTAGAAAAATTTCTTAACGGGTAAAGTGCAAGGGACAAACACCTTGGCAAGCAAAACACAAAAAAGTGGCAGACTTGCTACATGTAAGTTCATTTCAAAGTTTTATGTCCATTATTTCTTAGGGCGCTGAAAGTGATATCATGGGAGTGGAGTGCCGGGTGCTCCCCTGCAAGCGCACGTTTCGAATATTACTTTCCTTCTAAGCACCCATCCACTGATATTAGTTTTCACGTCCTACAAAGAAATAATGGACAAAAATTATTGAAAAAAAACCTCACATTTTCAGTAAGAGGGCCCATTGTTTGTGTTTCTTGCTTAAGGGTTTGCGCTTTGCACTTTTTGCACCCGTAAAGAAATTTTTCTAAAGTAAAGAATTACAAATGTACAGCCCTATTTTGTGTTTTATGGGACAATTTGGGGTCTTGAGGAAATCCAAGCGGGCTTTTTTTCAAGTGTGCAGTAAGATAATACGGGATTTTACGTGAAAATTTAAGGGGGGGGTTCACTTAAATTTAAGTTTTAAGAAAAATTTTTTGTTTACCTTGAAATTCGAACCAAAAAACCCAAAAATCCTTTTACATTGTGTATTATGTGTATATTGTGTTTTAATAATTTTGTGTATGAAATTTTTGTGTATGTAATGTGTATTATATATATAATGTATTTATATATGTATAATGTATGTATATAATTTTTATATAACACATATATTACATATATTAGAAATTGGTTTTGTTATAAAAAACAACATCATACATTCACAATTTTTTTTTTCTTCTTCTACAAAGCAAAGTTTTTATAGAATTGAGTAATGACCTAGAAACCCGTCGTGGAAATATCCGAGTGTAAATGAAATGAAAATTACATAGTGCTTTTGTCTTGCATTCTCAAGGGGGTTTTTTTTTCTGTGCCTGTACACTATTTGTAGTGTTTATGGCAGTGAAGTCATAGCCATTAATCTTTTTATCAGAATGGTTATTGGTGGAATTAGATGTATCCTTGATTTCTCAGTCTTAGACCTCCAGGTGGTTTCTTTGCGGCAAACGCAATGGAAAATGTGCTTTCTTCTTCAAGCTGCTTTTTTGACATCCACTTGAACTGTAAAGATACAAACCAGGTGTGGAGGATGTTCTGACAGTCTGTCGGCTTTGTGCTGGTTGTGATTTGCTTTTTATTCATTGCATGTTCCTATTAGGTCACTTAATAAATAAAGGTTATACAGCCTGATGATAAATTTTCAAGGCGGCTGTGACTTATGCTCACTTTCAGAAAAGCTTAGTTGTCACCACCAGCATAATTGTTTTAGTAGTATTATGTTTGGATTTTCAAACTTCATAATATGAAATGAAGACCACGTCTCACATTACGATTAACTAGTGATGAGACCCATAACGTTATAAGTAATCGTTTGTCGTAGTTTTGCTTTGGCGTTGCAGCTTCATGTCCAATATAACAAATCTCAGCAGTGTCAGATTGGGACTAAACAGCAGCCCTGGCACACAAACCCAACCAGGCTACTTAGCCAAGCCCCTTGCACTTCCTTAAAATATGTAAACCACATCATAAACGCAAGAAGGAAAATAAAAGTGGAACATAAAACACCTAATCATAAAGCCAAGGACAGTCATACAGGCGCTTTCTAACTAATCCACCAATACATTGACCAGTATTGTTGTTTAGATGCATCCAGTATTTAGAGTATTACAATGCTGCAGACTATATAAGAATACAGCACTCACCAGATACAAATTAAAACATACATGGATTTTGGCTATCCACTATTAGAGGTACTCTTTGGACTGTATATCAGTCCTCTATTTAGTTATATTTAAATGTATTAAGGGAAATTGTGTGTTTTAATTTATGTAGTATTGGGCACGTTATATTTATTGTTGGGTTACATTAGAATCTAGTAGTTTTGGTTCCTGGTTGGGGCGCCCTTGTCGGGGCGACCACCCCATTTGTGCTGACAGGTAGTTATAGTAAGGTGTGAGGGTAATTCCTCACTTGTAGGGTTTAAGTTAGGTTTTTTCTATGTTTTTATCTGGATATTAATAAAAGCGAAGTCTTACGGAGTCCTAGGGTTATACTGCTTTGTGGTTTTAGGTTTATGATTTATTTGTATAACCAGGCATTAACTTTATCAGATGGGCATGCCTTTGATCCAATTGAGGTTTTTGTGGTATGAATAGCAAGGCAGAGAGCTCCCACTATAGTCTCTCTTAGATGGTAGTTACAAAATGCACAGGAATGCCCTCAAACCAGATGGTAACACCCATTTAAAGGTGGGGTTGAAACCTGCCTCACACCTCCATGGGCCATTCAGGACTGTCAGAAATAGTTTTGTGGGCCATATATTCTGCAGGCCTGTTTGAACAGTTGGTTTAGGAGAACTCGTCAAATCCCGCCTCTGTTCGGCATCCTGTTGACCACCTTAGCCACCAGGCATCTGCTCAGGGCCTGTATGTCCGACAACAAAATCTACATCTTCTTTAATCTGCACGTGGATCCAAACAGCAACATAAAAGAAAAAAAAGCCAGAACACTAGATCTCTAACAAACTTTTGGTTGTAATGAGGATTGGTGATGGAGACCCTTTACTGCAGTGCAGGCCTACCATTGGAGCTTCTGTAATTTGACATTTGGTCACTAGATGGCAGAAAAGTCCAAACTCATATCACGTGGTGTACTACAGTATAATGTTGTACCGTGTTAGCCATAGAAAGTAGTAGAATAGTGAAGAAATCAGGCGATACCTTTTTCAGGCTAACTGAGTATATTTGATGGTGAGCTTTCGAGAGAACTAGCTCCCTTCAGACAGGTTGTTATACAAGAAATTGAAAATTCAGACTTTTTATACACAAAAGACATGGACCTTCAAAGGGTCCTAGAATTCTTAAAAATAACAAAATGCATTATAAGCAGAGAAGTCATTTGCAAAATGGGCTAAATAGTCAAACTATGTGTGAACTGTGATGGCCACAAATTACATCTGATGGCTACAGATAAGACACAGAATTTATGACACCTCCGTCACGCCTCCCAAGTTTCCAGATAGTTGATGTCTTGACCTGCCGTAAATGACTTCTCTGCTTATAATGCATTTTGTTATTTTTAAGAATTCTAGGACCCTTTGAAGGTCCATGTCTTTTGTGTATAAAAAGTCTGTGAATTTTCAATTTGTGGTGTACTACAGGCAGTTTCATAAAGATGACCATGTTATACGAGTGGAAGAAGCTAAAGAGGTCAGCATTCATTTTTAGATTTTATTTTTAAGAGAAAGGCACTGCTGCAATTGAATTTCATTGTGAGCTTGTAGCGATATACGGCCCTAATGTTAGGAGGGTGCCCAATGTGCACAGAGGTAGTGCTGTGAGTTTAGGTATGGACACGGAAGTAGGGATCATGCACATCATTTGATCATTTTTGAGGGCAGAATGCCCATCTGAAAGTTGGAACAAGCATAGTGTTTGAGGACTAAATACTGGCAATCAGTCCTTCCTTTGTGCTTCCCCTTCCTGTGTGATCTACTACTGGCTTTGGCTCCTGAAACCACGTGTGTGTGTGATTTCCGCTTTAGAGAACCTTAGGGTGTATTCACAGGGCATGTGAAATAGTCTGTCAAATGAGATTTCAAGAGAAATCTCTCAAATTCACAATTTACGTACTATTTTCCAGGACATTTTTTTTTTCATTTTGCTCATGGTCTTTGCACCAACACAATATGCATGGAATAAGTGACAAATTAAAATACTGTATGTATATATTTTATTGTAGATCAGCAGTATTAAAAGTGTGGACTGTGGCATGTGTTTTTAATTTAAATCAATGGGATGTGGTTGCTTTGGGTGTGGAATACACATGTATTCCACGCCAAGATTTATGTGAAAAGATGACTCGTGAACATAGCCTTAGAGAAATTAGGAGAAGGTGCCAAGAACTATTAAAAAATGCAACTCTTCAGCTTACTGCTGACTAAATGTTCTTACTCCTCCAAATTTTTCCCCACAAAAATCCATGGTCCGGATGTCGGCAATGGAGTCTCGCAGCCTCCTCCGTCCATTGGAAGTAAGCAGAATTGGTCACTTTTTTAAAAATTTGCTGGCACAGAACATGCATTTATTTCTGTGCTAATCGTAACTGGTAACCTGAAGTACATAAATGATTACATGTTTTCTGATTGAGATCTGCTTCTAACCTTTTGTGGAGTTCTTCATTCGCGTACAGGAGAGCTCGTTCACCAAACCAACAAGGGGTCACTAGCCGATCGATGCATCAAAACCCCCATCTGTTGGTATTTTATCTGGATCAGTGAAATCCTTTTCCTTAATAGCATTAAGAATTTACAGATTCTGGAGTGAATACAATGTATGTTAAGACTACAGTGGTGGCCAAAAGTATTAGCACCCCTGCAATTCTGTCAGGTAATACTCAGTTTCTTCCTGAAAATGATTGCAATCACAAATTCTTTGGTATTAATATATTAATTTATTTTGCTTGCAATGAAAAAACACAAAACAGAATGAGACAAAAATCTAATAATTGATCGTTTCTCCCAAAACTTAAAAAATGGGCCGGACAAAAGTATTGGCACCCTCAGCCTAATACTTGTTAGCACAACCTTTAGCCAAAATAACTGCGAAGAACCGCTTCCGGTAACCATCAAAGAGTTTTACAATGCTCTGCTGGAATTTTAGCCCATTCTTCTTTGGCAAACTGCTCCAGGTCCCTGAGATTTGAAGTGTGCCTTCTCCAAGCTGCCATTTTGAGATCTCTCCACAGGTGTTCTATGGGATTCAGGTCTGGACTCATTGCTACCACTTTAGAAGTCTCCAGTGCTTTCTCTCAAACAATTTTCTAGTGCTTTTTGAAGTGTGTTTTGGGTCATTGTCCTGCTGGAAGACCCATGACCTCTGAGGGAGACCCAGCTTTCTCACACTGGGCCCTACATTATGCTGCAAAATTTGTTGGAAGTCTTCAGACTTCATAATGCCATGCACACGGTCAAGCAGTCCAGTGCCAGAGGCAGCAAAGCAACCCCAAAACATCAGGGAACCTCCGCCCTGTTTGACTGGAGGGACCGTGTTCTTTTCTTTGAATGCCTCTTTTTTTTTTTTTTTTTCCCCTGTAAACTTTGTTTATACCTTTTCCCAGAAAGCTCTACTTTTGTCTCATCTGACCAGAGAACATTCTTCCAAAACATTTTAGGCTTTCTCAGGTAAGTTTGGGCAAACTCCAGCCGGGCTTTTTTATGTCTCGGGGTAAGAAGTGGGGTCTTCCTGGTATCCTACCATACAGTCCCTTTTCATTCAGACGCCGACGGATAGTACGGGTTGACACTGTTGTACCCTCGGACTGCAGGGCAGCTTGGAACTTGTTTGGATGTTAGTTGAGGTTCTTTATCCACCATCCCGCACAATCTTGTGTTGAAATCTCTCATCCATTTTTCTTTTCGTCCACATCTAGGGAGGTTAGCCACAGTGCCATGGCTTTACATCTAGGGAGGTTACCCACAGTGCCATGGGCTTTACACTTCTTGATGACACTGCGCACGGTAGACACAGGAACATTCAGGTCTTTGAAGATGGACTTGTAGCCTTGAGATTGCTCAGGCTTCCTCACAATTTGGATTCTCAAGTCCTCAGACAGTTCTTTGGTCTTTTTTCTTTTCTCCATGCTCAATGTGGTCACACAAGGACACAGGACAGAGGTTGAGTCAACTTTAATCCATGTCAACTGGCTGCAAGTGTGATTTCGTTATTGCCAACACCTGTTAGGTGCCACAGGTAAGTTACAGGTGCTGTTAATTACACAAATTAGAGAAGCATCAGATGATTTTTCAAACAGTGCCAATACTTTTGTCCACCCCCTTTTTTTATGTTTGGTGTGGAACTATATCCAATTTGGCTTTCTGACAATTCTTTTTGTGGTTTTCCATTGAAGACAAATTAAATGACGATAATACCAAAGAGTTTGTGATTGCAATCATTTTCAGGAAGAAACGGAGTATTATCTGACAGAATTGCAAGGGTGTCAATACTTTTGGCCACCACTGTAGGTTCACATTTACATCAGAGGTTCTGTCCAGAACATCTGTCACAGGTCCTGTTGGGAATGATGAAAAAAAAAATTGAGTAACGACAAACCCACGGACCCCATTCATGTCAATGTCTGTCGACACTCTTTGTTGCAGAGGTGTAAATAGCTTGATCAGACGCAGAGTCTGAGAGGAAACCTCTAATGCAGATGTGAACTGGGCTTAAGAGTATGCAGATTTGTGCAGCAGAAGCAGAGTCAGGAAGTAGTTGCAATAGTACAATTTTTACGTCAAATTTTCCTTTATGAAACAAATATTTTTGTATTGTTACCTTTTAGGTCTTATGTTTCAGTAATGGCAATTAAAAGGGAATTCTCATCTTTGACATTTATTGCATGTGCACAGGATATGCCATAAATGTTTGATAGATGCAGGTCCCACCGCTGGGAGCCATACTTGGTTAGGTCCATATATATTTGGACACTGACACAAATTTTGTTTTTTGTAACGGTTTACTGAAGTATATTCACATTATAGTTATATAATTTACATGGATTTTCAGCTTTCATTTGAGGGTATCCACATTAAAATTGGCTGAAGGGTTTAGAAGTTTCAGCTCCTTAACATGTGCCACTCCGTTTTTAAAGGGGCCATAAGTAATTGGGCAAATTTAAGTAATTGTAAATAAAATGTCAATTTCTAATACTTGGTTGGAAACCCTTTGTTGGCAATGATGGCCTGAAGTCCTGAACTCATGGACATCACCAGATGAGGTTTCCTCTTTCTAATGCCCTTCAGGCCTTTACTTCAGCGGTTTTCAGTTGCTGTTGGTTTGTGGCCTTTGTCTGAAGTTTAGTCTTTAACAAGTGCAATGCTGCTCAATTGGGTTGAGATCAGGATCCTGACTTGGCAATTCAAGAATATTCCACCACTTTGCATTAGTAAACTCCTGGGATACTTGGGCTTTAGGTTTTGGATCATTGTCCATCTCTATAATGGAACATATTACGTATTTTGTCTTGCGGTCTATGAGGCACTGGTTAGTCAGATTTTTGGTGGACTCAAAATACTGAATCTGCCAAAACTCTGACCAAAAACCAGTGCTTTGTAGACATGGGCTAAGGCTTTGTTTTAGCCGTCTGTGAGTTGTAACATACAAGCGCAATTAAAAAGAACCAAAGTGTGACCATCACCTTAGGCACATAATTTTAGTAGTAGATGTCAGGTCTCATTCCATTTCATAAAACAGTCAAACAAAATCTGGTCAGCACACCCATTTTGAAGATAAACTTTTAGGTGCACACTGGTGTGGCAGTCAAAAGCTATGCAAACACAATATCAGCAGCCCTCTATGGGAACTAAAAAATGGTCAAAAAGGACATAAGATTTTTTTGGAACAGCATTTCTGCTACTGTGGGAACCTACGCTACATGCAGCCTCTCTTGGGGCCTGTTCAGACCTCCACATTTCAGGGATAGGCTACAGCTATAAATCTGATCTGATTAAAAAGCCTGTGCAGGTAGCATGTAGCACAGCTTCCCAGCTGAATTGGGGTAACCTTGCTGCGGTAGGTGGGCGTTTACAGTTTTGATCAAAAATGTACACTAAGAACCTCAAATTTTTTTCATATTCCACAGTAGCAGAAATGCGGTTCCCAAAAATTCTTGTCCTTTTTAGTGCCTATAGAGTGCTGCTGATATTGTGTTGTGTTTTTGTTCCATTTCATGGCTGCTGCCTGAGGGTGCCTGTGTACTGTTGCTGTTTGTGCTGATACAATCTATACATGTGCACTTGATTGATAAATATTGCCCTTTGTGTTAGTGAAGAGCTTGTTAAACCTTTAATCTTGTGTACAATGTTCAAGTGTCGCGTGCCAAGGATGAGCTCATGGGAACAAGTCTCGAGTTGTATATGGCAGTGAAAGCTGTTCTGTTCCATCCATGAGCTAAATCTTAGCAGTTGCATCACTCTTAATGTGTAAGATACTGTATGTTCTCCCACGTTGCAGGTTGCACAGTCATAAGTTGTTCTTTCCCCTCTAGTCCATTGAGGAAATGGGTGACTGTACTGGACCTCTCACCTCATCTCAGGTGATATTATTATACTGGTTAAACTCCAGTGATGCCATGGTGATCAGACGTGTGGAAATGCCAGCCTGTGATTAGCCACTTTTTGCCAAGTAGGCCTTAAGAAGATTAACCCTGTGTACATTTATGGTCAAGCTATTTTACCATATACGTTAAATTCTGGCCCTGAGCTGCGCTTTGTAGCAGTGCATATAATTGACCTGAATGCTGCACTCTTGTTGAACTTGGAGCCCCCCTGACACCATCTCCAGCAGTTCCCCTGGCTTTTTCTCTGCAGTGAGGCTTTCTGAGTCTCTCTTGACCTCTCCTTTGTAACTTGTGCTCTTGTTGTCTTAAACTTGTGAGAGTTGTGTTCTCTGGAATTGCAGCTTCTTATTTTAGAAAGACTGGGGAGAATCTGGGAACCTGGATATTTTTGTTTAACATTAGGTACTGAAGGCACATTTTAGTTTAAAGATTTCGTTAAAATTAAATTAAGGTTAGGAAAAAAACCCTCTTCTGTCCTAGAAGTGCTGTTGTCTACTTTAATGCTGAGCTTAAAGGAAAATTCTATTTTCAACCAAAAATCTCATTCTCTATGTTGTCCAGAAAAGCATGACACTGTTTCTTCTGGATGGGTTATCTAAAACTATACTGATTTATGATGTATAAAAAAAACCTCTTAGAAATTCTACTAGTTTTTCTGGGAGCCTGACAGCAGAACAAAGTGAAATGCTTTTTGGCCTACTGTCCTTTTGTGTGTAATCCAAGTTCTAGTGTTGTATGACCCATCCTGCAAGTCATAGGCTTTCCATGGTGGAAAACTTTTCGCTACAGATCTCACAGCAAATTCACGTTACATGCAGATTTGGCTGTGGATTCACCGTGGATTTTACCTCTGCTACCTGGTTAGATGCTGTATGATATGGCTTTTAAAATCTGCAGCATGTGGATGAGTTTTGTGAAGGATGTGTCACCAATGTTTGATGGAGCTCCAATTTACTGGTGTCGGTTACTACAGCTCAGCTCCATTCGTTTGCATCTTCTGTGATGTGTGAAAAACACTGAATATTTTTATGTATATAAAACTTTGCCGATCTGATTTGTTTTGCTTCAAATTTGGATCCCTCCTATATGCTTGGCTTTATCAGTTTGTCATTGCTAATGTCTCATTGTCAGCTAACCTAAGACGAGTTTCCTGTGTGCACTGGGCTCCACTTTCAGGCAGTAACAGGTAGTGCTTTAAACACTGAAAGATCTTTGTACTTACAACGTACTATCAGACCTTTGTGCAACCTTTTTTAAAGTTTTTTTTCTATTTTTCTTCCCATGAAAGGAAATTACCTAATGTCAGATCAACAGAATAGATCACCACTTTATTCTCCTTTTAAGGTTTACATGAGGTTGGGCATCCTAGTTGTGGAATAGTCTCCATTTTATTTTAGAAATTGCTCTTTGATAATAGTAGTTCCACCATAAAGTTTTATCCAGTGTCTCTACAAACGTTTGGGGCCCCTCCATAAGCAAGATCAAGTGAAAAATGGTACCTAAAATGTACACTTGATCTTGCTTATTACATAGTGCTGCCCAGTCCATTTTAAGAGGTCCAGTTTCACCAAAGTTGTTAAAAAAAAAAAAGTTAATAAGTTGCTTTAAAGCTATCCAACTTCAAAGGTTTTTTTTCAGCTAGTGTTTTCCCACCTTAAAGGGGTTGTCTCATATCAAAAGTTTCATGGGATGCATGAATGAAATAATGCTGCTTTGCTCCGTCACTTCCTGGTCAAGCTGTCTGTAATTAGCATATGAGCTCTGTGTATTCAACCCTCTGATAATTAGATAAATCTCATGCTGTCAGGACCAGGGAAGCTTCTGAGTTAAAGTAAGCAGTAGTAATTACTGGCTTTTGTCTGAAAGATCAGGTACCACACAAGCTCTCACTGTCCGAAGTTGTGAACTGAGCTGCTGCGACCTGTGATGACGTCACTCCCTGCTATCAGATAGAATAAACAGCGGGGAGGGGGGGGGAATTACACAGGTCGGTCACTTTGGGAACCAGGGAGCACAGGTGATGATAAAATCACTTGTAGCTCCTTAAAGGGGTTTTGTCAACAAGTGATTTCCTTACCTAACAGGCTGACACGGTACTCTTGAGCCTTGAAAAAAGGAGCGTTGTTTCGGTGTTTAAAAAAAACAAGTACCTCCTCCATGTTGTCATCTCACCACCTCCCATGCACACTCCCGAGGCTGATATTCAGTCTCTGTAGTTGAGTCAACATTGTTTGGCTAATCCACAGAGGATAACTGTATTGTGCACAAGCTCTTCAGGTTTTGTTTTCTCCCTCTTATCTGCTCAGGAGAGAAGATAAGATCCAAGCAGGCAGCATTCACAACTGCTGCAGTGGGGGAAGGAAGATAAGGGCTGAGCAGGGAGAATCTGCATGTTTACTCAGATAATTACATTACAACCAGCAGATTCTCTATACAGCAGACACCGGCTCTGACACTGAGCACAGTTAGTGCACATGCCCAGAAGAACGGCTTTGTTCTCCCCCTCCCTTCAAAGCTCCTTCATGTGCCCTGCCATCAGATAAGTGCAAACAACGAAAGTACGGCCAGATCAGCTTCTGGTCATAGCTAATGTAAACAGTCAGGAAACTAAGGGCATCTAAGCAATGCTGTAGCTCTCACAGACTACACTTGTTGTTGGTAACAATTTTGTATCATTTTACCTTATTTTTGGCTATGGATAACTGAACAAATACTATTGATCTTCAGGTCTATAGTTGGTTGTACAGACGCTTGGTTCCTTAGTAGTGCACATGCCCAGTAGCTAATCCATTGCTTGGAATGCATTCTGTTTCCGCTACCCCTTCCTGGATGGAATAGCACTCTATCCCGCACACATGCCCATAATGAAGTAGCTACTGGCCGTGTTCATTGTTCAAAAGCCAGGATCAGCTACAACTAGAACAGCCTCTTGTCTCACCCCTAACTTAGCAGAAAGGGATGACATACTGACCGGAGGATTAACTGGCCTATAAACCTGAACAGAATGTCATCACTTCTTGCTCATAGTCAAAAATAAGGTGAAAGGATTCAAAAAATTTTAATAACAATCTAAAGAATTAATGACTAGCAGAAAATCTTACTGGGAAAATGAAAAAAAAGTTGGACAACTGCTTTAGTATAAAAACTATCATAGGACAACCTCTTTATATGGACTGGATGCCACTTTCCCTTCCATTATGTAATAAGCAAGGTCAAGTGTACATTTATTTTAGGTGATATCATTTTTCAGCTTATTTGGGGAAAAAGCGTTGGCTAACCCTTCTTAAAGGGGATGTATCGCTTCTTTAGTTTGTGTGCATCATTGTGCTCTCAGCTTCTCAGCTCTACAAATTCAGGGGCGTTTCCTCCCCTCCCAGCTGGGTGTTTCTTAACCGAGGGGGATGACATCACCCCCCCCCCCTTTACTGTTCATGCGGTCTCCCACCTCCCCCCAGTCCACATGTCACTGTGTCGTTCCTCTCCCTATGCAGTCTTATTTTGTAAATATGTTTACATACCACAGGCCTGCATTCAGTCTAGACAATCTTCTATGAACTCAGAGCACTGATCTCCTCTCACAGCTGGAGGTTTGCTACAATTGAATCCAGTCTTCTACAAACTCCTCCAGAGCACAGATCTCACTGCTATGTTTACACGCAGGAGCATTTAGGCACCGGGCACAATTGTGCCGTTTTCTGATTGTAGAAGCAGGTGCAGTGCCTCTGTTTCTGCTGGCTGTGCAGAGTGAAATTGTGCCGGTCCCTTACTTTGAGTGAGAGGCAGGAATGCTCGCTCCCATGAATACACAGGGGAGAGGGGGTTCAGACAGAATGTAAATTAGAGCCGTCAGCCAATGAAATTAAAGGAGGAGGAATCCGACCGGCACTGGGGAACAGTGTTTACACAAAACGAAGATGAGGCAGACTGTGAAAACAAGACAGCTTTGCTAATGACATCCAATTGCAAAGTTGTTTGTTTTCGCTGTCCCCTTATTCTGAAGACCATTTAATGAAATGATACAACCCCTTTGACTATTCTTTCTGTTCAAAATTCCTCTCTTCTCTTTATAATGTGTTCGCAGAAGCGATATCCAAACTTAATTTTTGTGAAATTGGATTACACTTTAAGTGATAAATATGGCGTATTCAAATAGATGTGCACACATGTCAAAAACTGACGACCGTTCTTAGTCATAGCTCGAAAAACAGTTATCTGCTGGAAATGCCTTTGCTTATGACGTGTGTACACTTTTTTAATATTTTTAATGACTTGAATGTTTTACTTTCAAATTTTTGTGAAGCTGGATTTCACTTTTGAGATCTACAGTCTTATAGGCAATCCATGCTTCTGTTGATTCCACTGGGACCTATGGACAACAAGCTAGCTGGTTTAGAGACTGAATTGTCATTTTAGTAGCTTTCCCCATACATTTCCCATATTGTCTTGTTTCCCTGCTCCATGGCTCTAGCTGCCTCATCACTATTTCTATCCTCCTCTGTTTAGTCCCAGTAAGTAGTAAAATACATCATAGACTGCCCCACAGGGTTGTATTTACCACTAGGCACCCCCATTGGTGTTTTTTTTTTTGTTTTTTTTTGTGCACTGCTGTTTGTAGATCAAAGCAATTCCCAGGACATGAGGAGGATTGCTAAACAATGGTGGTAAGCCACAGAAACCATGTCCGTAGTAATACTACTGTCCTCTGCTGGCTTCCCCACACTCGCTACTCTGTATGCTTTTGAGCACTTGCTTACACGGTTGCAGTAGCACAGAAGTTACTGTGTGCAGCAAAACCAGCATTAGCGCTGGCTGCACAGCAATGAGTCTCACTACCAGCTTAAAGCACTCCTCCATGTCCTAGTAGCTGCTGAATATAAAAAATAAAGGGTAGCTAACCAACAAATAATTTATTGACTTAAAGGAGTTGTCTCACTGTAAGGACTGCTTTTTTTTAAAGATCTTGCAAAAACAAATCACTTACAATATATGTCCATTAACGGTGTCCTACCTGTTCTGAGAGATCCCCTCTTTTATATGGGCTGCATCAGCTCCTCAGGTCGCTATAGCTACAGACCTGTTTGATCCTAGTAGAAACCAGTAAACACGCCCCTGAATTTAAAATGAAACCAAGAAAACAGGACTGAGGTAAGATGAATGAATGTAGTGATACAACCCCTTTAAGGGCTGCACAGTGGCAAGTAGCCATATGAATTTACGCTAAATATATCTGTTTCAGTTATGTGACAAATCGGCAAGAAAAAGTTTTGTAAAAATGGCCCCCCTAAAGGTCTTTCTGACCTTATAGGTAGCACTATATGAAAAATAACTAAAAATAAAAACACGGAAAATGATCAAATACCTGACCAACCCAGTCACAACTTTTAGCTCCATTCCGATGACCTAAAATATTTTTATCGCCTGTATAGGACTGTCCATGACAGAAAAGTGACATAATAAAAAAAATAATAAAAATTAGGACCCCTTTTGCTGTTTAAAAAAGTGAAAAGCAGACCTTTTTTAAAAAAAAAAATTCCTGATATTATCCTGATTTTTCACTTTTAAAATAAGAGTGTGAGAAATCGTTAGTGTTTAAGCCCACGTTTAGTAGTGTCTTACAGCTTTGTGCAATCTTCCTTTTAGAATTGTTACTGAATCTTTCATTTGGGTGTTGCCATTCCAGTTTTCAATCACTGATTGGTCAATGTCAAACTATGCACCCCTCATCCCCCCAAATTGGCAACACCTAGCTGACTGCTTCAGTAGCAGATTTCTAGATGGAAAAGAGGAACAGCAGAAGTTCTAAGAGAAGATGCTCCAGAATTATTTCACAGGTAGCCATTCCTGACATCTTTTAGTACATGCATGTGTTCCCTGACCTCTTAAATGGTGTATTCAGACAGTGTCTACAGCATTATGCACTGTAAATACAGCCCTGCTGCCACCAAAAACTATACAGCAAAAGACGTCTGCTGTTTCTTCTGAGTACATGCTCAGCTTTTATCTGACCTAGCATGTGTCTCATCGTGCTGTCTGCTGAGGATGTGTCCGAATATATAGCAGCATGCATGTTCATCGGCAAAAGCATTGCGGGACCTCTGCATAGATATATTTCCATGACACTATGAGGTGCTAACACAGTTAATGGGGTAAGATTTACATTTGGAGATAATAGGGCACATTTATCAAGACAGTTGTGCTGCATTTTAAACCATTTCTTGACACTTCTGCACCTCGTCCAACAAAAGGGTGTGCCTTCATAAAAAGGGCAATGGCTTGCCATGCTCAATAGTAATAAAAAAAAAAAAAGCACTTGAATTTTGGTGCAGTTAGTGGTATAAAGTAAGCCAACTTATAGGTGTAAGGCAAGGCTCTGTCCACACGACAGTATGAAAATACCGTCCGGATTCTGATTAAAGAATCCGGCCGGTATTTTGTCTCTTACATGGTTGTGGAGGACCATTCTGCTCGCGGTTTGCGGATTCGCCCATCCTCCTCAACCATTGACATGCACATCTTTCGGAAAAATGAATGTGTCCTAGTTTTTAGTAACGCTTGTGGTATTAAAACCGTCCGTCGGAAAATCCGTGCAGTGTGGACTGCTACACGGATTTTCTATTTGTCAATGTAAAAGGTTGACAGTCTGTTTACAGACGGTTTTCAAATCCAAAAATCGTCTCTAAATCTGATAAATTCCTGCCGTGGGGATGGGCTCAAAGTTATCACCGAAACATGGGACATTAACTTGACATGGACACGAAGCCAAACAGCTCAATGGCTGGACAATGAACTATTGTCCTGGGAGAAATTCAGCAGGAGCAGCTCACTGATGAATAATTGCTCAGACACCCATCCAAACGAAGGACAACTGCCTAATAAAAAACTGCACATTGGATAAGTACTAGTTCACACCAGTATGCAAAAAATCCACAATACCATACAGGGAAGACTGCACAAAGCAAAGATACTGATAAACAACCACTCACAGCCTACTATCCATGAGGGGGGTGATTGCTAGTATTTTAATTGCATATAAATAAGGCTTATAAAGAGTGCCAACAATACAGTTTGTGATGCACCATGCTGGCTTACATCCAATTGACGACGCCTTTGCTATCCGATTTAGCGGTTTGTCCAGCATCTTTCAAGTGTCCAACACAACATGCTGAAACAATCTGTTCCCTAGTGTTTTGTTTTTTCTGCCTGCTGGTGTGAACTGGTACTTATCCAATGTGCAGGTTTTTTTTTTTTTACCAGCCAGACCCCCCCCCCCCCCCTCCCACAGTGGATGGGTGTGCGAGCAATTCTTCATTAGTGAGCTGCAACTGTTTAAGCCCGAGTGCTACCTGGGAGAAATTTGATTTCCTCCTACTGGGAATAGTTCATTATCGAGCCATTGAGCTGTAAGTATGGTCTTGTGTCTGTAAAGTTAATTTGGACCCTTCTAACCAGCGCCATATTTGCACATTGTAAGACTATCTGGTCTGACATTACACTGTCTAAAAGACCGTATTGCTAAATCTGCCGCAGAGTTTCCACAAAATATTGCATACGTTCTATAGTTACACTGTAAGAAGTCTAAGATAAGGGTTAAGAGCAGGGCAATGGCATATAAACTTGTTGATTTAGTAGAACATCACTAGTCTTAGTGCTACATTAGGGTATTGATTTTCTTCTATAACCGGTTTCCATGGATCTCTTCACTTTATAGACTGTTCAGACAGGAGGAAACTAGTTTTGCAGCAGTTTGACGTTGTAAACCTCTCAAGCAGAAAGAAGGATGGAAGGAAATAATCACTGTTTGAATGTTTATTTTCCTTGAGGACAGTGCAGCTGTTTATATGGAAAGTATGTGTGATCATGACAGGTTCATTTAGGGAGCGTCTGCTACTAGACAAGATAAGAAGCTTTCACTTGTCTAGCTATTGTAGTATTGGTGTGTATTAATGTGTAAGTGCTATGGCTTATATTTATACCACAGGTACATGATACAGGACCTATAGAAGTCCAGCAAAAAGGAGTTCAAAATTAGGAAATGGTTATAATAATGTGACTCAACTGTGTATAATGAAGTCTGCAGTGCCCAGCTCATGAAGGAAGTCACGTGTTGTGAGCTGGTTTGGTGGGTGTATAAGGTATGTGATAGACTGTCTGCACATATCCCTTGTTATGGGTAAAAGGGGCAATTAGTTGCAAAAAGGGCTGAAAATTGGTGTATGGGCCAAGGGTGTCTGTGTTTCTGAAACTGCGCTGTATAACTGTTTATATGCTGCCAGGGCCGGGACAAGGCATTTTGGTGCCCTAGGCAAGTACAGCCAATGGCGCCCCCCTGCGCCAGGTCCTGTCACTAACTTTCTGCACATTCCACATAGCTCCTGTCCATCTCCTCAGCAGTCACTGCATAATGACAAATTAGCTTTTTCAAAATCGCTCCCCTCCGTATGACAGTGTAATACATTACAAATAAGTCACCAAATAATCCATCGATACATGGAACAAATCTACCGGACGAATGATGGTTACTAAAAACACTCCTACAAAACCAAGACCCCAAACTATTACTACTTAAGGATCAAATAATCCTGCCAGACCCTGACCGAACGCAACCCCCACATGTGACTATCAGTTGTACACAGCCTCTGATTACATACACCACCGCCATACAGTGACCATATAGTGGTAGATACTAGTTGTAAGTAGACGCTCAGCAGAAGCGATTACACTGCAGTTACATTTAGTGACTCACAGGAGACGTCTTTTCTGATCAGCGTCGTTCACTTTCCCTTTTCTTCTCCATCCAGTTCACACCTTCATGCTGATTTGCTCCCGGCCAAGACTCGTCCCTGAGGATTTGGACACAAATATCTTAGAATCCTCACATTTCCAGCAACTCAATTATAGGTATATAAGTCCCTCAGTTAGGTACGTGTATAGGTCCCCTCAGATAGGAAGCTATATAGGTCCCTGCAGTTAGGTATATATGTCCCCTCAATTAGGCAGGGATATACAGGTCCCCATCAGTTAGACAGGTATATAGATATGTCCTCTCAGGCAGGTATATGTGTGTGTGTCTGTATGTATATGTATATATATATATATATATGTATGTCAGGCAAGTATATAGATAATGTCCAATTAGACAGGCAGTTATATAAATATAGGGTCACTCAGGCAGGTATATTGATATAAGGTCACTCTCAGGCAGGTATATGGGGGCACTCACGCAGGTATATAGCTAGGGGCTCAGGCAGGCATATAGGGGCCCTCAGCAGGCATATAGGGGCCCTCAGCAGGCATATAGGGGGGCTCAGGCAGGCATATGGGGGGCTCAGGCAGGCATATAGGGGGGGCTCGGGCAGGCATATGGGGGACTCACACAGGCATATAGGGGGCTCAGGCAGGCATATAGGGGCCTCAGGCAGGCATATAGGGGGGCTCAGGCAGGCATATAGGGGCCCTCAGCAGGCATATAGGGGCCCTCAGCAGGCATATAGCTAGGGGCCCTCAGCAGGCAGGCATATAGCTAGGGGCCCTCAGCAGGCAGGCATATAGCTAGGGGCCCTCAGCAGGCAGGCATATAGCTAGGGGCCCTCAGCAAGCAGGCATATAGCTAGGGGCCCTCAGCAAGCAGGCATATAGCTAGGGGCCCTCAGCAAGCAGGCATATAGCTAGGGGCCCTCAGCAAGCAGGCATATAGGGGCCCTCAGCAAGCAGGCATATAGGGGCCCTCAGCAGGCATATAGGGGCCCTCAGCAGGCGGGCGTATAGCGGCACTCTCAGGCGGGCGTATAGCGGCACTCTCAGGCGGGCGTATAGCGGCACTCTCAGGCGGGCGTATAGCGGCACTCTCAGGCGGGCGTATAGCGGCACTCTCAGGCGGGCGTATAGCGGCACTCTCAGGCGGGCGTATAGGGTCGCTCAGGCGGGCGTATAGGGTCGCTCAGGCGGGCGTATAGGGTCGCTCAGCAGGCAGGTATATAGCTAGGGGCCCTCTCAGGCAGGTATATAGCTAGGGGCCCTCTCAGGCGGGTATATAGCTAGGGGCCCCCCTCAGGCAGGTGTATAGCTAGGGGCCCTCTCAGGCAGGTATATAGCTAGGGGCCCTCTCAGGCAGGTATATAGCTAGGGGCCCTCTCAGGCAGGTATATAGCTAGGGGCCCTCTCAGGCAGGTATATAGCTAGGGGCCCTGTCAGGCAGGTATATAGCTAGGGCCCTGTCAGGCAGGTATATAGCTAGGGGCCCTGTCAGGCAGGTATATAGCTAGGGGCCCTGTCAGGCAGGTATATAACTAGGGGCCCTGTCAGGCAGGTATATAGCTAGGGGCCCTGTCAGGCAGGTATATAGCTAGGGGCACTCAGCAGGCAAAAATAACATTCATACTTACCTGCTTCCCGGGCGCGCGCTCCTCTTCAGGCCACGCCTCCAGTGCCGGGACGCTCCTCCGGTAGCTCCTCGGGCGCACTGCCTATGACGGGCTGTGCGTCTGAGGAGAGGCAGCGTCGCGATGACATCACTTCATCGACGCCGAGCCGCACGGGGCCGCGGCGGGTCCTCAGCGCTATAAGGACCCGGCGGCCCCGCTGTGTCGGACTGTGACGATCCTCCAGTGAGCAGGTCCGACACTGTCTGTGGAGCAGGGAGCGCTCGCTCTCTGCTCCGCAGAAGCCCTCAAAGAGACCGCCGGCGCTTCAGGCCCATGGCAGCGGCCTGGAGCCCGGAGAGGTTCGGGGCCCCTGCCTGCGCCCCTAAGTGACAGGCAGAGGTAGGCGCTCTAGGCGATCGCCTACCCGTTGTCCCGGCCCTGTATGCTGCTGCAGTGAAAGTGTATTAAGTGGACAAATGGTACAATTAACAAGCGATGTGGAAATTGCAGAGCACCACATGCCATTAATGTATTAGGTGAGCTTCTGCTACCAAGGTGCACAAGAAGGGAGCAGCTGACCGCCAAAATGAACCAGGGGGATACCAGACGTGTGTCTAAAACAGTTCAGTGAAACCTACTGCATATGGATGGTCAGTGCACTTCTGCTAATGATGTTGCGTTGGCAGAAAAAGCTTCAGTTTTCATAACAGTATAGGAGTTGAACGTTCACTGTTTGACAAAGGGCTGCCTTCTCCAATTAGTCATGTTTCTGCATCATTAATTGAATAGATGTTAGTGTGAGATAGGAACCGAACAAACACCCTGCAACACTTGCTGGAAGATCACACGCTTGTGGTGAAAGCATTATGGTCTGGGGCAGGCATCCTTAAACTGCGGCCCTCCAGCTGTTGGGAAACTACAACTCCCATCATGCATTTATATAATCTATAACAGTGGGAATGATGGGAGTTGTAGTTTCCCAACAGCTGGAGGGCCCGCAGTTTGAGGATGCCTGGGACTCTGGGGAATGTTTTGATGACATTGGTTCCATTCCTCCAACTGGGAACAAATCCATGTTTGCAGATCATGCACCCATATAAGCGGATTGTCTACCCTGGGGTAGACTGGATCTTTCAGCAAGACAATGTGATGCGTCTCAAGGCTAGAAGTGTATGACATTGGTTGAGCATGACCAAGGCTTCCAAGTACTACCCTGACCCCTAATTCTCCAGACTTGAATTCAGTTGATCTGTGGGACCACCTTGATTGTCATGCTTGCTCTGTGGATCCTACCTCATGTACTCTGCAGCAACTGTAAGGGTATGTTCACACAGCGTATTTGTGGGGCGTAATTCGGAATTGTGCTGTAATATGCTCGAATTACAACCTGGCAAATACGGTAATTCATATTTCTAATTGAGAGCTATGATTACCTGCGGTCTTGACATGTCACTTCTTCCCTGCTGTCACCGCGTACTTCTAATATACCCGACATATTGCAGCGCTTACAGTGCACGCCACAATACCCTGTGTGAACATACCCGAAGACGCTCTACAGTCAGTAAGGTCCTGGCAGGTTGTCACAGGCATCCAGAGCCATGCAGAGTCACTTCTGGCCCGTTTACCTGCTGTCCATGTTGCACCTGTCCTGTTGTGTTTTTCCGTAATAAATCTTGTAGATTGTGAGATCATTCCTCATTCCTTTTTTGAGTCGTGTGATATTTAATCTGAAAAGCCACAAAATAAATGCATACGTTTATATTAAAAAAAAAAAAAAAAAAAAAGTGTGCTGGATTTTAAAAAAAGCTGCCACAAATTGCCTGGAAAAAAAAAAGCTATGCCTACAGGATGCTGCATTTTTGGTGGAAGGAATATCTTTGATCCACATAAAAATGTGCTTCCAGAGGAAAAAAAAATTGCGTTATTTTTAGCCAAAAATGTAGGAATTTTTTTTTTTTTTTTTTTTGTACAAAAACAGTAACCTCAGACTAATTGAAAAAAATCTTCTGTCATTCATCGTTCATATTCTCGAAGTCCATGCAGGTTTTCAATATACCATACACATGGTCTGCACACTTTTGGTCTTCAGTCTACCCATAAAGGGGATATGTGGGGATATGTGAGGTTTATTAAACTACTTAATGTTTTATGCCAATTTTTTATTTTTATTTTGTGGGGACACCACACAGACCAGATAACCCATGTCATTCTAAGATTACCCCATACAAGTTTTGGACCAACCGTTTTCCCTAAAACTGAACCACATGAATTTATTCTTGGCAACTGTATTGGCAACTTGCTGTTTAATAGTCCTGACAACCCCTCTGTCAGTGGTGAAATCTAAAATTCTCTACATACAACAGTATTTTTCGATTACTGCAGCATACTGTGGGTATGGTGTTTTCTATTCCTATAGGTTTCCCTGTAGGATCTTTAAAAAGCCCAAAAATTTATTTAAAAAAAAAAGCTTTGTAAAAATATTTTTGTTTAACCCCTTAAGCCGAACGCATGAAAAGTAGTTAATGAGCAGAACATTTTTTAGTTTTTGCCTCCTTGCATTTCAACAGTTGTAACTTTTTTATTTTTTCAATGATGCAGTTGTATGAGGCTTTGTTTTATTCGAGACGAGTTGTACTTTATGGGGGAATAGTTTAAGTTCACGTATAAATAATTGCAGAATTTTATTTATTTATTTTTTTACACCATTCACATTTCACACTTGTTAGATTAAGGCTATGTTCACACTGCTTATTCACGCCATAATTGCGGGACGGATTTCGGCCGCAATTACGGCGTGTGCTCGGGGGCGGCCCCATTGACATTCATTATCCACGGTGCGTATACCGCCGTGAGAATTGACATGTCACTTTCTCCCCGCTCGCCGTATTTCACGAGCGGGGAGAGGAGACAGAGTCCATAGTTCTCTGAGAACTGTGGATTACCGTAATGACTGGAATGGATTTCAGCTGTATTTCTCGCCGTACTGCGCAAAATACGGCTGAAATCCATCCTAGTCATTACAGAACAAAATCCGTCCCAAAATAAGCAGTGTGAACATGGCCTAATTCTGTAGGTTATTATGGTCGTGTGGATACCCAATGTGTAGGGTTTTTTGTGTAATATATGCAGTTATTTTTTATTAAAAATTTTTGTTTTTTTAATTTTTTTTTTAATTTTTGTTTACTTTTTTTTTTTTTTTAAATCCCCTGAAGGGAGAACTATTACTTTTTTTTTTTTTATACTTGTTAATGTATTAGTATATTCATATTTGCTAATACATTATAATATGTGTCAGTCTGACACAGGCAGTGATCAGGACCGCATACAGGCTGGCCTGATCATTGGCTTGTTACACAGACGCCCCTGGGGCCACTCTAGGTCAGCCGTTCCCCAGGCTCTGTCAGGTCACCGGGTGTTCCGATCACCCGACAGAGCAGGGAAACCCTTTGATTGTGCTGCGGTGACGATCCACGGCACTCAAAGGGTTAAAGCATCGGGGAGCGGAGGTTCCCCTGCTTCCCAGTGCTCCCAGGAGATGCTCTGGGATCAGGGCAGTGTAGTAGAGCCCCGATGCCAGCGCTGCTGCGGCGCCCATGCTCCGCAAACCCCGATGTCTGCAGCGACGCCAAAAGATGTCGCTGTAGACTAACAACTCGCACCAGCCGACGTCCAAAGTCGGAGGGGGGTCGTTAAGGGGTTAGAGACTTTCTCTCTTCTTTATATTCATTTAAAAAAAAGATACTGACACTTTCTGTATATGAGTATAGGGGCAGCCGCAATGCCTGAGCTGCATTTAGAGAGATGCTTTACAGCAGTTTCATGTACATAGAAGCCATTGACTTCTACAGGAGAGTTTTCTAGACATGTTCTATGATCTGGAAAGAAGTTATTGTGCAGGGAGGGGGAGAGGGTAATCTGTGACCATATCCTATTGTGAATTCTGTGTTATTTATTCACATTGGTGTGATTATGAACAGACTACTGAAAAGTTCTCTACAGAAGAGGAAGTGTCCAAGTATAAGTCATAGTGGCCAAAGTGAAAACAGCAGGATTTGGGGATTTTTTAGAAAAATATAGAAATGGGAAATTTAAAGTAACATACTTATTCATGTTTCAGATAGAAACATGAGTTAAAGGGGTTTTACTACAAAGGTGTTTCATGCCTGGTTTGTCCTGCTTCAGCTTTCAGTGTGTTTAAATGGGGGTGTCCATGATTTGTTTGAACTGCATATCATGTGACTCAGCAGACTTGACATCATCATGCCTTTCCCCGCAGTGTGCTCACGGTCGTCAAACAAAGGTCTGTTTATGTAAAGAGCTGAGTAGCTATAATGTTGCTAAGTGGTTAGCACTTCTGACTTTAAGCATAAGGCTAGGTTCACACGGCTTATTCAAGCCGTAATTGCGGGACGGATTTCGCCCGCAGTGACGGCTTGAATAAGGGGCGGGGGAGCTTACGCGCCGTAAATAATGTGCATGTCGCTTTCTCCCCCCGCGGCGGATTCGCCAAGCGGGGAGTAGCGACGGAATCCACAGTTCTCGGAGAACTGTGGATTACTGTAATGACAGGGACGGATTGGAGCCATACTGCAGCGCAAATCCAGCGCGCAGTACGGCTCCAATCCGCGGCCAAATAAGCCGTGTGAACAAGGCCTAAGAGTCCTAGGTTCAAATTCCTGCAGGAACTAAAAATGTGGCTTTTTTTTTTTTTTTCCCTTACCTGCACTTACCTGATTTGGTTTCTTTTTTCCTTTTATTTGCACTGTTTGACTAAGGAGTGCAGTGGACAGGAGTAGAATGACAGCACCTGGGGTTTAACACTCAGTAGTGTGTGTGATTACTAATAATAATAATCTTATATAGCGCCAACATATTCCGCAGCACTTTACAAATTCAAGGGTAAACGTACAGACTTACACATTAAAAGTATTTACAAATGAGACACAAGGTGTGAGGGCCCTGCTCATGAGAGCTTACAATCTATTAGGGTGTATGGTGAAACATACGGTAAGAAGTGCCAAGTTTTACAATGGTCCTGCATGTCTCATAATAGGGGGTGGTTTTCATGAAAAATGGATGAACCTGCCACCCAACTGTACATCTATATACAGATAAGTGCCTGTGAGTACCCTAGTGTAGAGAGTGACAGATGTGTGTGATAGCAGTTAGGGATCTTGGTGGGCCAGACTGCTGCTGATAGATGTGAAAAGCACATGAGCTTGGTGGTGAATTATTGTGTGTTTTTTTTTTTGTTTATTGTTTTAGGTCATTTTTTTTGTGAAGGGAGCAGTAAATAGGATTTCTGTAGGACTTTCTTTTTATTTTTTTAGTGATGTCAGATTTTACTACAATTCTCAATGAAATGTATTGAGGTCTTTTTATTTATAGAAGATGGATGTGTTCAATAGTGAGTATAAATGTTTCATTTAGGGGTTTTTACTGATGTATTGTAACTAAATTAATCTAGTATTACCAAAGATCTATCATTTGCCAGAATAAGTGTTGCCCGTTCTTTTTCTGGTGGTTTTTTCTTATCCTTGCACATATACTGCTGTTCAGATAACAGAAATGATCACAGGACAGCAAAAAGCCTCATAAATGCAGAGTGTTTTATCTTCCTGTGGTTTTGGCAAGCCCATCTTTTCATGGGAACCAGTGCCTCAGTTTCCCATTTAAACAGCAGGGTGTTATTTTTGTAGCCTTTCCTTTACCTTTCTTCATGGCTTTCTGTAGTTCAGATCACCATTTCCTGGAATGGCAGAATTAGGCAGACCCAGCTGTAGCAGTTAATATTAACTCTTTGCCCACCATCTTTTCTAAACGTGTTTGCAATACAGGTCAATTTATCAGGATGCGGCTATATGTACTATGAGCATACTATGAGGGTTCAGTAGGGCTTAGATGAAGTAAATGTTGTGAATATAGTGGTACATCTTATTTTAGGTTAATGTTAGATAAGAATCTCTAGTTTTATTATGCTGTTGTCTTGATCTGCAACCTTTATGGCTTAAAGTCATTATCCTCAGTCTGTAAGTCTATTGGCCCAAACCAACTCCACCAAAGTTCACTTTTGTAGCAAACTAGGACGATATTGTTGCCCTAGTGTAGTGAAGTCCCAGGCATTGCTTTGGGCAAGACGCCAGTGGTCATTTGTATGTGGCAAAACTGCGTGCACAGGTCCATTACAGAAGCACCAAGTCTCTGCAGTCCATATTACGGATTCTTGGGCTGTGTTCACATGGTATAATCTTCACACGTGTTCAGTTTTTTTTTTTTTGTTTTTTTTGTTTTTTTTTTTAAACGAGGGCAATATGCACCAAAGTCCACATCATAATCTGCAACATGTTTTTTTACTGATGTAGATTTCTAATCTGCATTGCATGTAAAAGGCTCTTCCATTTATTTAGAAACGTTTGCGCATCGTTTGTCTGGTAAATACATTGGTAAAATCCATGTGAAGAGAAAGTGATTTTGCATCTCAATAATTCATTATATGAGTTTGGGAAAACAAAAAAACATCCTGTATGGGCATGTCCCCACGGGACGGGTTTTCGGCCTTTTTTTTGCAGACTGCCTGAAAATCCGGCCGAAAATTAGCAGAACAGGGCACTATGGAAAACCCGTGCAGCAGTCTCCACTGCACGGGTTTTCCACCCGCAAAGCATTGAGCATGCACATTCTTCCGTCCGGTTTCCGGACAGAATCTGTGCATCTCAATGTGAAGGGGCAGGGCTTTTCTTCTCTCATCGCGGCCATGGGGACGGCCGCAAAACAGTGCAAATACCGGTCGCATAAACCGACCGGTATTTGTCACATGCCGGGTAAACGGCCCCTATGTGTCTCTTGTGTACACTTGCGCTCTGACTATATACTGCAGTGAGCCTTGTATTTTGTACGGAGTCCCTGTGCTCCCAAATCATGGAGGCTGTAGGCACTCTGTGCCTCTGTACGATGCCAGAATATGGTTGTGTGCATGGGATTTTAGGCTATAGTAACACAGCATATTTTTCTGTGCAATATGTGGCAGACATCTGAGGCACTGTGTTGGATTTCTGCTGTGTATTTCACTTTTTTCTTCACATGAATTTCTTTGTGTTTAGCGCGTAGATCCCAATCCCGGCTCCTGTTTGTGTTTTTCTGCATGAAAAACACAAATATTTGACTTTTTTTAAATCCATGTAAAATTTTAATGCACGTTTGTTAAAATACAGGGCATATTCCTATTTTTGATACCTATTTTGGTACATGTCTTATGCACCAAAATGCACATAAACAGTTTGAACCCAGCCTACTTCTGAAGCTTCCTCTATTTTTCATTCTTTTGCACCTACACATTCCACTCCGATTCTAAACTAGCCAGATTTGCAATTGCATGCAGGAAGTTTCTTAAATGGGTTGTCTATTTCATATTTGTGTAATTTTAAATAGACACCAGTAGCAGTAAAATAAAATAAAAAAATGAAGACAAATTATAATTACCTCTCTACTCAACTCTGTGCCAACAGTGCGCTGTCCTCCCTCTTGGCCAGTCTTCTGTTTTACTACTTTCTTCTTCCGAACAGGGACGTCCGAGTAGTGTTGTTTTTTTACGTGTATTTATTTTTAGATTTTATATGGGCACAAGCAGCATTAAAAAGGAAAAAGGTGGACAGCTCCTTTAAACATTTAATGCATGTGTCTAAGGTTGTACAACTCGATCATTTAAAAGGGTTCCAATAGTATCCTTAGGTTTTCTCTATGTGAAATTATGCCAAACCTATGCTTTCATACATTAACCACACAAATTCTATTTAAACTGGAGTTTGGTATTAAAATGGTTTAAAGTAGTGCCTGATGAACTGTTTTCATTGCTTTGTCTTAGCGTCTTGTCCTCAATGTTCGTGAATAGCCTAGACTTGCATTTCCAATTATGTCAATTAGCATCTCTGCCAAATTTAGCAAATGTTTAGTTTGAGAGTGTTAGACTTGGCATTGCCATAGGGAAACATTTTAGCCGGTTATGCAGAATGGTTACGTGGCAAGTCTCATGGCTTCAATTTGTTTTTGTTAATGGCATTTTACTTATTTAATTTGCTGATTTTGTTCTATTTGTTTTAAAGCATGTACTTATAATAAAACAATATTGGTTTAATAGATCATCTTAAACTATGTAACACGTTAACCATTCAGTTAACATGTTGTCCACCAGCAGACACCAAGTGGGTGAGAACCTTTCCTCATCTGACATAATCTTTGGTGATCTGCAGAACATATGCCTATTGCAATCCAAAAGTCCCTAAAAAAAAATAAATGATGCTTGGACATTGTATTTGTAAATTTCATACATTCATACTGTAGATAGGTTTGTAGATGAGCTATACAATTTTTTATTTTTACTGATTAAAGTTAGCATGTCATTTATACAGCACGGTAAACGCTGTAAAAATTAAACGCTACCAGGATTGCTGTATTTTTGTTTAAAATGCCTCTCAAAAACCTTAAGCGATTAAAACATTATATGAATCCTATAATTATAGCAATAAAAAATTTCAACTTGTCCTGCAGAAAACAAGCCCTTAATCTGCTCCAATAAAAATAGTTATGGCTGTCAGACTATGACGACATTAAAACTGTTCTTACAAAAGCATTTCTATTGTGTAAAAGTAATGAAAAAATAAAGGTATAAAATTTAGATCACACTAAGGCCGTGTTCACACGGCTTATTCCCGACGGATTTGTGAGCCGGATTGCGCTTACAAATCCGGCGTGAACAAGGAGCGCGGCGGGGGTGCCGCCCCCCGGCCCCATAGACAATGCATTGTTTACGGCGCGTGCGCACCGTAAATGATGTGCATGTCACTTTCTCCCCCCGCGGTGGATTCGCCGAGCGGGGAGGAGCGACGGAATCCACTGTTCTCTGAGAGTAGTGGATTACCGTAATTACTCCGACGGATTGGCGCCGTACTGCAGCGCAAATCCGGCGCGGAGTATGGCGCCAATCTGCGGCAAAATAAGCCGTGTGAACGAGGCCTTACTGTACCGACCGCATAGTAAAGTTATCCTGTCAATTATACCGCACAACGAATGCTGTAAAAAGGAAGCCCAAAAAACAATGTTGGAACTGCGTTTCCGCTCTTCCAAAATTTCTTACTAACTTAAAGCACAATGTGTCACGGGAAGGCAATCTCTGAATCACATGGATAGGTAAGTTTCAAAGTTATTCTCACATAAAGCGACACATGTCAGATTTAAAAAAAATGGGGCTCTGTCAGGAAGGCCAAAACTGTCTGCAGCAGTAAATAGTTAAATATATAGATATAGATAGATAGATAGATAGATAGATAGATAGATAGATAGATAGATAGATAGATAGAGATATATAGATAATAGAATATATAGATAATAATAGAATATATAGATAGTATAGATAAGATATATAGATAAGATAGATAGATAATAGATAAGATATATAGATAATAGATGAGATATATAGTATAATATGATAGAGATATATAGATAGATAGATAGATAGATATTATAGATATATCCAGGGAGGAAAGCTACAAAGTATAATGAAAAGACTTGTACCTTCTTTTTTTTTTTTTTTCTTCTTTTTTTTTAAAATTTCAATCCATTCCTGGTTTAGGCCTGCAATCAGCACGTCAAAAAGCATTGACTACCTAAACTTAGATGCCGCGCAAAAAGCCATTTGAGCATAGCCTAAGTACTTAGATGCTGCGAGTCAAAAAGCCATTTGAGCATAGCCTAAGTACTTAGATGCTGCGAGTCAAAAAGCCATTTGAGCATAGCCTAAGTACTTAGATGCTGCGAGTCAAAAAGCCATTTGAGCATAGCCTAATACTTGATGCTGCATCAAAAGCATTGAGCATCTATACTTAGATGCTGCTATTGTCAACATCTTGTCATGACGACCATCCTTCTTTCCCCAACAAGCATAATACACTGCCTTTCAGGGGTATTAAACAATCAAAGGACTGCATATTCAGGTCCCGTATTGGGGGGGAAAATAAATTTAAGTTTTACACTTGCTGCATCTGTAATGATTCATAGTGAAAATTTAGCATGTTACTTATCCCTCACGTTCTTTTAACATTTAAAAATAAAAATGCCAGCATAGCTCATTTTTTCACTTTGCCTCCAGGCTAAAGGTTAGGCATGGTGAACTATGCTAAAACTACTTCCAAAAGACAATGGTAGTAGTTATTTTAAAGTGCCATTGATTTCAGGGCTCTGTACATTCAAGGCAGGGTTACATACTCTACATAGCATGTCAAGCAAATTACGGTGGCAAAGATGAGTATGGTAACTAACCTGGTACAGAGGAAGAGAGGCAAAGGTGAAATAAACAAATTGCTTTGTCCTTTTTAAAGGGGTTTTCTTACTTTTAACATGTAGGGAAAGATAAATGAAGACTATTACCAAATACATTGCCGTTTTGTTTTAGCTTTGGTCAGGAGATTTTATCTCCTCTTAGAGTAAACAAGTTTTTCTGGTTACCAGCCACCTTTCCCTGCTGTTACTGCTCCAAGCTGCCATCAGTCTGTCCATCCTTGTCGAGTTACTCCATGCAGACTTAAAGGGGTTTTGCTAAGACGTGAGTTCCTTACCTATTGTCTGCTCAGAAAAGAAGATAAACATAGGATGCAGCCTCACGGGGGAAGAGAGAGGGAGGGCTGAGCACAGAGCCAGTAAGCAGGGATCCTGTACAATGTTCACTCAAATAATCACATTACAACCAGTGGATTTTCTATACAAAAGAAAAAGGTCCTTCTCCACAGTCCCTTGCAAGCTGGTTCATGCTCCCTGTCATCAGATAAGAAGTGCAAACATGCAAGCGCGGCCAGATCAGCTCCTGGTCGTGTCTAATGTAAACTTTCAGGAAACTAAGGGGGACTGAGCAATGCTGTAGCTCACAGGCTTCACCTTTTTAATGACCTATATTTACAATTGTGATTAAATACCCATTTGGGAGGATCCCACGTCAACATTACATCGTGGCAAAACCCCTTTAAGGCCATGTCCCCACGGGCACGGGTTTTCGGACGGTTTTTCAGCCGGTTTGCGGTTTTTCAGACCGCCTGAAAAACCGGCCGAAAATGAGCACAATTGTGCTCTATGGAAAACCCGTGCAGCAGTCCCCACTGCACGGGTTTTCCGCCCGGCGGTTTTGTCGCCGGCGGTCCGGCAACAAAACAGTGAACATGCACTATCTTCCGTCCGGTTGCCGTGGGGACGGGCGCAAGACAGGACAAAGACCGGCCGGTATTTGTCCTGTACCGTGTGAAAGTGCCCTATCTCTAGCAATGGAGTGTGTTTACTTAACTAAATGAAAAACTTGAACTTTTTAGACTCTAACCTTGTGCACTACACTTTATAGACCTCCAGGAGTCATGTCACTGTGTCCAGATCAGCTAGGGATGGCAGAGCTGATATGTCAGTCACTGCTATTAGACCAACCCACACCTTGAGCAGAAAGCACGCGTCTAAAGCTGGCTGTGGCTTTGTGAAACTGCATGGTGAGAACCCCTTAGAGGCCCAATATCCAGTCTATACCTGGTCTTTAGAAGTTTAATATATTTTCTGAAAATGCACAACAGTCAGACTTGCTGCATACTACCTGTAATTCAAAGTCTTTTAAAGCTAGTGATCTGCAATAATCTTGTCTATCTCATGGGTATAAAATGTAATCTTATTTATTGGCAGCTCACTCTTGCTCATGCTTTATTTATGGAGCAGAAAAAGTGTGTGTTTTTCCATCCATATTTGTTTTCATTTTAGAACAATATAAATGTTTTATGACAGGTTTCCATTTGATGAAGTAACAGTGTAAAGTCTCACACCTGGGAGGCCTATGCAGAGCTTCTAATATTACCAGTATGTCTTTCTGATGAATTTGCAGCACTACAGCAGAATCATTATCTCTGCAGTTTAATTATCCTACAACCTTTGCAACATGAGTTTATTTAAATAAAATTATATAGTTTTAGTTGAGCTGCCTTATACTACAGTACAACCTTATTCTATAACGGCTAGAAAATCTAGGTCTTTAGTTATAATCTACTTATACAGGTAATCTTTTCTAGAATTTATAAGGAATAATTACATCAAACAAAAGGTATAGGATTTTAATCCAGATTGACTAGGGCAGGCAGCGATAGGAATGAATTGGACCAATATCCAGAACATCAATGGAATTTTTAGTTGTTTAAAAAACGGAGTAGCACAAATCACCCTTGGTGTATGTGTTAAGCTAAAAAAAAACTTGACTGGCACATAGGCTAAGAATGCCATTGAGCTGTAACTATGGTTTGGTTTTTTTTAAGTAAATTATGTCCCTTTAATTTGTTTTGTAAAAGCCACATAGGTTAGCAAAATAATGGTTTTTGGAGGAGAAACCTGCAGTAATTAAGCAAATTAAAGGTAATGGGTCATCAAAAATGACTTGTTTAACTCACGTTTTTATGTTAAACACCTTTTTTAAGAATTTTTTTTTTTTTTTTTAATCCATATCACTTTCAATATTTTTTTTTACTAATTCTGAAGTCCTGCAATTTTCACTTTGGACACTAAGCCTAATAATTGTCTGACACTTCCTGTTCTGTACAGAAAGATTCTCAGTTGTCTGTTTATCAGCACAAAGGGGGTCAAACCTAAAGGAGACACCAGTGTGAATAGATAACACAGGATCCACCAGTCACAAGAGGAGATAGTCACAGTTCACCCTTTCACCTCCCGGCACACTGACTTCCCAGGTCACAGAGCATGCCGAAAAAACTTCTATAGACGTGAATGGGACTGAGTCAGTCTTAAGTCTCCTATGTGCATGAAGCTACTGTAAAGCATCTCTGACTGCTGTTAAAAGCAGTGCAAGCAAGGCCTAGTGGCCAAAGCGAAAACTGCAAGACTTAAGAGTTATTAAATATTGAAAGTGATATGAAAAATTAAAGACACAACCAAAAATTCCTAAAAAATGTGTTTAACATAAAAACGGGACTTAAACAATGACTCCTTTTTAGATTACACATTCCCTATAAAAGATTTGGGACCCAGTAACCTATGGCTCTACAATTACTGAACTCAAAGGTTTCAGAATGGTACAAGTGGTACATATGTGTTCTTCATCGTGCAGTTAAGATTCACCGTTTTGATAAGAGATTCCAATAAGGTGTCCCTAACAGATCTTGTACTAAGTCAAGTGCATAGAGGGCTGATGTGTGCCGAAAGACAGCCACAGTATTCATCCCATCGCTGCCAGTTGGCCTGGTGTGACAGTTCTAGGGCCTCAGCCCACACAGACAGGCAGGTGAGTGACTAATTAGATGCTGGATATTTGAATTTAATAAAAATTAGAAATAAAGGAAGTCTGTTCTCAGTAGTGGTCAAGCAAACCTATTAACTTCACAGGTTATCCAGACAGATTTAAATATATATTTGTACTATTTTATTTCACATTCTTCCTCTTTATAGTGGATATATCAAACTTTATTTATGATATTTAATATTTTTTATAAAGGATGTCTGGAGCTGTTGAGTAGAAAAGAAACTGACTGTAAAAGGCTTTGGTATTGAATATGAAGAAAATGTATTTAACACTTTAGGTCAGAAAGAAGGAAGATGACTGAATGTATTCATTAGTAGATTGGAGCATCCTCTTAAAAGGAACCTGTCAGATGGTTTATGCCACCCTATAACACAGCCGGACGTGATGGAGGGAGAGAAGCAGAGCTCTTAAATGTATAGGTTATATAAAGTATGAACTGGGTCAAACAAATGTACGGTGTATACACACAGGACAAATGTCCCTCTGAGTTGGATGCCGAAGAAGTAACAAATAGCCCACAATATAGAACCACTGGAGTTGCAGCCATAGCCATCCTATGTATTCATCCTGCTCTGTGTGTATTCAGATTGGTAAAAATACAGAAAGGCAAACAATCCCATTAGGTAGAAGATGAATTTTTATAAAGTCACAAATTGCCAAAGTGAACCATTCCCCCTCCCCTTTCTGCTTTAATACATTGGTGAATATTCAGTTCGTAGCGTGGATATGCAAATTGATGCAAACTTCACTTTAACACATGGTTATGATGGCCTAATCTACACATTTTAAAGCCAGACTTGGCCTGTGGAAGTCAAGTGCGGCAATGAAGAGTATAGGACTCTTCTGTGATTGGTAAAGAGCTAGTAACAGCGGCATCTGCTGCTATATCATACTAGTATAGCCACGTGTGCCTCTACCGTCCACACTTCATTCCAGAAACCCCAATCCTTGTTAATAGAATTTTCAGTCCACCCACCACCATGTTTAATCGTAGATGTGGTCTTCAGGGGTGTCACAGCTGCCTCCCTGTACGCCTCAAGGCTGGTTTTACTGGTCTAATACAGTAGCAGATGCCAACAGCAGCTTCATGGAGCTCTGCACTGATGGGACACTGAGCTTTTTTTCTTCATTGACTCACAAGACTTATACAGAACAAAGTTGAATGTATTATTGTGTGGATTGGGCTATTATCATGCAAATTTAAAGAGAAGTTTTACTAGTTTGCCCTAATAGGTTACTATATGTATAGTGAATATGCAGAGTGAAACCCTTTTTTTTACCGTGTTTGCCCCCTGTGATAATTTGGTGACTTTGGGACTGGTGAATAAACCCAAGATGTACTCAAACTGGTACATCCACATACAACCTGCCTGATACAGGAGGGCACATGGTTACTACGACACTGACTATGGACAAACCAATATCTCTGGATTCAGGAGTTTTGTGGCTTGTGGAGGGACCAAAGACAACTTCATTCCTGTTGGACTATTAAGATTTGTGATTACTGATGATACGACTACTAGAGGCGCCAATAAAAGTATCCCACCATCCGTGATAAATGTCATATAGCACTATTAAAGCTATAAGGACTTCAGAGTTCCATCCAGGCAGGACAGTTAGTCATGGTGACATGGCCATGAGGTCTCTCTAACATTCCCTGATCAATTGAGGAGTGTGGCCTGTGCTAGCAGGCTAGTAGAGTGTTTGAAGACGACATCTTGGCATATCTATGACAGGTAACATAACTAATGGAAGACCAAAGAACTTTAATTATTCCTAGGATCGGTAAGCAATCTGACCTGTATTTACATAAGTATTGGGGCTAAGGTATTCTTGGTGCCCCTTGGTTGATTTTGTTATCACTTAAGGCTACTGGCGACTGCTACCATACCTCATGTGCTTTTTAGTCTCCTTTTGATGTGGGTCTTCTGAGTAAAATTAAATTGTTTCTAAACTTTCTCAACTTCCTGCTGAGATCAGTTGTTCATGGCCGCCTTGTGGTTGGCATTGTGAGGAGATTTCATAACTTGGCTATGTTGCTCTCTTCAGGCAGTTATATCGTAATTGGCATGTTGCTTTTGTGGTTTTCACATGTACACATAATCTGTACGTACAAAATACCAATAATTATTGCTGGTAAAAACCTTTTACTAGCACCAGCCTCTTGAGATGACTACTGGATGGGTGGCAACCGTAGGAATGTAGGACAGCTCCTCCATGGAATCATAGGTACTTTGTAATCAGTTTCTGCCTCCCCTTACAGAGCATCCTTTCTTAATCAATGAGGACCCCCTTATGCCAACTCAGAATTCCTTTTTAGGTTGTATTAAAATAAGGTTTCAAAGGTAGATGATCTGTTTACATTTTATATGCATAACTAAGCTCTAAGCCATCACCATAATAACACATGAGGGTTTTTCACTAGCTGTTTACAGCTTCAGACCTCCTGATATGTCATTGCTGCATAGAACTACCCAGCACGCTTGTATGACAGGTCCTTATGCAGTGACATGACTGCATGAGAATAAGCTCTGTAGCCTCGTGCACTTTAGATTTAAAGAGGTAAAATTCAGTGCTTCTCAAAGGTAAACAATTTGTTCTCAAGCTGCTGTCTGTCCTGGTGACTTCACTCTCTGCTCTCAGATAAGACAAAGAGAAGAGGGGAGGGGTGAGCAGGGTGGTTACCAGAGAAACTTATGTGCACTTACAGCCGATGAAATATCTAATTTCCTGACCAGGGCAATATCAAAAGAGCAATGTGTTTGGTAAAAGTTTTGATATACTGTTCTATACATGTTGAAAGCTCATATTTGTAGTGAGGAAAACCCTTTAAGGGGGTTGTATTATTTCAATGAATGGTCTTCGGAATAAGGGGACAGTGAATACAAGCAACTTTGCAAGTGGATGTCATTAGCAAAGCTGTCTTATCACAGGATCCCTTATCTTCTGTTTACACTGATCTCCAGTCCTGGTCGGATCCCTCCTCATTGCATTTCACTAGCGGAGAGCTCATTTACATTCTGTTTGGGCCCTGGTCGGCTGTATTCACGGAGCTTGCATTCCTGCCTTTCACTCAACGTAAGGGACCGGCACATTTTCACTCTGCACAGCCAGAAGAAACAGAATAACACTGCAGGGCTTCTGTAATCCGAACACTGCACACTTGTGTGACTGTGCCTAAACATAGAAGGAGCATTAGAGGCCGAGAGCATTTCACTCTGCACAGCTCTGGAGGAGTTTATACAAGACTGGATTCAATTGCAACATGAATGCAAGTCTGTGTTATGTAAACAGCTCTTACATACTCTGCATAGGGAGAGACACAGTGACATGTGGGGGGGAACACATGGAGCCAGCATGAACAGTGAATGGGGGATGATGTCATCCCTTCGGTTAAGAAACTCCCAGCTTGGGGGGGGGGAAGAAACGCCCCTGGATTTCTGTAACTGAGAGGCTGTGAGAGCACTGCAACAGGCTAACTGACGAAGCGATACATCCCCTTTAAATACAAAATGTATTTAATGTAAGTCCGAAATAATGTTAATTTAGTTAATGTGTTGAAGTGCCTTGCTACACTGATTATGAGCAATTTCCTATGCAAATTAAACCTGTTCTTTATACTTTTAGTGAGCGAATTACCTAAGGCGCTATTTCCAGGGTAAATCCCACATCAAGCTCATAACCAGAGCAAACCTATCCCATGAAATTTGCATTTTCCAGTTTTTCATGTGTAATTTTTTAGCAAACTTTAGTATGTTTCACAATCCAAAAATGTGTTCCCAGTTTTTCTATAGGAAATTGGACCCCGATATCTGAGACAGAGACAAAATTACTTTGGAACATTGGACTGTATTGTGGATTATGTTACTATATAAACAAGTAAATAAAAATTCCTACACCCCAAATTCAAAATTCACCTGGGTTCTTTAGTTTTCTATATGGTTACCACACTTACTATGATAAAGCTGTCATTGAGACCCTGCCGTAGTGGAATCCTTCCTGTTGTGAGTAGTAGTTTCAGAGGTTAATGCTTCAGTAGTTGAGACGCCATCTCATTTACATACCGCTGACAAGAATGGCAGGCGCTGCTTGGCAACAATGCTATTTATACCTTTGCAAATTACAATTTAATAGCTGGACAAAGCACCTCATGCATTTTTGTCCATGTGGGAAACGACCTGCATCCATTGCAGATTAGCTGGTTAATTGGTTGTCATGAAAACACTATTAGAGGAAGAGGCCACTTGGGGTCTAGAGAAGAAAATAATGAATATGTCAGCTCCACCTCACACCATGGAGATGGAGCAATTTATAAAACCTGAATATTAAGGTTGTGTGCTACCCCCTCCCGCCTAAGTATGCAAAGGTAATAGGAAGACGGTGTTTAGTTTTTAAATGCATGTGTATTTCATATATCCAATGAATTAAGGCCAATGGTTTATGTACATCTACTGTGTGTTTGAGCTTCATTGATGCAATAGCTCCACTTCTATGAGTGTTCATAGCTAGGCCTAATAAGCTAATTTAATTAAATACAAAAGCTGTGCATGTATTGTTGCTCTTTAAAGGTAAAATACAGTGACTTTTATGGATGTTTTTATATACCCTTGTCTATTTTGCTGTTTAGAAGGATATATTGGGGCAAGGACACCATCTCCCCCCTACCCATTATCCATGGTCTCTAGCATGCCTTTTGTGATGTTGCGATTTTTTTTTTTTACTTTGTCGCCCTTTAACATTTTTCCGGTCATGAACTACATTTCTCCCTGTATCAATAACTGTTCAGGCTATTAAAGGTTTCCAATGTTGTGCTTGTGAATTAACCAGCGACCAGAGATAACAAGCTGGGTGCCAGCTGGATCTAATATTGCCTGTTAATACAAAGCCTACCCACATTAAACATGGAGTGTCTTATTTTGAGGCGTAATAACCTGCATAGTTTATTCTGACAGTGTACTCTGTGTCCTTAATGTGACACCCTTTCTGAAAAAGGGCTTTCTCCAATTATTACACCCTTTTATTAAAATCACGTCACTTTTCTGTTTTTATTTAACCTTCCATTTTTCATTAAAAGCTGAATGATGAGAATGGCACTTTCACTAGCAGTTGGCAGCAATAGATACTAATGGAGTATATGAAGGAAAAAATGTGTATTTTCAAAGTGTAAATGCTCAAAGCTATTCTGGATATGCCGAATAAAGCGAAGGGTTACCCTAAACCAATAAGCTTTTGAAGTAGAAACCGTAGCCAAACCCTTCACTTTCAGACTCCTTGATCTATAAATTCTCTTCCCTCCTTTGCCATTAGGAGGGAGGACAAACCTAGTGCAAACTAAGATTAATGACATGGGATAATGAACCATTGAAGGAGACCTTGAAGGGAATTAGATAAGTAGTGGGTCATTTGGAAGAGTCTGGTGTCCCAGATGCAGTATGTGTTCAGAATTGTAGTAGCGAAGGATACTCATCCATGTTAAGGCTATGTCTACACTGCACAGAAAGTCAGTTTTTTCAGCGTTTTTCGTTTTCTAGAAACGCTGGAAAAACGACTGAAATAATCTTCCATAGACTTCTAATGTAAAAACGTCCTGCTGTCTACACAGAGCTTTTTTCTGCTCGTGTTTTTTTACGGGTCGTCTTTTGCAACATGTTCCAAAAAAACGCCAGAGCAGGGCAGAAAATTTACTACAGGAGTCTATGGAAAGGGCCTGACGTCTTTTGGCGCATTTTCATGGCGTTTCTAGTCGCGATTTTTCGATGAAAACCCTCCCAGGAGACCCAAGTCCCACCTATAGTGGGTGTTAATAAAGGTTATACCTTATCAAATCTGCATACAAGTGTCTGATGTGTCCTTCTTTGTACCTTTTGTAATAAAATGATCATGCTTTGGTCGCTAATGATTGCGCAATTCATATTTTTCACTAAAAATACGTTTTTCACAGATTTTGGCGCAATCCGTTTTTTTACGGATTTTGGCACTAAAATACTTTATTTGATTTTGGCGCTAATACAGTTCTCTCTTCTGATGCAAAAAATAAGTTTTACGGATTTTGGCACCAGAATCCGTTTTTTTGCGGCTTTTGATGCCAGAATCCGTGTTTTTTTTTTTTTTATGGATTTTGGCGCTAATAAATTTCTCTCTTCTGACGCTAAAAATACGTGTTTTTTACGGATTTTGGTGCCAGAATATGTTAAAGGTATTTTTGCACCAAAATCCGTAAAAATGGATTCTTGCGCCAAAATCTGTAAAAAAAAAAAAAAAAAAAAAAAACACAAAAACCCCGGATTTTTGGCATCAGAAGCAAGAGCTTTATTAACGCCAAAATCCATAAAAATATGGATTTTAGCACTAAAATCTGTAAAGAATTGACTTTGGGGTCAAAATCCACACCAAAAAATTATTTTGGTGACAAACGTGAATTTTTTTTTTATTAGTGCCAATATCCGTAAAACGACTTCAAGATTACATATAAATGCAATTATATGCTTTATTTACCATTTTGTAGGGTGGAGCTACATCCAATGGCTTAATTTATGCATACATTAAAAAACAGGCTTAAAGAAATGCACCAATAAACGCAAATCGCGGCAAAAAACGGCCATTTTTTCAGCTACTTTTGACAGGCAGTGGACAGAAAACTCATGAACATTTTTAGTAATTCGTTTTCAGGTCATTGTTGTCTACTGCAGTGTAGACATAGCCTAAGAGCTGAAGAGAGGTGGAAACTTGACCTTTTTGGATTTGACAGATCACTGGTGATTTGTTAGTGTTTTTCTCTATAGAATTAGCAAAGTAAGATCACTTTATAGGAGAAAGAAAATAAGGTGGTAACTAGACTTGTAATTAAGAAAAGAAAAACTGTCAAGAAGGGTAAGTGAACTAAAGGCATCTATAGAAGAATTCTGTAACGGAAGTTGTTACAAAATCTTTAGTCGCTATATGGACAAGCTTGCTGTTGGTAAGAGAGCAGAAGTGGACATTTCTAGATATTCGAAAGGACCACCAATAAAACTTTAGACCATTAGGTCATTTAGATTTAAAACAATCTCGCACAGAGATAGTGGTTGGTACAAAAGGAGGATGTGGGCTAGGATTAGAAATCTATCCTTCGCCATCCCCACTCTATATCTCTGGTCCTGATTTGCTGCTTTCCTTTGTTTTCAATTTATGTATGCAAAGTTTTTTTTTTTTTAACTGTAATGATCTTCATTTACTTTTCCCTACGTGTTAAAAGCCTATTACCAAATACATTAAGGTGTTGATTTTGCTTTGTTCAGGAGATAAAGATGATTTTATCTACTTGTAGTGTACACAAGTTTCTCCCATCTCTCGTATCTCTCATTGCTCCAAACTGCCATCAGTCACTCTGACTATGGTAAGTCCCTTTCTGCGGAGTCTTCTCTCTAGCACAGAAGCTTTTACCCACATTGATGACCAGTTTTGACCCCCTAAATGCACCCTGACTTACCCGTATATCATGGTGCTTTAGTACTTAACGCACCATGATGTATGGGTACATCATGCTAATTGTGGTGTGGACACAGGAGCTGTGCCCACATGATCGCTGCGGTAGCTCCTGCAGTTGCAGCCGGGAATGGAGATAGCTCCATCCCTGGCAGCTTAGCCCCTTAGCTGTCCTCAGTCGGCAACCCCACAACGTGATCTCGGGGTGCGGATGGTTGTCATGACAACTGGGGTCAAACAATAGTCTGACAGGCTGAATGACAGTTCTATAATACATTTCTCTACAGACGTTTACTGTAGTGTATTAAAGCAACGATTGAATCACTGCTGAGTATATTCCCTTAGTGGGACAAATGAAAAAAACAAATATAAAGTGTAAAAAAAACAAAAAAAAAAAAAAACAGTAAAATGCACACAGCCCTTTACCTATTACAAATATTACTGGGGAAAAAAGTACATACCGTATATACTAGAGTATATGCAGAGTTTTTCAGCACAAAAAATGTGCTGAAAAATGCGACCTCGGCTTATACTCTGCGATGGCCCGAGTGCCAACAGGGACGCTTCAGTTATATGCGACTCCTCAGGGAGCGCATATAACTGATTGCTGAGTAGCTGACAGCGTCCGGGCACTGCGGTGGCCCAGACGCTGTCGGCGATCTCTTCCCCTGCATGCGACTCCTCCGGAGCGCATGCAGGAGAAAAGATACCACTGCGGTGCAGAGAGCGAGCGCTCCCTGCTTCGCAGTGGACTCCGGGCGGCGCGGCCTGATGACATCACCCGCCTGTGCCGAGAAGATGCAGAGAGAGCACGGGAGGCCGGACAGCGAGGAGGCAGAGCGGCGAGGGAGACGGAGCAGCGGGGAGCCAATAAGTTTTTTTTTTTTTTTTTTTTTTGTTTTAAAACCCTACCTATACCTGCCTATAGCTTTCCTATACCTGCTAGGGGGACCTATAGCCTGCCTATAGCCTGCCCATAACTGCCTATAGCCTGCCATACGCTAGGGGACCTATAGCCTGCCTATACTGCTAGGGGACCTATAGCCTGCCTATAACTGCTAGGGGCCTATAGCCTGCCTATAGCCTGCCCATACCTGCCTATAGCCTGCCTACTAATGCTAGGGGGACCTATGCTGCATCTCTCTAGGAGGACCTATACCTGCCTATACCTGCTATACGCTAGAGGCGCCTATACCCTACCTATACCTGCTAGGGGGACCTATACCTGCCTATAGCCAGCCGGGGGGACTATACCTGCCTATACCAGCCATAAGACCTATACCTGCCTATACCCTGCCTATGAGGACCTATACCTGCCAATAACCTGCCTATGGGGGCAATTATCTGCCTACAGCCTGCCTAGGGGGACATTATAGCTGTAATTTTATATCTGCCTATTTGGAACATTAAACTGCTTTTCCTGCCTATGGGGGACATTAAACTGCCTATGTAATTTTACTGTATCCTGTTTTATTTTTAAAATTCACAGTAGCGCTGCGTTTCCCCCTGGCTATACTTACGTCAATAGCTTTCCCGGTTTTGTGGCAAAGTAGGGCCTCGGTTATACCGGGTGGCTTATACTCGAGTATTCGTATTATATGGTCACGTGTGTAACAATGTGGGCTGTAAAATTGTCATGTAACCTGCACAATGAAAAAATATAAACACCAGAACTGCATTTTTTGTTCATTCTGCAGCATGTTAAATTACATGAAAAGCAAACAGTCATGTAAAGCCCAAAGTGATACCAGTAAAAACGTCTGTTCACCCTACAAAAAAGCTCCGTCAAAGTTATGGCTATCAATATACAGCAATGCTTAAACATTTAATAAAAGATTAAATAATTTGTATTGTATAAACGTGCTAAAACGCAAAAAAAATCATGTGGGTTTCTTTGTGAAAATAACATTTTGAGCTAAAACTGTCTATAAGGATTAATGGCTTTTTTCTGCCCGACAATGTGGCCCGTTGAGTATTTGCCTTATACCCCATATTCTCTAGGGGTTAGCCAACTTACAGTATATTTCATGTTTATAAGAAAGTGGAACCCGTCGCTCCCCCCTGCCGGCAAAACCCGCCGCGGGGGGAGAAAGTGAAATGCAATTTATTTCGGCGCGGAGCGCCTAAACAAGCATTGTTAGGGGGGCGGGGCGGCGCCCCGCCGCGCTCCGGCCCCCCCCGCCCCGCCCTTTTCACGGCGGATTTGTGCGCTCAATACGGCGCACAAATCTGTCGGGAATAAGCCGTGTGAACACGGCCTAATTGTGATAAATGCAATTTTTTTTCGTGGCCCAATGCTAATAAAATTGTGTGAAACACCTGTGAGATCAATATACTCCTTATACCCTGGATATATTTCTTAAGGGGTATAGTTTCCAAACTTAGGTTTATTTTAGGGATGTTTATTAAGTTTTAGCACCTTAGGGTGTCAGCAAACCTGTAATGATGCTTAACAATATCCTAATGAAAATGAGACCCCAAAATTCAGTAGGTGCTCCTCCTATTCTGAGGCTTGGGGCAGAGTCATATAGCGCCCTAGGCCGAATATGGGACATCTCTAAAAACGGAAGAGTCAGAGGAATTGATCTTTATTTGCATTCCTCTATTCATATTTACTGTGCTTCAGCAAAAATGGATTAAAATGGAAATTCTGCAAAAAAAGGCAACTTCACCTCAACTTTGTTTAATTTCTGTGAAACACCTAAAAGGTCAACACATTTTCTAAATGTTTTGAATACTTTTGAGGATGCAGTTTTTTAAATATGGTGATTTATGAGGGTGTATAATATACAGACCCCTCAAAACCACATCAGAACTGAACTGGTCTCTACACGAAAAAAAAAAAAGCTTATAAATGTAGCAATTTAACATTTTCACCAAAATTTGCAAGCCTCTTTTGTTTTAGAGGTAGAAGGATGTTCAAAAATAAAAATAAAATAAATCCAATATAAAGGAGACATTTGACAGATTTACTATTTTGATTTAATTATCTGTCTTATGTGCAGAAATGTTTACATTTTGAAAATGGTTTGTTTTTTAAATTTTCACAACCTTTTGATATTTTTCACAAACAAGGATCTTTCGACTGAAATTTATTTCTAACTTACAGCACAATTTTTTTAAAGAGAAAACCAGTTTAAAATCACATGGATAGGTAAAAGCATTAAAAATGTATTCCCAGACAAAGTGAAATGTCAGATTTGAAAAATGCAGCTTGTCCTCAAGTCCAAAGCAGCCTTGGTCCTTAAGTGGTTTAGCTGTAGAGCTCTGTAGCCTTGTACACTGTTATTTACACACCTTCAGCAGTCATGTCACTCTGGCATATCAGCTCTGTTATTACTAGCTGAATTTATTCATCACTGCTATAGAATTACCCACAGCCTGACCAAGAAGTGTGTCTAAAGCTTCCTGTGGCTCTTTAAAACAGCATGGTGAGACAACCCCTTAAGTTTTGGAGACAATCAATTAAAAAAAAAAAAAAAAAAAATCTAACAACCTATGGTTAGTTTGTTCACGTAAGGACCAAAATGCTAGCATGGTTTAAGAAACCTTGACTTTTTTATTTTAATTGGCCATTATAGAAATGTTCATAGATTTTCTAAATTCCTTATGAATTTTCCAGACTGTATGGTCCTTAAGATGTGAGAAGGTATTTTATGCTTTGCTTATGTACGGTATAACAAGTTGGTAACTTATTGTTCTAATCAGACCCCTTGCAATTATCAGCTTTAGTACATGGCCAGTGAAAACTGGGAATAAAAGAATACATCCAAGGGTATGTTCACACAGCGTTATTGCGGCACGTACAGTACGTGCCGCAATATGCCCGGGGCTTTGGGAGTCGTGCTGATCAGCCCGCCAGCCCCACTGACATGCATTGTTCGCGGCGCGTGATCACCACGAATAATAGACATGTCGCTTATCTCCCCGCGCGTACAATACGAGAGCTATGGATTCCTGTAATTGCGGGGCGCATTTCCCCGCGTATTAAGTGCAATATGTGGCGAAATACGCCCGCAATTACGCCTGAAAATAAGCCGTGTGAACATACCCTAGGATGATACCTCCCAGGTGATGCGATTGAAGCAAAAGATGAAGTACGATGATTAGCAAACATTGTTTTGAAGTAAATTACAAATTGCGTAGTTAAGAGATTACAGTTTGAGAAAACAAAGTTAAAATAAGTGGTAGTCATACATTTTATGATCAAAATATGATCACACAGTACTATAGTTTTCATATAAAAAAAAATGGTAAGAAAAAACCTTTTACCACTGGATCTGACATTTTACACTCCATCAGGTTCCATTTACAGAACCTATTGTGAAGTCTAAATATCATGGCTTTTTACAAGAGACTATTTACACCTTCTAGAAATGTTGATTCTGCAAAAGAGCCGTCCATCCCTTGGGATTACTGTTCTTTTATATTTTATCCTTTTATTCTATACCAGTTTATAGAATAACATGTTTAAACCGTTTTCCTGTGGCCCTCCTTTTATCTCTGCTGCATCCAGTGCTGTGCCCAGAGAGTGGTTTCCACATCAAACGACAAATTTGACCTTTAAATAACAAAGTTTCAAGTCCCGCTAAGACTTTGAACAGGTGTGTAGAACCAGTTTTCTACCTTGCAAACACATCATCCTGTTGCATAAATTGAGGTTTTTATTCTCTATGGGGTATTGCAGTTATCAAGTTGCAGCCTTGATGTGGAGAGGCTCCGTGTATTTTCATATAGGATGTACTTAACCACAAGGGGAATCTTATCTGCTACGACTGTAAGCTCAAATAATACAAAGCCATAAATTGCTCATCAGTCTACACTAACCAAGCATTTTTCAAATGAGCGTGCGAGGAAGCATGATGCCGTATCCCTTCTATGTATGGCTTCTCCCAACTGGTGATGCAGAATGAGCCATATTTTCCATATTGTAATGTGCAACCATGTCAAAAAGCTTTTGACGCTGTGTGGTTTATGCACTGTGTACTTTCAATTATTTTTGGTTAATTCATCTCTTTCCTTGCCTTGCTGGTCGTTTAACAACTCAAGCCTCATTAACATTTCAAGACCTAATATTTGACACCTGTACATTAGTGACTCATTAAGCAGCTAAATGGGTATTAAATGACCTAATGCACTTCTTTAGGTTTGGAAGTCATGCATACGTTTCTACCACCTCCTTCACATATTTACTCCCACTCTTTCTTTTCAGCTTCAACTTTTGCCTAGAGGACAATTATTGCACCTCTTTTATTTTTTTATCTTGTTTTCCTCAGTGTTGTTGCATTCAAGCGAACACCTCTTGTTCTATCTTCTCCGTATCAATAGTCTATTAAAAAGCATAAGGATATTTTTTAATCCCCACAAACGTTTCACATTGTGAGATCTCGTGACCCAAGACGCTCTGATAGATAAGTGCGCAATATTTTTTTTTTTAACAAAAGACAACAAATCCAGAAGGAACACTCCATTTTATACCAGCACTAAATCATTTCCATTTCTTCCAAGTACTTCTAATACCTATTATCCCTAAAGTTAAATAATATAAGAAACTTTCCTGTTTGTTTTTTTCTTATTTTTTGGATTTACTGTAAAGGCGGTATATGTCAGGATTGAAACATGGTAAGGATGGAACTGGAGCTATTGAAAAAACAATTGGAATCTATACTAAAAAGTCAATTGGATAATAACTTTCTACTTGAAAATGTTGCATTTATATGAGTTTATTATCTTGGCTGATATTAAAGAATATTGATAGTTATGAACAGCAGTCACTCTGTTGTAAATCTAGCTCCCAAACCGTGTTGTCTAGAATTCATGCAAATCCAGCAATAAGGTAGGTATATTTTTTTAAAGATTTTCCAATTTGTTTGTTTGTTTTTTTGTTTTGCAGATGGTATGATTTAACATTAGATGTCACTTATAGCTGAGTCCTAGGTTATTATACAAGATAAAAGCAACAGAAAATGTAGAATTTATGAACAATACAGTCCTTATTTAGGCTTTGTAGATATTGAGAGAACTACAGATTTTATTGAAACTCCTTTCAAATGTGTAGTAAATATACTGTATATCACGTATACTCTTCTTACCCATTGAATTAGTTTCTAAATCTGTTTGCTAAAAAGGAAATTGTCAATACTGAATTTGTAGAGTACCTTATCCCTTTGGCTTAAAACTGAAATGCAAGCTTGTACAAGTGATATCTGTTTTGACGCAAAAGGAATAGGCATGCTATAGATTAAGTATATGGACTTTTTACTGCATGGAAAAAGATTACTTAGACTTCTGAGACTTCGTTTAATGCTGCAAGAGAAAAGGAGACAAAGAGGTTGGAATGGCTTTTTGCAGCAGAGATCGAAGTCTGGCAATTTTGTGTATCTCCAACACAAAATTAGCATCAATATGTAATGATTTATGGGTTTCATTTGGTATTTATTTTTCTAAAACTTGAACCAAACTATGAACCAATGCAAGTGAAGACTGCTCAACCCCAGTGAAACTGTAATCTTTAGTGTCCTAACACCAACACCAATTTATAGTAATAAATATCAACCAGAACACCCACTTTTAACCATTTAACCACTAAGCAATTATTTTTATTTTAATTTTTTTTTTTAATGGCACTATTTTGAGGTACCTGCAAGTAAACTTGAATGAACATGATTTCTTGGAGTAATGGGGAAAAAACACCAATTTTTGCTTTTATTTTTTGCATCTTAAATTTACCAGTAAAAATACTGAGATACTTTACTCTGTGGGTCAGTATAGTTATGGCAATACCAAATTTATAGGGTTATTTACTTTTGCTTTATTTTTTTCTGTTGACCAAATGACTGCGTCATTGAAAAAATAAAGTTACAACTGTTGAAACGCAAGGAGGCAAAAACTAAAAAAAATGTTCTGGTCATTAACTACTTTTCAGGTGTTCGGTTTAAGGGATTAAAAGAGCATTCCAGCTGTTATCAGACACCTGTGCTCCTGCTTTACATAGCACAGGACTCCTTCAAGCTTATTTCTGGCCTGACAACACGTTGTGGTCCCCAACAATTTAAAGTGGTTGTTTCAGCAGAGAAGGCCGCTTTCAAAATACACCTTCCATGGATTATGCCCTTGATTCCCCCCCTCCCCTTTCCGCCATCAAATATATGTATGTGTACAATATGTGGTGGTGTGTACATCACTTGATCCCTATGGGTTTTTCAGCTTTCTATAACAAGCTTTTGACCTGTAATTGCTGATGATGGTAACCATCCCACGGGGACTTCGGTTCAGATTTTGTAGACTTAGTTTCTGTAAAATTAGGAGGGAATAGGACTCGTTGGACTGTTTTATAGATAGATGTGAGATTACAGGAAACTGTGATCATGTAACGAATGTCAGCAGTCTGTATTCTGCTTAGTGGACAGGCGTAATGAAAGTAAAGGGCAGGCATAATGCATTCTAAATGCCATGCAGATAATTGGAACAGTCTGATTTCTGTTATACCTTACTTTTTATATAAACAGTACAAATGTGTACTTATTCACACCGGATATGTGAGCGCAATTCGGCTCACAAATCCGTCGGGAATAAGCCGTGTGAACACGGCCTTAGGGTGCGTCCACAGGGCAGGAAGCAAATACTGGTCAGATTCTGATTAAAGAATCTGGCTGGTATTTGGACAAGTTTTTAGGAATTGCCCTCGGAGGCTGTCAACAATCACCGTCCCGGCAGGTAAAATACGATTCAGTGAGGACTGCTGAACGGATTTTCTATTTGTCAGTCAGGATGGTGGGCAGTCACTTTACAGACAGCTTTCAAATAGAGTGTTTTAGAAGTATGTACTGGCCAGTATGTACTTTTAAAACACTGACTGCCGGCTCCCATTGACAGGGAGAACATGTCAGAGTGACATGTCAGTTGTTTTCCCCATCGCATATTGTATGCTGGGGAAAAGTTGGGTATTCATAGCTCTCAATGAGATCTAAGAATTACCGTAATTGCAGAGCAAGTACGCGCTGAAATACGCCGTGTGAACATACCCTTATGATCAGGAAACCATCGTAACCTGTGTGCACTCGGAGCACAAAAAATGTCTCATGTCATGACTATAGTAAAATCTATTGACCAATGTATTTAGAAAAAGTCAGCCTTTAACGGTTTCCATGTTGAAAGCTACTGGAAACGGTCTGTAAATCCGACCGAAAATCCTTCTGTGGGGACGGGCCCTTACAAGATTTTATTGATAAGTCTCAGAGCTATAATAACTATTGCACTCTTCTGCCTATGTCTGCCCCTGTTCAGTCCCTTTACCTGTTCAGACTGGGTGCTGTGTGTAGTTATAAAATCCAAGGGTCTTTCAGGGTGTCTGTGCATGAAGTGCTTAGTTCTTACATCAAGAATAAATTAACCACAAACTACAAAAAAAGACATGAGGGAGTAAATGTGTGACAAGAACTTGATCATGTTCAAGATGTTAGGTGTAGGTTTGTAAAATACTAGAAGGTAATAATGATAGATGCCACCTTATTAGGCTGCGTCCCCACAGCAAGGGACAAATACTGGTCGGTTTATCCGTCCGGTATTTGTCCGGTTTGTGTGCAGTGCACACGGCTGCGGGGGGGGGGGGCGGGGGGGGCGCGCTTTTTCTGCCCCCACGATCGGAAAAAAAACCCTCCCCTTCCACTGACATGACATATTCTGTGTCCGAATACCGGATGGAAGTTGTGCCATGCACAATGTTTTTCTCGAGGCGACCCGGCAGTTTTCAGTTTGAAAAACGCAGGGCAGAAAAACCCCACCCGTGCAGTGGGTCTGCATGCACGGGTTTTCCATAGCGCCCCATTGTGCCATAATTTTCTGGCAGGTTTTCAGCGGCGGTCGCAAAACCACAAACGGTCTGAAAAAGCGTCCGAAAACCCGTGCCGTGGGGACATGCCCTAAAGGAGCAAGCATCTGGTGATCTAATGTATTGCATATTCAAAATGTACATATAATAGCTAGTTTTTTACGGTTTGCTTTTTTTGTAATCTAGTTTAAAATTTCTTATATAATATTAACCACACTAAAGTTTTATTCATGGCCCCCGATTAGCTATTTGTAGAAAAAATACAAAATATGTGATGTAGTTTTCTTGAAAATGTGATTTCCTTCCCTCAAAATGGGCAGATCTGAGGAAGCCTGTGTCTCCCCCTTGTCTAATAAGAGAAGTAGCGGCAAAACAATTTCTAGTCTATTTAGCATAACCCTCTGTGTGTAACCTCTATGGGAATGTAAGAGCAGATGGAGGTTTCACTCTCGGGCATGTTTTCTTTTCATTTTGTTAATTTACCCCATCACTGCAGGACTGTCCTCCGTGACCACAAATAAGTTGATAATTTGATCCCGGCAACTGGAACGAAAGAAAGTTGAATGGTTTTGGAAAAAAAATGTACATGACATAACGTAATGAAGAGCTAGAAAACCTTCTAGGAAAGTGTAACATTAAACGTACTAAATTTGTAATGATTGACGTTTTAGACAGAAAATGTATTATACTATTTGTTATAAAATCGTGTGCCTGAAAAGCTCAGATTTTTTTTTGAGAGGCCTAGATAAAGTATGATGCTCTAATAGCAATATGGGTACTTAGATCTTTTCCAGGTCATACATGTTAGCCGGCTTTGTTCCTTTCTCAAGAGCTTGACTGCCACCTGCTGGCTAATTGTGCATATACAACCTGAACGCTTTGTACTACAAGTTTTTAATACTGCTGTAGCTACCATATTCTGACAATAGCCAACCTGTAGCACATAAAGCATTGATTTATGTAAATATGGGCAAGTTAAATGCTTTTTTGTGAATCAAATATTGCCTAACACGTTCTCTTGACAACTAGGTAAGGACTTCTATTTATTGAGGACCTTTACAAAATCTTAACTAGTCTGAGTAAACTTGTAAGCCATTTGCACTGGATAGCACCCATATAGTTAATATGCTAGTATGATTCATAATGCCACTGCAATGTGTGTTGGCTTAAAGGAGTTTTCTCACCATGCTGTTTCACTAAGTCGCAAGCATTTTAGACTTACTCTCTCAGGCTGTGGTTGGTTCTATAGCAGTGATTAGCATATCCCACTTCTAGCTGAGCCGTTACACAATCTTGTTAGAGATAATTAGTTTGCTCTGGAACGCAGTCTGTCCATGGGGTGACGTCACTCCCTGCTGTAAGCTCTTTTATCAGGTAACAGAGTTCAGGTATGTTCCCACAGCGTATTGTGGTGTGTATAGTACGTGCCATAATATGCTGGGTGTTATAGAAGTATGTACTGGCCAGTGTGTACTTCTAAAACACTGACTGCCGGCACCCATTGACTTTCACTCTCGGTGCGTAAAAACGCAGGGAAAACATGTCAGAAGTGACGTCGGTTGTTTTACCCACGCGTTTTGTTTTTTGGGGGAAAAGTTTGGGTTTCATGCTTCAATGGATCTAAGAATTACCAAATTTCAGAGAAGTACGCGCTGAAATCGCCCCTGTGAAATACCCCCATGTCAGGGAAAAAATCGTAACCTGTGTGCACTCGGAGCACAAAAAATGTCTTGACTAAAGTGAAATCTATTGACCAAGGGATTTTTGAAAAAGTATCCCTTTTAATTCCCTTTTTAAATTTTAAAGCAATTTTGTAGGAGAAAACCCTTTTTAAAAAACCCTTTGGGGCAACATATTTGTACTAAATAATTCCTGTTTGGGTTTGTTGGAAGATAGGTTGAAAATGTAGGTTGTCCATCACTTACACAACTCGGGTATCGGTCTATAAAGTTATTAAGCTATCTGAAGATTGTTATCCAGTTGTTCAGTGGTGACACAGGGTATAACCTGAAAGGATCCTGAATGTATGTAATTATTTCAGTTATTCCAACAAAATATTATTTCCTTTTTAACACATTTACTTTCCTTCCTTAATTTTTGCTAATATTACTCTTGTACATAACTTATGTTATTGTACATGTGTGCGGATAAGGACCTGTTCACGCTATGGTAGCTCGATGGAAGCATCAAGCTCCCCTTTGCACAGAGTTCCTCTGGTGTATGCACTCTGTGGCCTACTTAACATGTACATGCTAAATCTATGTTCAAAGTGCAGTGAAAACAGAGCCTTACAATCTGAGCCACCAAATTTTTCTTTGGGAGAACAGTGTTTTACTGAAGCACCATACGACAACGTACGCAGCCAACTGAACCATTTTCGTGACTGGCTGAGCAGCCCTGGTAACGTAAGGGTTTTGGTCCGATGTGAAAGGGTTGATTTGATAATTTCATCATCCATTACTTTACGGGCTGTAGTGAGGGATTTCATGGCCTTTTCATTATACATGCTAAGGTAGTCATTGAGGGTGTAAATTAAAGGTGTGTAGAAATGCTGATTGGAGGACCATTTAGACCAGTGTTTCTCAACTCCAGTCCTCAAGACCCACCAACAGGTCATATTTTCAGGATCTCCCACAGGATGCACTGACAATAATTATATCACCTGTGCAGAATGCACTGATAGTAATGATATCACCTGTGCAGAATGCACTGACAATAATGATATCACCTGTGCAGAATGCACTGACAATAATTATATCACCTGTGCAATACTGAGGAAATCCTGAAAACGACCTGTTGGTGGGTCTTGAGGACTGGAGTTGAGAAACACTGATTTAGACGGACTTCTCATTTTACCTATTTTTGCATTTCTTTAAACATCTGTATTCGCCTTTGTTTTTAGGCTAGTAGAAGAGTTCATGTTGCTTGCAAACATGGCAGCTGCTCATAAAATTTACAGCCGGTTTCCAGAACTGGCACTGCTTCGTCGTCACCCTCCACCGCAGACAAAGTTGCTAAATGACTTGATTGAATTCTGTGACCAAATGGGAATTAAACTGGACTTTACCAATTCAGGAACTTTACATGTGAGTAAATGAATAGCCTGTCATTCTGTACCATCACTATTTTTGTCATTTGTCTGTGACTGAAATATTCAGTATTTCCCCATGGCAAGGAATTTTGAAAGCTTAGAGACACAGCCAATATTAATGAAAAATGTATCTTTAAGAATTTGGCAATGTTTATTTCAGCAGGCCTATGCAATTAAAAATATCTAAAATATTGTCAGTCTCTCGCTGTGAGAGAACTTCTGCATGGCAAGGCAAACTAATCTCACTTCAGATAATGGCTAATGACCTAATGATTGCTTTATTGTTCTCTGACAGGGATAGATAAGATTATACTAGACCATAAGTCAGAGCAGTCTTAATGGCATTATCGACCCATGTGCAAAGCAATGTGTTGAGACTTGCCTAAGCACATGGCCTCACACCAGGCCGTACCCTCTAACCATGCCCAAATGATACTACATCAGGCTGTGGCTTTAACCACTCTCAAGTGCACCCAATCATGCCCAGCGTACTGCAGCAAATTTTCATATATGCTATAAGCAGCATTTCTGTTTGCAAAACAGTGGCATTGCTAGGGTCTATATAGATGTATTAATATCAAATATGTTTATAGAAATATATTCAAATGTCTGACAATACTCTATGTATGACTCCTGTAAATGATGGTTATACAGTTACCAAATAACACCACTATACACGGAACAAATATCCCCTCTTCTGCACTGGGGAGGCTTTTCACATTTATTAGGTTACTGCTGATAACGCTTAACTCAATCCATAGAAAGGAGGACCAACAAGCAATCCTCACTGCCGTGTTATCTGGGCTCACAGAAGGGAAATCAGAGAGTAATGTACATGGCGGAAGTTTAAAAAAATTATATACAAAAAAAAAATCCATAAAATAGGTGCACATTCTTTGTCAATATGTAAAGAGGAGAAATATTTTGATGGTAATGCCCCCTCCAAAATAAAACAATGTGTACATATACACACACGTGTGTCTGTATTTTCACAAATACACGTGTATTTACACACGTGTGCATTTATACATATATACATTATGTGAGTACACACACCTATGTGTATTTGTTGAAATATATATATATATAATGTGTGTGTATATATAGATATACCGTGTGTAATAGAATTGTGTAAAATAGACATTTAGGGAACACCACCATCAATGTGCAACAAATTTGGTTGTTGTGTGTTATATATTTTATTTTTTATATATATATATATATATATTTTTATTTATATATATATATATATATATATATATATTTATATATATATATATATAATATATATATATATATATATATTTATATATTATATCTATAACATACATACATACATACATACATACATACATACATACATACAACATACATTTTTTTTTGCTTTCTATTTTTTAAGTTCTGCTATGTACATTGCTCTCTGATTTCTATCTATAGGTGGAATGAATTCCAGCTTCACCTCCACAGGATCAAATGTAAAAAATTCAAGATTTATTCAGTGAAACATTAACATCCAGTGGCTGAAAGGTAAGCACAGATAAGACATAAGTCCTCAAAGTAAAAACACACTGGCACGTTTCAGACCTACATCTCCTTAGTCGTGGTGCTACGACTAAGGAGACGCATGTCTCTGAAATGCGCCAGTGTGTTTTTACTTTGAGAACTTTTATGACTTATCTGTGCTTATCTTTCAGCCACTGGATGTTACTTTTTAGCCATGAGGGATGTACTCACTTTTGTGAGATTCTGTAAATACATATAGTGTGTATGTCTGTTTTATGACTGTTGCAATAATTGTAGGTATCTTAGAACAGCTTTTTTTATAGTTCGGTATGTACATTTTTAACCTGCTCAGAAGTTAGCCAGCATATAATCAATACTCCATATGTTATATAAATGTATAAAGAATGGCAGGCTGACCCTACCTCCTATGGTCTTTGCAGAAAAGCTTGAATGATCAGTTTGGTGCAGATGAGTATTCTACAGCTCGCAAGGAAGTTCTGACCAACATGTGTTCCAGGCCTATGCAGGTAAAAGCTGCCTTCACTTTGTAGCTATGTGTAGGCACTTTCACCAGGAAAAAGGTTCAATTAACATTGCATCACTTTTTGTTCACACATGCCTATGTTCTTTCTATCATTAAGATGGTGCACCTCCTGCATCACATAAAGTATATGACAAGAGGATGTATCTCATATCAACAGATAACTGATTCCTACCCGATTTGCCCAAAAATAAGACGTAGTACTTTTTTTTTTTATGCAACTCAGTTTGGCTGCTTATGCTGATGTTTGTGATTAAATAACTACAGTATATTAATACATGTTGTTTTTTTTTTTTTTTTGTTCAATAAATGTGAATTCTTGTTAATGGAAAAATAAGAAATCCCCTAAAAAGAATTGTTAGCTCTTCTTTAGGAGCAAAAATTAATATAAGCACGGTCTTATTTTTGTGGAAACGGGGTAGTGGAAGTCTTGAAAAAGTGCCCTCTGTCCTTATTTCTGCATTTTCATCCTCCAAAAAGTATTTCATGCTTTTGTGTTACGATTTTGGAGCTAAATGTTAATGTCCATAATTCATTCTGCTTCCACTTAGTCATATACAAACAGTATATAATTTTAACGCATTTAACATTCCAATTTTTTAATGAACTTCAATTCATTTGTAATTCTGTTTAATCTATTTAGACACATTCCTTTTTTCCCATTTTTGATATATGGTTTACCATTACTTTTAATTAACGAGTTTGTGTATTTTTGGCTATTAAAGTGTATGTGTGAGTTATAGGTCAGGTATTTTTTTCCTGTCTGTATACATTGTGTGCTCTACAGACCTTTTATGAACCTAGCCATGTTTTTACTGCAAAGTAACATCAGGCTGTCTCACAGAGCTTGCTCTTCACAGCCAGCTTCAGGCTACCACTTCTTGTTCAGGCTCTGGGTGGTTCTAAACCAGGGACATTTTATCTTGGCTATTCCAGCTGAGCCTGTGAGAGGGACATTGGTAATGGAGTGGTATCAACAGGCCACAAAGCTTTAGAGCGCTAAAAGGTTTACTTTTTTTAGTTATAAACCTTAAACAAGCTTCTTTACTGCTAACAAGACACAGCAGGGAGTGATGTCACCATCTCCGCCAGGCTACTAGAGCAGAGAGGCTGTCAGTAGCAGCGCTAAAGGAAGCAAAATCACAACAGCAATGTATTTAGTAATAGTCTGTATTAACCTTTGCCTAACCCCGTATGAGTACGTCCCAGGGTCGCTAAGGGGCTTTGTAGCAGGATCGCTCCGCCTGCCCTGTTTAACCTTTTAGACGCCGAGGCAAAGATGGCCGCAGCATCTAAATGAATGAGAAACGGTGCCGCGCACTGTTCCTCACTGCGATCGGAGCCCCTGCAGCGAAATTGCGGGGATCCGGTCATTGAACAAGGCAGCTGGAAGCCTTGTGAAGGCTTCCAGTGCTGCCATGTTTTCGATTGCCCCACTTCTGGCCCCAGGGGGAATTAGGTTGGGCAGCTTGCTCTGGCAGGAAGATGAGATCGGTAAGAGAGAAGGAAAAGATTCCATTGATTTTGATGGTCTATTGACTTGTTATACTGTTGAGGGACCCAGGGAGCTCTGGGGGAATTGGGTTGTGCAGTTTGCTATGGCAGGAAAGTGAGATTAGTATGAGATGAGGGAAAACTTCCACTGATTTTGATGTTTTATTGACTTGTTATACTATTGAGAGACCCAGGGAGCTTGCCTTTTAGTAGTAGACCTTTTATAGGTAGGTCTTATATGTAATGTGCAAATAATGCATATACCCATACCAAAAGGTGTTCTGCAGTGAATGGGTTAAATACCTAAGGGAGCACAAATTTTCATGAAACTACTCGCCCCAATGAAAACCTCTTTATTTTAATGTGGAGGTTCTGCTGGCTGTAATGTCTTATGTTGTGTTCTGCATAAAGTATAGTAGTTGTGTTAAATATGATCTGGTGCAGTCTTTTTAGTTTTTTGTGATTTAAGTCGTGTTTTAATTTTCATAGATGGCGGTGTATTTCTGCACTGGAATATTGAAAAATGAAGCCATGTTCCATCATTATGCACTAAATGTTCCTCTATATACTCACTTCACCTCTCCCATAAGACGATATGCCGACATCATCGTTCACAGGCTTCTTGCTGCTGCCATAGGCGAGTTCTCCGGAATGAGAAGAAACTACTTTTATGTAACACTTTTCACTGTGCCCATTTTATTGTGTTCTGGTTAATGCTCTCTTCATACTGGCTACATTGATTTTGTTATGATATGAATAATCATTTTGGAGTAAAAAAAAAGACGGCAGGAACTAAATGACATAATATAATGGGGTTAAATGAGTTGTCCAGTATTAGAAAAACATGGCTTGTTCCTTGCCAAAGCAGGACCACCTTTGTCACCAAGATATGTCTGGTATTGCAGCTCAGCCCTTTTGACTTCAGTGGAGCTGAGCTGCAATACCAGGCACATCCTGTGACAAAGGTGGTGCTGCTTTTGAAAAAAAATCATCCAAATTTTTGTTATATTTGAATACCCCTTTTAACACCACAATAAATAATTTTATAAGCACATCAATATACTTTTTTTTTTTTTTTTTTTTATAGAAAGCCTTTGTTTTTATGGCTAGAAGGATCTATATTTGTCTTGCCAAAACTGCACTGGCATTTGTGTGCAAAAAAACAAAACACACCTGCTATATGCATTTACATTTTTGCCTTGTCTACTAGGTGTGCATCCCACCTCTGTAGTGGACATCTATGGCATATACTATAGATATACCATAAATATCTGAGATAGGAACACTGCTTTAAAGAGGTTTTGCCACAAAGTAAAATTGACGTGGGAAGCTTGTAAATAAATATTTTCATTATTTAAAATTCTGCACCGTTTTTGTTTTAGCTGGTCCTGTAGTGATCCATTGTTTACAGCTCGTCTCCAGGAGATACGGCCAGGACTGAGAGCTCCTCAGTCCTGGCCAGATATATGTTCGGACATCACCCCTCCTCTCAGGCAGCTACCGGGTGCTGTCATTCTACTCCTGTTCTCTATACTCCTTAGTAATTAGTCAAACAGTGCAAATAAATAAATAAAGGTTTGCTTCCTGCAGGGATTTGAACCTAGGACCTTTGTGCTGTGAGGCAAAAAACTTTTACCTCAGCTACATTGTAGTTACTCACAGCTCTACACATAAACAGACCTTTGACTAAAAAGAGGAAAGGCATGGTGATGTCATCCTGTTGGGTCACATGATATGCAATTCAAACAAATCACACACGTCCCCTTCTATTTTTTTTTTTTTTCTTCCCGTATTCCAGCAATCCTAACTTAATTTTTTTTCAGTGTAACTTTGAGACCATGAGAAACCATTGTGGCAAACACAATGAATAGATGCAATTTTTTCATGTGTATACAGTGGAGATGACCAATAATGACAATTTATTGGGGACTTCTGCCGCATGGTGTGTACTATAAAAATAAATGCTTACGTTTATTGTACATTCTGTTAGACGACTATATTAATTTGATTCTTTTTTCTATTTTTTCATAGTAAAAACTATAAAATAGTTTGTGTTGCAGCATTACACCCATAGCATTTTTATTTTTCTGTAAAGCGCTGGCTTTTTTTCAGAACAGCTCAGTAAATTTAATTAGTACAGTTTTGTGGTGCGTACAACTTTAATGACTTTTTTTATCCATGTTTTTGTCTGGGAAATTAACATTTACTGTGCCGGATAAATGACACACACCTCTTATAATGCAGGTCTTTTTGGATTCTGCAATACCAAATTAGGCAGAAGTGACTGGGTGGGCAGTACAATTGCCGAGGCGCTCCTCCAACGGCCAGCAAGTATCTGCCTTGTTTGGCTCCTCAAACTTTGCTGCTCCATGCATAGTTGTCTTTCCTGCACAACTTCTTTAAAACGCATCTAGACAGATATTAAAATGAATGTGGAAGGAAAGTGGTGTAGCTGCTTTTTCTTGTTTTTCAGAAGCCCTGCAACTTTTCACTCCGTGTTACAAGCGCTTTGTAGATCCGTCTCTGGGACCGACAGAGTGGAACCCACGACGGATCTAACAATTAGCAGTGACTTTATCACTGCTCGCTATGACAAAAGCGCAGCGGCGTTCACATGAGACATTGCCACTGCGCGTTTCAAAAGCGCCGCTCAGGTCCGTCTTGAAAAGAATTGACATAGCAAGCAGTGATAAAGTCACTGCTAATTGTTTAGATCCGTCTTGGGGTCCGCTCTGTCGGTACAAAACATTAGTTAGAATACAAGATCCCCTTGCAACTTGAGAACGGAGTGAAAATAGGCATACAGGAATCACGATAGCATCCCATTGAGTTGAAAAATATGTACTTCATTTGAAATGTGTGTTTTAGAAAGAAAGTACTAAGGTTCCTTCATGACGTGAATCTTGCATGATAATTGTTTCTGGTGGCGTTAAAGGGGTTGTCTCACTACAAGGATTGCTTTTTATGTTAAAGATCTTGCAAAAACAAGTCACTTTGCAATATGTGTCCATTATGTCCTACCTATTCCTAGATATCCCCTCTTCTATGGGCAGCATCAGCTCCTCAGGTTGCTGTAGCTCCAGACCTGTTTAATCTCTCCGGATAGGCTGCCAGCACTGGTTGCTATAGCTACAGACCTGGCTGCTCCTGCCGCCTTGTAGAAAACAGTAAACACTCCCCTGAATTCAAAGTGAAAACAAGACTGAGGTAAGATGAATCAATGTAGTGAGACAAGCCCTTTAAGGATTAGCCCTATTTAACTGGGCTTAAGTGCAGCTAAGTTTATGGCATAGGAAACTAAACTTCATAGCAGAATTTAGAAGGTATGCCTTAGATGTCGTCTTCAGAATCTGCAGTGGAAAGCATGGGAACATATTGTTTGTAGTTTCTTTGAACACTGCAGTGTAATCTGGTGTAGGAAAAATTAATTTCCCCAGAATGCCGCACAGCATATCTTTAATGTTGTGTTTTTTGGTTTTTTTTGCTTAGGGTGTGGCCCAACGCTGAAGTTGCCACAAGAAGCAATACAGAAACAGGCAGATCACTGTAATGACCGCAAAACCGCATCCAAGAGGGTGCAAGAACTGAGAGCGGAGCTCATTTTCTCTGTATTTGTTAAGGTGAGAAACAGCAATTGAATTTTATTACAAAATATCAGCAAGTTGTAACTATGAGACATTACCAGACACATACAGCATACATGCAAGTTATCACTTTAAAATAAATTGCAACAGTTTCCTGTTAAGAACCTGAATGAAGGTGACAAACCTTACAAAGTCTTTCACTTTTAATACTTTTTTTCCACGTGAAAAATGTGATTTGTTTAAAACTTTTGCTCTTGCCCTTTTCTGCAGGAGAGTGGACCTTTGGAGTCTGAAGCCATGGTTATGGGGGTCTTAAATGAAGCATTTGATGTCTTGGTCCTAAGATTTGGTGTTCAGAAGCGCATTTATTGTAATGTAAGCTGGTGGGGTAATTGGTTGTAGATCAAACCTTTTTTATGGACAGTACAAAAAGTTGCAGGTCTTTGCTGATCCCTTAAACTGCTCTCATGTTTCCCACTTAGGCTCTACCTCTCCAAAGCTCACATTTTCAGCAAGTGGGGAAGAAACCTGAGCTGACACTAGTGTGGAGCCCGGAACATGAAGGAGATGAACCTGTCCAACAGGTAAGCAGGGCTAAATGCAATTCAGAGTTTGTCCAGACTGTGTCTCGCAAATGAAAATATTTTGCCGCGGTTGTAAGGGAGTGATGAAGTTTTACTACCAACTATGCCATAAACAGGCTTTAGTCATTGAAAATTCTTAACTGTCTGATAATGCAATGCTGTACTAAATCTAGCTAAATATTGTATTTGATGTTTTGGCTATTTTAGGATGGTGACAAGCTGCTCATCTGAGTTTTGTCCTTTCTATGTTACATGGGGCAGTGCTGTGCAGTAGAACCCATGTAACTGTGGAAAAATGACGGTGCTTTACAACTTCAAAGTCCTAAAACTAGGCGGGTAGTTGACCTGCCGATTACAACCGTACATGTTGGTGGTTAATGAGACTTAAGTCCATCATTTGGATTATCTCCGCTTATCGCTTTGTCCTTTGCCTTTTGCATGGAGTGCTAAAGGGCGACACTGATAATTTGCTCAGTAGAGAGGAGCTATTTTGTTTGTTTTTTATATTTTGTGCTTATCTTAGTTTTCATGATACTGGGAATCGTGCCTTTAGGAATTGGGTATGGACATTAACCCTTTTCAATAACACCAGTGTATACTCACCTAACACAGTGTATGTTAAATAATTTTAACCATAACAAATGAGCTATGTAATGTGCAACCAGAAAATTTAGTATATTCTCAAACCTTATACAGACAGTACCCGACTTACATTAGTCACCTAGTTACAAACGGAGACATATGGGGCGTAACTCAGCGTGCTGAAAACAGTCACGCCCCATAATAAAATTGCAAGCCTTGCGCTGCCCACCTCTTCTTTTGGCTGACACAGCAGCTTTTTTTTTTTTTTTTTTTTAAAACTTCCACCTGATGCTGGGAATGGCAGATCTGTTCTTTTTTTTTTTAACCATAAACTTTTTATTGGTCAGATATAAAGTAGTACAAACAGAATACAGTATATGTCATTGTAAGACCAAATTTTAACTTTTATCCCCAAAACACAACCTAGCCCACCTCCCAAATCCATCTCCAGATTCAGAGCAGTAAATATCCATTACAATCAAATAATGCAATATTAATAACATTCAGTTCTTGTCACAAAAATTGTACCTGGCTGTCGGACGGCCTCCATCCACACAACTGCCATAGACACAGTCCCAGGAACCTCTACACCGAGATTCCCAACACCCTATACCTAACTAAGTTTGGTGCAGCAAGACCAGAACTATCCAGCCATTTAGCCCATATTTTATTATACTTAAGTTTGGCTCCTCTCTTATAATACACCCCTCTCTCCAGAGCAATCAGCCAGTTCACTTTATTAACAAACTCCTGTGCTGACGGAGGTTCTGCATCCAGCCACTTTGTCGCTATTAACTTCCTTGCCATAAATAAAAGTCTAGATATTGCGATTTTCTCAGCCTCTGAAACCGTTAAGTCTCCTACATATCCCAAAATACAAACCAACGGATTCATCTCCACTGTAATTTGAAAAATTCGCTGGATCAATTGTACAACAAAAATCCAATATCGCTCTAGTTTAGGGCAATGCCAGAACATATGCATCAGAAAGGCCGGGTGCACATGACACCTATTACACAGAAGGGAGGCCCGAATTCCAATCTTCTGTAGAAATAGAGGAGTTCTGTAAACTCGATGTATTAAGAATAATTGAGAGATTCGATGCTGTTCACTCACTGAAATCAATGGTATGGTCCTCAGTATCTCCTCCCAAATATTAGACCCTATAGGGCCAATATCTCCTTCCCACCTACTACATAAATCTATTGGGTTTCTAGAAAAAAAGTTTGCCAATAAAAGTTTATATAAAGTGGATGGCAGATCTGTTCTTACTGCTAAAACACACCCCGCCCCAGCCGCCTCAAATGTAAAATACAGTACTGTACCAGCACATACAATTAGCACATTTGTGGCATGCTGCCATTTGTAGTTGTGGGACTAGAAGTGCCAGTATGCTGCACCACACATGTACTATTTGTATGGCTTCTGATTTAGTACTTGTGTTTAACATGTGCTGCTGCGACATGCTGGCACTCGTAGTTCCATGTTCCCCAGCAGCTAGTTGCTGTGGAATTTCTATTGCCAGCATGCCACAGCAGCACAGGAGTAGAGGCACAAGTTGTTTTACTAATCTGTCCCCAAAAGACCGGCCAAGAGAGGTGCACTGGACTATATAGTCAGATGAAGTGTCCACCGACACAAAATACTTATTTCTTTTAATAAAATAAATATACATCTACGAAACGACAGAGTCCAGCGCGCCTCTCTGGGCCGGTCTTTCAGGGACATATTAGTAGAACAACTAACCCACGTCTCTACTCTCAATCACGAATCGCTCTTTCATCCCCCCTTCTGAGGAGAAGACCCACACCGACCCTGTGCAGCCGACCTGAATTGTTCCAGCAGTTCCACTACAGTTGCTGGAATCAGAACAACCAAAAGCGGTGAGCATAAATTCACTTTTCACCACGTTCTGCTAATCTAGCAGTATTATATGAAGGAGCGCCGTCTGTTCTCTTTCCACAGCACCACATGAGACAGAAAGTGAGGTGAAATCCTCTAAACATGGGCACAGACCGCAAAACTAATTTTAATACCGCTCCCTGAACTATCCGAAACTGAAATTTGTGTTTCAACTTATATACAAATTCAACTTAAGAACAAACCTACAGTCCATATCCTGTTCATTATCCTGTTCATTTCCTGGGGACTGCCTGTATATAGTGTCAAACTTAGGCCATCTAATATACTATATGATCAAATATTATAACAGCCTATATAGTATATTGCCTAAGTGTGACACCAAATAAAAGGTTTGAGAAAACCTGCTCAGTTTTATTCATTCACATCTCAAAACTCATTTATTATAGTGAAGACTTTAAAACATACTTGGTATTATGTTTGTATTTACTGGTGTTATTGACAAGGGTTCATTCATACACTCATACTTTCATACTCTCATACTTTCATATTCATACTCTATCCCTAAAGGCACAATTCACAGTATATCATGAGCACGATAAGATCTGTGTGTGTGTATATACATGCAAAAAGTAAGGAATATTTGGCTTTTGACAAATTTCTGGATAAATATTTCTTGGGGGTTTTTTTGTTTTTTTTTTCAAAATTAACAGAATGAGGAAAACCCAACATTAGAATGCACATGTCCAACTGTTCAGTGTTTCGCTACTTTTTTGCAGAACTTGCTGATCTCTAACAAGGGGTTAATGGCAAAATTCCCAACAGGTGTTTGATCCCTGAATCGCCCAATAAGTTTAGGGGATCCAGTTTGAATTGGAATTTAAACAGTCCTCCTCATCATGCTGTTCACATTTTGACATCATGAGAACAAGACACCTTAAAATTAATCAACAGTACCTCGCCATTGTGAGTTTTCAAGCAGGATGCTCTCAAATGGAAGTGGCCACTGAGCTTGGACTGTCAGTGTCATCAGCAGGTTGCAACAGAGATGGAGAGAATCACAGAAAGGAAAAGTGGACGTTCTTTGGCTACATCACACTTATGACCACTTCATTGTAAATAATGGACTGCGGAACCGGATGACGAATGTCACACAACTCCAGGCACGTTTAAGGGAAGCGAGAGGCAACCAAGTGTCATGTCAGCTATTCGTAACCATTTTACATCAGTGTGATCTTCGTGCTAGACTGGCAAGGGCACCTGACCTGGTTGACACACAGCTTCTCCTTCATGTCTTCAGCATCGTCGGTGGTCAATATTTCTGCTCAGAGTGAATAGACTTATCGTTGAACAGCACTGAGAAACATTTTTCCCCTATCAAGTGTAAATGCTCCCTGGCCCATGCAATGCGATGATGCCTGTGCTTGGTGGTGTGGTCAGGTCATGTAGCCTGCAACATAAATGGTTGTGAATGGACTCGTGTGACACTCGGTTGCCTCTCATCTCCCTTGAACGTGCCTGGAGTTGTGTGGCATTCATCTGGTTTCGCAGGACAATGATTACAACAAAGCACTATTCAGTATGTGATGTATGGGATTTGGATGGGTCCTAGGTAGGCATTAGTTAGGCAGGTCTCAGGTAGACAGGCTACAGGTAGGTAGATTGGTCCTAGGTAGGCAGTAGTTAGGCCCCAGATAGGTAGGCAGCCCCAAGGTAGGTAGGCCCCAGGTAGTTAAGTAGGCAGTAGGTAGGCCACAGTTAGGCTGTAGGTGGGCCCTAGATAGATAGGCTATAGGTGGGGCCCACATAGGTAGGTAGATAAATAGGCTATAGGGAGCCCTAAATAGGCAGGCAGGCTTCAGCTAGGCTACACGGGGCCAATTTAGGCAGGCAGGGTTTAGGTAGGCTGTAAGGGGCCCCAGATAAGTAGGCAGGCAATGTTTAGGTAGGATATAGGGGCTTATATAGGCAGGCAGGGTTTATGTACGCTATAGGATCCCCATATAGGCAGGCAAGCAGGGTTTAGGTTTCTATAGGGACACCATGCAGACAGGCAGGGTTTAGGTAGAGTATAGAGCCTCATATAGGCAGGCAGGGTTTAGGTAGCTATAGGGCTCCATATAGGCAGGTAAGCAGAGTTTAAGTAGAGTATAGGGCCCCATAAAGGCAGGCAGTTTAGGTAGCTATTGTGCCCCATATAGGTAGGCAGGGTTTAGGTTAGACTATAGGGGTCATATAGGTAGGCAGGCAGGGTCTAGGTAGTTGTATGGGCCATATAGGCAGGCTCTAGGTAGCTATAGGGGCCATATATAGTCAGGCAGGCTCTAGGTAGCTATATGGGGCATATATAGTCAGGCAGGGCTTAGACAGGCTAGATCAATGTATAGGAAAAAAATAAAAAACGTACTCAACTGTGCCACGGTCCCTCGATGTGACCATCTCAACTCCCCGCCAGTCTGTGCTCCGCGCGGGTGGCGCGATGATATGTCATCGAGCCGCCCACGTCAGCATTATGGGCCGGCGCCTGCTAGGCTTTAGGTCCTGCCTTTGAGCGCTCAGGCCAGAGGCAGCATGCGCTGGGCCCCGCAACTCTGGCGGGCGCAGAAGCGAGACTGCAGGGGGAGCAGAAGAACTAGCAGCTGGCCCGGGCCCCCTAAGGACCCGGGCCCTGGGGCAGTTGCTACGTCTGCTACCCCGGTAGTTACGTCCCTGGTATGCACAATTATTTTTTCTTTTTTTTTCTTTTCTACACCATGTTTTTACTTTTTTTTTTTTTTCTTCTGTATGGAGTCTAGACTGTAACTAATTTGTTACACCCAGCATGGAAATCTCTTACTACAGCTCTATGAAATGTTTCTGTTTGCACATTAACCTTCTGTAGAAACTTGCAGAATGTTTTGCTGTATAAATAAATATTTGATTATGGTACCTGACTTATCAGAGAACATTTTTCCTTTCTTCCCACAGATAATTGGCATCTTCGCGCTAGTAGAGGTGGTTCTGAAGTCAGATAATGTGCCTTTAAAGTACACAGCCGTATTAAAAAGACCTGCAGCTACAAACTGAGCTGTTGCCACTCTTCAGAGCATTTGGTGACGAGGGGTGGTCTACTACATCTGTTAAACCATTGCTTGTGTTATCAATGCATTACTTAGGGAGTTGGCTGAAATATTTTGAAACTGCTGTGATGTGCGATGTAGTAGGCATCAAGTGTACAAAATAATGTTTTTATGACTTTTTAATTTTTTTTCTCATTTTAATTGGCCAGTTAATTTTTATTTTACATTTCTTTGTGGATCAGAGGAAGGACCGAGTCTTTGACCGTACAGGCATTGGTACACTTCACAATCTTTAATAGCTTCAATGCATCGAAATGTAAAACAAACTGCACACCGCTCCTATGCAGACCTATGTGTTTCCATGCTAACAAACTACAGACAAACCCTAGCTGGTCTGATCCTAAAGTCATACGGTTGTCCATCTGTATACAACATCCTAGTCTCCAACGTGAATGTGAACCTGACCTTTGAAGCCTCCATTGCAGAGTTGATACTGGATCCATTTCTTGTCAGACACCAACTGTTTCCATTGTGGTGTTGGTGGATTTAACAGAAAAAATAGACCTTACTAACCTAATGAATGGATGTTATGATGACCGGATCGAACTAAAGGGCTTTTTGATGGTCTGTTACCATGGAGACCTGAGACTGCATGGAAGCTTAAAATCAATAGTGTTAGTCTTAGAGCTTTAAGATAGGGCCACTGATTACAAAAAAAAAGTTCAAAAATATTTGCAAATTGACCTATTTCAAACTTTTTCACCTCTCAAAATGTCACATGGAGATTTCACCAATCCAGTAACTTTCTCAATTCCTTACTGTTCAAATGCCAAATACAAATATTCATTTTTTTATTGGGAATGCCTAAAAAGAGAAAAAAAGGTATCTGGAAGACAATTGTCACCTGAAAGATCAGTCTTCAGAATACTACAGTATTTTTTTTTCCTTTTGTTCTGATCATAAAACTCCAGACTAATTTTTATATTTGTTTTGGATTATAAGTCTATATTATCTACCTAGCCTTGTTAGTGGGAGTTATAACTCCATATCGGTAGTTTGTTCATAGATTCTTTTTAGATGCAATTTTTTTTTATTTTTGCATAGAAACAGCACAATTTTTAGGACTATGTGTAAGTTTTGTTCTTTTATTTTAGGTGCATTGGAAACAAAAGATTTGTAAAAGTCAATTTCCCCTTTTTAAGTTTTCTTTTTTGTTGGAAAATGTTAATGCTCAATGCTTTTCCCACCTCGTATTTATGAAATGTACAGGAGAGGAAAAAAGTGACATGGGAATTTATTACTCATATTTTTAGACTTTTTAAAAAAATATTTTATTTAATTCTGGATTATCTCCAGATTTTACAAAAAATGTTTACATCGCTTGATGGATTATTTTGCACTATGTGCTTGGTTAACTGTATGTAATGCATATAAATACATCAATCACTTGTCAGATATGAGCAAATTAGAAATTACCTGGAATTTGTGTACTTATTTCTTTAATGAAGTCATTGGTAGCAATCTCACAATTAAACAGATTTCACCTAACCAGTCCTAGAACACCAGACCTATGGTGTTTGTAATGATGTAGAAAACACAATGTTGGGAGCTACATATTCCCTGCTTTATATTCCAAAGGTAAATGTAAATTCTAGACATGTATCCTCCTGATTATATGAAATCCACAATGCAATAAAATGTCATTGTTTCCTTTCATGTCTTTATCTCTGTGTGAATGACTTTTCATATAATGGGTTATCCTCTCAAGTATATATTTATAACACATCTAAAAATATTTGGAGCATTCAGATTATAGAAGATTAAGTATATATTATTATAACTATATCAAGGGGTATTCTGAGACTAAATAAAGCTAGCTAGTCTGTCGGGACATGATAGGCTGCAGCAGTCATGTGAAGAATGCCAGAATCACCACAACAGCCTCAGCGATAGAAGAAAACTAATGCTCTTGTTCCATTTTTTTTTTATCATCATGCCTCAACAGACTAACCAGCTTTTTATTCGTTTCTGAATACCCTTTTAATAATTAAGAAATAATTGTAAGGCTAGGTCTACAGCTAGATTTCTTGTACATAAAACATTTAGAGAAAATTTTTAAGCTTTTGATTTTTCTATAGAATAAAGGATCTTCAAGAGATTTTGAAGTAAATTTTTATTATAGTCTTTGGAGGTTAAAATGTTTAAAAACCCCCTTACCAATTCCCATTGTGCTACAATTTTACCATACTTGGAGAACCTGTCACATAGATTATGCCTCCCTTGCTGAGGACAGCACAAGCTAGTGACAGACTTGCTGTTTCCAGCGCTGTGTCCCTTATTCTGTAAGATGCTGTAGTTTTAGGGTATTTAATGCTCAAATCTGGCAGTTTTCAGCCAGAAAAGTCATGAAGAGTCTAATTCATGCCCCACCCACCTGAGCCTAGCCCCGCCCACATCACCACTGATTAACCTATTACTTTGAATAGGTAGAACCATGTGAATGAGTCAGGTGGGTGGGGCTAGACTTGGGTGGGCGGGACTAACACCTGCTCATGAATAAGCTGGATTCTTTTCTGGCTGAAAACTGCCAGATTTGAGCAGTAAATACTCTAAAACTAGAGCATCTTACAGAATAAGGGACACAGCACTGGAAACAGCATGTCTGACACTAGCTGGTGCTGTCCTCAGCAAAGAGGGCATAATCTGTGACGGGTTCTCTTTAACTTTCCCATCACCACCGTTCCAGCGCTGCTGAAGCGACACTGTTCCCGCCAGTCCTTCACTGATGACCTCACATTCATGGATCACTTGATGTTGAAACTAATCTGCATGACCACAATGGTCAGTGAGTGGTTGCAGTATCATGAGATCCATGAACATGATGTCATCAGTGAGGGTTCAGGTGGGAGAACACTGGAGCTCTTGAATGGTGGTAATGGGAAAGGGGAAGTGATGGGTAATTTTCTGTTTCAGCACAGTAGGCGGTGGTAGGGAGCTTTTTAAAAGTCTTGGAGAACCCCTTTAAATTGTATAGTGAAGTCTAAAACCTACATAATGATGAAGAGGGGCCCTCCGTAATACAAAGACACTATGCACTGTCTAATGGTTACAGAAATAAAGAACATACATAAAATGGGCAGAAAAGGTTTTTAAAAAAAAGGAAAAAACTCAACAGATTGATTTTGTTGCGGCAAAACTTTAGGTCAGGGGTGGGCAATTAATTTTCCCATGGGGCCGCATGAGAAAGTGCGATGGTTTTGGGGGGCCGGACTAATAAAAACATAGGATGAACGGGAAAAAATTCGTTTTTGGGGGATTATCTTTGTGGAAACTTACTGGGGGATGTATCTATATACCTCTATGTATACTGATGGTACACAGTAAGGCAGGTATATACAGCTCTCCTCAGTAAGGTAGGTATGTAGATGTCCCCTCAGTCTGGCAGGTATATACAGCTCCCCTCAGTCAGGTATATAGATATAGGTACCCTCAGGCAGGTATAGAGATACAGCTCCCTCAGGCAGGTATATAGATAGGTACAGCTCCCCTCAGGCAGGTATATAGATAGGTACTTGAATAAAATATAAATTGGAGCGGATCCAGCGGTAACGGTGAAAACAAGTTACTTTATTGTAACCAACATGCAGACAGGGTGCAGGACAAGCAATTAGTTATACCAACTATATAATACCTGTATATTTTTTCCATTACCGACTACCCAACTGTCTGAACATGGACAGAGAAGCTAAATTAGCTCAGGTGTTTGGAACTGGCATGAACCCATTTGAAACCAAAGGTGAACTTTTCTCACTACTTGTAGATTTAGAAAAAGCACAAACGCAAGAATTAAGACTTTGGTGGGACCGTAATTCTCTAAAAATATACTCAGACAAGGGAATTATACCCCAGGGCCTGCGTATAAAGAAAACACCATCTTTTGTGCACACTGAAGAAATTTTAACAAGCTGGAATCAGACTCTAACTGATTATTGATTTTGAAACACAAAAATTAGTGGAAGTACAAACTAAAATAGAAGATATTACGAAGAAACAACAAGAACAGGAGGATGAGAATATCATCATACAGAAAGAAAAAATAAAAAAGAAATCTGGCCAAACTGGAAACCACCATTATGGACACAAAAAGAGCTAAATATCAAAGGGATTTTATGGATTACGAAAGAAAAGTTTACACATGGAAATTCGAAAGAAAACCCAGATCAATCCTGAGAAAATCTAGTAGACAAAGAAGAGATAAGAAGGAAGTTAGCTTTTCTGAAATTGACCATACATTAACAGAAACTTCAGATTGAGGGATCATCGGTTGAGAGACTTACTACAAGGAGTAAATCTGAGTTATGCACAAGCTGCACGCTATAATAAGGATAATACACACACATCTGCAAAAAACGACAAAGAAGAGGAGGAAAAAAGCACCGCACCAAAAAAAAACTAAAGCAACAGCAAAGAAGAAATAGGGACTTTTAGTGGGGCCCCTTATGATGTTATAGTCCTTACCCCCACAGTACTCTCGATCCACCAGATAAATGTGTTAAAGGTTTAAATTTTGTACCAACAACCTATTTCAAAGTATTTGATACATTGTTAGATTTGAATTGATTTATTAGACTGCTAACTGTCAAACTTTTTTTAGAATGCAAAACAGTAACGAAGGAAGAGAGGGTAGACCTACATCACTAGATGTTAGATACAGTAATGAATTTGAAAATCTGCTATTTAATGAACAGCAAATGTTAATGGTCTTAAAAGACCTACAGGATGAGGATTTTCAGGAAGATGAATATACCTGTCTCCGTCACGAGTACGGTAACCCCTTATTTTACCCCATTAAAACAAGAGTAGAGGCCATGGATTCCTTTCAGGCTACCATGGAAAGGGACCTCAAAATATTATTTGGTAGAAATAATAAAAAAATTAACATAAAAAATATGACAAAAGAGTTTAAGGCACTGAAGGAGCTAAAAATGAATGAGAACCTTATTAAAAAATCTGTTAAGGGGGGTTCCGTGGTCGTGATGGACGCAGGTCTGTATCAGAGTTCTATTCTTAATATGCTAGAGGATAAAACTACATATAGGAAAATGACTAGCAATCCCATCAAAGAGATACAAACCAAATTATCTAAACTACTACAGGAAGGGGTCACTTTGGGTGTAATGTCTGAAAAAACAAAACCATATCTGGAAGGCAAATGTCCTAGGACGCCAATGTTTTATGGAGTACCCAAAACGCACAAACGGATATTTCCACCTAGCTTTCGACCAATAGTATCAAGTAAGGGCAGTGTCAACGAGAAACTAAATAGGTGGGTGGACAAACATCTCCAACCCTTAGTCCAAGAATTACCCGGGTATTTAAAAGACAGTTCCTCGTGTTAAAAGTATTTAAGGATTTCACTTGGTCTCCTGACTACTCTTGGCTATGCCTAGATGTAGTAAGTCTTTACTCTAGTATCCCCCAGCACCTAGTTAGGACTGCAATTGAGTATCATCTACAAATATACAAATCGTACAGTGGAGAACTTAAATTATTTCTTTTAGAATGCATTGAATATCTGTTACAGAGTAATTATTTTGTATTTGATGATGTTTTCTATTTGCAACTCCTAGGCGTACCAATGGGGGCCACTGACTCACCATCCATAGCGAATTTGTTTATGGGGTGGTGGGAGCACCAATTTATTTATAGTGTGAGCAACCCATTTTCTAACAATCTAGTCTGGTATGGGCGTTACATCGACTACCTCTTGTTGGTTTGGGGTCGTGATGTGACGTCCATACCAGATTTTGTCTCCTATCTTAATGAAATCAAGTTAATCTTAAATTCACACATTCAGTTGAAAGTGTCAGTATGCCTTTTTTGGATATACAACTAACTGGTGATAAGGAAAAATGTAAAGTCTTTACTACCCTCTTTAGAAAACCCACACAGTGGAAATACTATTTTGAAGGCTAATAGTTGCCACCCGGCACACACGGTTTGCTCTATCCCGCTGGGAGAGTATAATCGTGCGTGCAGAGCGTGCACTAGGACCGATGATTATAACAGACACATAGACATTATAGATCGGAGACTTAAAGAAAGGGGTTACACGCAAAAACATATAAAGCAAGCAAAAGACAGGATGAAAGGAAGAACACAGGAAAGTCTTTTAAAATTTACCAACCCAAAGCAAAATAAATTTGAAGGGATAGTGTGTTCCACGAAATATACCCCAGAATATGAACAAATAAAAAAGATTTTTTACAAAAATGTGAACATACTCAGACAGGACCCCACCCTAGCTGATATTCTTGATGGAGTTAAATTGGTAGCCAAACGAAATCGAACAATTGGCTTAGATTTATCCCCTAGCCATTTTTCGAGTAAAACAAAAAGCAAAACTTGGCTAAATCTGCAAGGTTTTTTCCCCTGTAACAAAAAAGATGTGGCATGTGCAAATACACTAGAAAAAATACTGAGTTCAGTGACTCTAATGGCAATAAAATATACAAAATAAATGACTTTATTAATTGCGATATGGACTATATAGTCTATGCCATTACATGTACAATATGTAGTAAGGTTTACATCGGTAGCACGAAACGAAAACTTAGAGTTCGCATATCAGAACATTTGAACAGTATTAACAAAGGATACCTCTCTCATTCAGGTGCTGCTAAGCACTTTATAGAGATACATGCCGGTGAAACAGAGGGCTTCATATGTGCTGGTATCGAAAGAGTGAAAAGCTCTAACAGTGGAGGAGATCGTGAATATCTCCTGCGCATGAGAGAAGCCTTCTGGATCTACCAGCTGGAAACGAGGATACCACAAGGTTTGAATTTACGAAACGATCTTGCTTATATATTTTAATTCCTTAAGGTACTCCCTATCGAGTTAGATTGTGTTTAGGAATGTAAAGGTATGCACTCAGATTACAATATCTATTTGGAATAAGGTATTATTTATGTTGGTAGTAAGTTTGTATGTTTTAAAATATTTGTCTTAGGAGGATATGACGTATCGCATTTGTGACCCGTTCCTCCGCCCCTCACTTACCTGTATTCACTATTTAAGTGTAAGAACCACGGACATACATGTACCGTGAACAAGGGCGACCTGTAACGCCCAAAACGCGTTGGTCCTTGCTTGTCCTGCACCCTGTCTGCATGTTGGTTACAATAAAGTAACTTGTTTTCACCGTTACCTCTGGATCCACTCCAATTTATATTTTATTCAAGTGTGTGTTTGGCCTTGGCTGGGGGCCAGGATCCCTGACGGAAGTGTGTTACTCAGCTGGAATCACTCAAGCTACTCGTGAGTATGGTATGGTGAGCACTCTCCATTATTACTTTTACCATATAGATAGGTACAGCTCCCCTCAGGCAGGAATATAGATAGGTTCAGCACCCCTCAGGCAGGTATCTAGATGGGTACAGCTCCCCTCAGGCAGGTATCTAGTTAGTTAGGGCTCCATACAGGCAGGTATCTAGTTAAAGCTTCACACATGCAGGTATATAGCTAGTTAGGTCTCCATACAGGCAGGTATATAGTTAGGGCTTCCCACAGGCAGGTATATAGTTAGGTGTGTCCCCCAGGCAGGTATACAGATAGCCAGGTGTGTCCCCCAGGCAGGTATACAGATAGCCAGGTGTGTCCCCAGCAGGTATACAGATGCCAGGTGTGTCCCCCAGGCAGGATACAGATACCAGTTCCCCAGCAGTAACAGATAGCCAGGTGTGTCCCCCACAGGTATCGATGATCAGGTATACAGATAGCCAGGTTGTCAGTTCTCCATGTCCCCGGCAGGTATACAGATAGCCAGGTGTGTCCCCCAGGCAGGTATATTGTCATATTCTGACAACCAAAACTTTTATTTTTCTGTGGAGATATATTAATATTGTTTTGACAGTAAAAACCCTTTTTTTGCATTGCCAAAGTCTGAGAGCCATAACTTTTTTTTTTTTTTTATATATATATATGCAACAACTTTTTGCGGGATGAGTTGACGTTTTCATTGGTACCATTTTTGGGGGGACATGACTTTGATCGCCTTTAAAGGAAACACATAGGTTATGCCACTCTTGCTGAGAACAGCAAGTGGGCTAACATCTGCTCATTAGTAAGCTGGACTCTTTTTTTTCTTGCTGCAAAATGCCAGATTTGAGCATTCGATGCTCTGAAACTACTGCATTTTACAGAATAAGGGACACTTTTTTTTTTTTTTTTTTGTAAGGATTAACCAACGTTTTCCTTTAATATTTTATTAAGAACTGATCATTTATTCTACGGCTGACAGTTTTTATAAACACACAGTGGGCAACATAATATATATATAAAAAAAAGACTGGTTCAATCCGATGCAAAGCTACAAAATTAACCACAAAATATGCAAGTTAATCTAGTTCTATCTAAAAGGTACAGTTACACATTGTCCAAGGACTCATGCACATGGCCTTATTATGTAAGGTTCTATAAGGAGCTTTATTGGGACTACTACAAACGTGATGGAAGCCTTGCAGGTTCCCCTTAGGGCATGTCCCCACGGCACGGGTTTTCGGACGGTTTTTCAGCCGGTTTGCGGCTTTTCAGACCGCCTGAAAAACCGGCCGAAAATGAGCACACTTGTGCTTTATGGAAAACCCGTGCAGCAGTCCCCACTGCACGGGTTTTCCGCCCGGCGGCAAAACATTGAACATGTTCATTCTTCCGTCCGGTTTCCGGACGGAATATGAACAACTCAATGGGAGGGGGAGGGCTGTTCTCCGCTCATCGCAACCAGCCGGTATTTGTCCACTGCCGTGGGAACATGCCCTTAGGCTAAGTTCACACAGCTTATTCAATTACGGCGGGGGGGGCATCAGCTTGTCGGCCCCATAGACATCCATTATCCACGGCGCGTATCCCGCTGGGATAATGTGCATGTCACTACACCGAGCGGGGAGGGGAGACAGAATCCATAGTTCTCTATGAGAACTGTGGATTACCGTAATGCCTGGGACAGATTTCAGCCGTATTGGAGCGCAATACGGCTGAAATCCGTCCCAGAATCAGCCGTGTGAACATGCCCTTATGCTACCACCTGGACTCCATAATACCATTAAAGACGATGTTTGCGCTCTTTCACCAAGACATTGGCAACAGATTATTTTGTTTCTGTAAAAAAGGTAGGGCCTCTATTGACTGGACTTGGTGTGGGGTATTACTCTGCTGAAAGAGGCTACTGTCATGACGAAATACCATTGACATGAAAAGGTGTACTTGTCACAATGTTTAGAAAGGTGAAACATTGCAAATTAACATCCAAATGAGTGACAAAACCTCAGTTTTCCACCAGATCATTGCCCAGAGCGTCACATGGTCTCCACCAGCTTCCTGCCTTACCACAGTGAGTTCTGGTACCATCTCTTTCCCAGGTAGTTGATGTACATGCATCTAGCCCTCCATGTGATGCAAAATAAAATGAATCCTTAACATGGGCTCCCTGTTCTTTGGTCCAGTCCTGATTCTCACATACCCGTTGTAAGTGCTTTCTGCGGTAGATCGGTCAATGTGTTTTCTGACTGGTCTTCAGCAATGCATTGTGTTCTGACCTCTTTATACCATAGCCAGCATTAACATTTTCAGCAATTTGTGCTACAGCAGCATCTCTGTGAGACCAGACCAGATTTTTTCTTCCATTATTGATCTGACAGGGACGTCACAGATGTTGTTGTCACGTGCTATTGGTGGACATCACCAGTCGGAGAGCTAACTTCTGAACGGTGATGTCGGACAGCAGCTGCAGCGGTGACATCCCGTTCGAATCAAGAACTGGTAGAGAGGATGGTGTAGCGGTGGATTCAAGGTGAGAAGAGAAGTATAACTTATTTTATATGGGCAACAGCATGCTCCGCTATTGTCCTTTTGGATCACTTTTAGTACATGCTCAGCACTGTATACAGGGTATAACTAGAGATGGGTGAATTGATTCTAACGAAATGGAATTCGTTTAGAATTTCAGGAAAACTTCGTTTCGGAACGAAGTCGAACTTTTGGGTACTTCACGTGAACGAAGTGTGCTTTTGATTGATAAAATTGCTGCGAGCACATAGCGTTACATGGGGCAAAGAACTCTGGGAGGAAGAAGGGCATAGCCTGCATGACATGTGCAGAGATGAAGCCAATCAGAGACCGGCGGGATTCTGTGACGTCACCGCACTATATAAGTCCGGGTGCGACGCTGGGAGCTCATACCGCTCTCACTGTACTGATTAGGCAAGGTGCTGCCGCGGCTGCTTGTGATAGCTGATACTAAAGAACTCCTTTTTATACAGGGATTTTTGTGGGGTGTCTCAGCTTGTCTCAGGGATGCTTTCTTAAGTTCTTTTTTTGATTTGAGGGGTTTGGTCTGAACCCATGTTGTCCAGTGCAGGGCATATACATTTTAATGCTATCTGCTCACAGCAATTGAATACCAAAGGTGATTAACCCCTTTTTCCTGTTGTATTATTTAAAGAAACAGCGTTTTTAAAATACAAAACCCCAATTTCTTTTTGGCTGCTCAATTCTTTGCGCTTTTTTACATCCCCGGGGGTTTTAAGGTTGTTCTGTTCTGTGGGGACTAAAAGAAAACGTTTATTTCACCCCCAAAAAAATAATTTTTCCTGTAGAACAATTCCAAGCGAAGGTTAAATTTACAAGTTTTCCTCTGTGTGTAGCGTAAAATACAGCCTTGAACACGTACAACCTGTTTTTTTTGGCCGCTCAATTTTTTTGCCCCCAATTACTCCAAGGGTTAACTAATTTTTTTATTTTTCTGCAGTTTACCCCTAAAAGAAACTTTTTTTTTTTCCCCGCCACAGAATAAATTTGTGCAAAATTCATATCCGAAGGTTTTAAAAGCCTGTTTGTGTTTTTTATTCATTTAAAAACACAGTTTTTTTTAAAACGGACAATACAATAAATTTTTCCTCCCCAATTTGTGGACCCCAATTTTTACCCAAGGGATTCCCAAGTTTTAGTGGGTTCATTTGGGCAAATAAGGGTTGATTTATCATATACGGTCCATCAAACAGTGTTGTATTTTTTAGAACAAACAATGTCAGACAGGAGGTGGCGGCCTTACCTGCAAAAGGGGCAAGGCACAAACTTTCCCGGGCCAGGTAAAAGCACAGAAGGGGGACGCGCAGCAGGGGCCCACTGGTGAGGGCCACAATGCCGCTGTAAAAATTACAGCCGGTGCTGTGAAACCAAAAGGGGTTCTTGATGGTTGACTAGGTCATCCATTTTTCCTCCCAGAGACATCGACAACCCCAGCCAAAGTGGGGGGGAACCAGCCCAAAAAACCTTTATTTGGGGCAGGCCGGGAGGGGTCAGCGGCCCTCACCGTCCTCAACCCGCCTCTGTCCCATGGGGTTCCCTTTCACCCGAGATCTACTATGTGGTCTGGGCTCAGCCCCACTTTATAGCGGGATGACAATTTGAGGAGGGCAGTCAACAGCTACTTGGCAGCAAGAAAGGGGGCCATATCCCCTGCTTCTTGCAGTAGGGGGCAAAGTAAAATGTGGAGGGCATGGGGGTCATGTTTGAGGGGTCGCCTCCATAACAAGGGGTGTGAGGACACGGGGAACGTTGAAAAAAATAGATGATGAGTAGCCGCCACACTTGGGAGCCGGGTGGGCGGGGCTTCATCATCGTGGGGGGAAAGAGGGCGTCTGCTTTCCCGGGCAGCGGCGCAGCCAGAAAAGTGGGTGGCCGGAGCCAGCGAGTAGCAGCAGTGTGAGGTGGGGAAAGCCAAGCAGCCAGGGGGTAAAAAACCCCGCTTGCAGGCCCCAAAAATAGCGGAAAGGGCTCGCAAAAGGGAAAAGCGGCGGTGTAGTCACCAGTGCGGAGGTTGGCGGTTTAAAATCCGATACTGGGGCGGTGTGGCGTTCTTTGCTAAACACCAAGGAGCCGAATAGGGTATATGTAGAATCTGTGGAGAAAGTGAAGCGTGGCCAGGGGGCCCAACGTTTTGGGACCCCCGGCCCGCGTCAAAAACTGCAGCGTCACCATCCGGGGGCCGGGAGAAAAAATGGGGGTCAGATGTGGTGGTCCATTCCTGTGGTGCGCAAAAGCAGCAGGCCCCTGCCACGCAGCCATTGCGCCAGTCAAGGGCCCCCCACCTTGCAAAGGGACTGTTTTTTCTTTGACTCATTCCCCGGGCCCTTGCTCCCGCTCCTCGTACTCATGGTCCAGCGTCGTTCAGGAGGGGATTGCAAAGAGAAACAGTATGTGTCCAACCCTCCTAAGGTGCGCAGTGCCCTGCTTCCTGTCCCAAATGTTGGTACTGCAGACCCTCCCTTTCCAAAAGGTGGGCTCTGCACCCTTCAGAGAAAAAAGGCTTGTGCCCAGCGAATGGAGAGTTCCAAGCCCTAATTTATTTTCCAAAAAGCCAGTCCAGCACTTATAAATATGTGAACAGAAGGGGGCCCGTCCTTGAGTTATCGGGTTTTTCCAAGGTGCACGGCAGCGCGGACACCTGAAGCGTAACTACGGTCAGGGCCGTACATGTCCTTTAGGCCCCTGGGTGAATGTGCTTCCTTCCCAGGCACACCAACAACTTGGAAAGGAGACGCCGCTTTCTCCTCCCGTTGTCAAAAAGCGGCTCCGCGCCAATGTCGGCCTCCCTTCCCCCTCCACCACCACCCTCTATGCGCCAACTGCAAATCGGAAACCCTTTGGGGACGAAAACAATGGGAAAATGGTTCCGCGCTGCACCCAGAAGGGATGGTCCATTGGGCCCCGATGGCGCAGTGTTAATCTGGTTTTGAAAAAAGGTTCCTGAAGTTTCCACCGATCTTCAAAGATTTTGAAAATGACCAAGGGGGAAATGTCTGCATTCATCCATTTTTCAAAAGGGAACACCCTCCTCGAGTTTTCAGCGCGAACGGGGCCCCCCCCAACACACTTGATGTGCGTGTTTCCACCCCTTGGAATTCCGCCTGCCGTTGGGAGATGTTTGAAAAGAGAAAGGGCCCTTAAACGATTTCTTTGATGTCCCGGCGGCAGGAGTATCCCCTGTTTAACTTTGATGTCACCAGGGCAGCTCATGCGGACACTGCCGTTTTTTTGAGGCCATTCAGGGGGCCACGTTATTTTTCAGTTTTCCAACTACGGGATGAATAACGTCTTTCCCCTGCTTAGTCCTGGAACAGTGCTGAAAAAAATCGTCTGGGCAGGGGATGGAGACGTGGCGACTACATTTGCGGCCAATGAGTCCGGTGGGGATGAAATGAGGAGGGGGAGACATTGGAGCAGAAGCTTTTTGGTGAAATGGTGGATTTTTACCCAGGTGACAAGAAGGAGGAGCAGGCGTGCTGGAGGAGGTAGATGAGGAGGTAGATGAGGGGGCGAGGGCAATACCCCAAGCACCGTGGCAGTATCAGTGGAGATGGAGGCAGGGAGCCCCTCGGGTCACTTGGCAAAGGGCCGCAGAAGCTGATTTGCCCCGGCTAGTGACAGCCCCAAATAGTCGGCATCCCGGGGAGAGGGATGATTCTGGCTCTCCACCCCATTGGCCCCGCTACCGGCAAAAATGGGACCTTTTTCCCCCGTATTGAGAGGGAGGGCAAACCCCCAAAGGGAACCGCTTGTCCACGGAAAAGTGGAACGACTGACCTTTTTCAAGATGAATCGGGCGTGGATCGGCCAGGATTTCCACAGACCAATGCTTTAGGTGTCAGACTACATCAGCCATGATGCCTCACCCAAACTGTGAGAAATGAGTCTGGTTCAAACTACCTGCCTCAGCCACTATTCTGATGCCGCCACCCGCCTGATGTCACACATCTGCTGACAGTTTCTCCATCTGCCACCAACCATCTTTACTAGGGACTGGTATTGCCACCCACCTCCACACTCTGTCATTGTGCCACTCCCTCACCACATGCTGTTGCTCCTGCCGCCGTCACTTCCACTCGCTGTCATCGTGCGACTCTTTGGCCTACGCGTGTTTTTGCCACCTCCAGAATGTCATTGTGCCACTGTCTGACCTCATGCTGCTGCTGCCGTTACCTCCACACTGTGTCATTGTGCCACTCTGTGGCCTACTCTGTTTTTGCCACCTCCAGAATGTCATTGTGACACTTTCTGACATCATGCTGCTGCTGTGGCTGCTGCCGTAACCTCCACACTGTGTCATTGCGCCACTCTGTGGCCTACTCCTGTTTTTGCCACCTCCAGAATGTCATTGTGCCACTGTCTGACCTCATGCTGCGGTGGCTGCCGCCGTCACCTCCACACTGTCACTGATGTTGCCATCTGAGCCCTCAGCTTGTTTTTTTCAAGCTGTCGCTGCCATGACTTTCAGTCTACATTCCCTCTTCAGTTTTTTGGTCAGTTTTGCCCTCTTAAGTGTCCAGGGAATTTTAGAGTGAAGTGATTCTGAGAGCGGCGGCAGTCATGTGCGTGTCATATTAAAACACAACATTGTATGAAGACCAAACCAAGCTCCCTCTGCATATTTAAGCATGGCACAACGTTCTACAGCACCCTGCAGGCTCTGTGCAGCCTGGAAATAGCTGTTTTTTAACGTGATTCGTCCCGAAGTAATTCGGACCGAATTTATTTTTGTCGGGAAATTCGGCGAAGTAACCGAATTTTTTTAAAATTCGCCCATCTCTAGGTATAACCCACAAGACCTGCTGTTTGAGATGTATTGAGCCAGTCACCTAGCTATCACCATTTGCTGTTTGACAAAGTCCTTCAGATTTTCCTGCTTCTTAAAACACAAAAGACAGCAGCACCATCTGATACTAAAGCCCATACAAATATTGGATCATGGATCGATTAAACTGCATTTCTACACAATTAAAATGTGGACTTTTACGGCATCGTTTGATCAAGTTGTGTATACACACCTAGTGCATTGAGGTAACCTCGTTAGGTGGGTCTCTAAGGCAATGTTCACACGGCTTATTGCCAACGTAATTGCGGGGACGGATTTTGCCCCGCAATTACGCCGGCAGGCGTGCAGCGGGGGCGGGGCGGCCAGCTGCTCGCCGACCCCCATAGACATTCATTATTCACGGTGCGTACACGCCGTAAATATTGTGCATGTCACTTTCTCCCCCTCGGCGTATTCGCCGAGCGGGGAGGGGAGACAGAATCCATAGTTCTCTATGAGAACTGTGGATTACCGTAATGGCTGGGACCGATTTCAGCCGTATTGGAGCGCAAATATGGCGCTCAGTACGGCTGAAATCATTCCCAGAATAAGCCGTGTGAATGAGGCCTAACTCTATAGTCCTCTCTGCGGGGCCAAAACGAACTTACATTTAGGGTAACATGCTCCATTCACACAGATTATACCGGTTTCTGAACCGCTTCAGTGCCTCTCCTTGTAAGTTCCCTTACTGCATTAAAACAAAACTTTGCCAACATGTGTTAATCAACAGCTGCATGATTTTGGTATTACCAGAAAGGTCATACGATCATTGGCCACCACTTGTCGGCAGGATTTCATCCGCAAGAAGTAGCGGCAGTGTGGAATCTTATCCATGTGGAGATTTTCAGTTGTGCTCAAAAGTTTACATACACCTGCAGAATTTTTGCTTTCTTGGTCTTTTTTCAGAGAATATAAATAATAACACACAAACTTTTTTTCCACTCATGGTTAGTGGTTGGGTGAAGCCATTTATTGCCAAACTACTGTGTTCTCTCCTTTTAAATCATAGTAACAACCAAAAACATCCAAATGACCCTGATGAAAAGTTCACATACCCCAGTTCTTAATACCGTGTATTGCCTCCTCTAACATCAAGGACAGCTTGAAGTCTTTTATGGTAGTTGTGGATGAGGCTCTTTATTTTCTCAGATGGTAAAGCTGCCCATTCTTCTTGGCAAAAAGCCTCCAGTTCCTGAAAATTTCTGCTGTCTTGCATGAACTGCGCACTGGAGATCTCCCCAGAGTTGCTCAATGATATTGAGGTCAGGAGACTGAGATGGCCGCTCCAAAACCTTCACTTTGTTCTGCTGTAGCCAATGACAGGTCGACTTGGCCTTGTGTTTTGGATCGTTGTCATGTTGGGCTGATAAGTGCAAATCTATCTGTTGCATCTATGGAAAAATATTTCCATACATAAGGAGCCCAGTGGTTTGTATATTCACTGCTATGCATGAGCACTGTATCAAGTTTTCCTTATTTTATTTTGATGGAATTCTTTTTAAAAATGAGTTTATAAAAGCTTCTTTAGAGAGAACAGCTCACAAATCGTACAACCACAAAGAATGACATGACATATTTCTTTCTGCTCCATCAGTGCTAGAGAAAACATATCAACACCAAGGCGCTATCTACATGTGATATTCTCTATTGGAAATGTGAAACCTTTCTTTGAACAGAGTAGATAAATGCTTATTTCTCTGATACTCAGTGATGCGGTTGAGTTCAGAGGTCAAGGGATTGATGTCCTGGATCTTTATATGTGTGTATATATAGAGATATAGTGTGACAAAGAAAAGATTGTGCTTCAAGTAGTAACAAGTGGAGGAGCACAGCTGAGGAAGATGAACTTGGTCCATAAAGCTTCAGTGCCTGTACTCATCACTGTCTTGTGTATCTTCCGATTCTGCACAGGAGCAGCTATATCATTAGGTGAGCAGATATTACATCTACATGTTTAATTTTGCCATACATACTAAACCTATCACTCAATACCACCTATACTGAACTAATGCAAAATGATGTTTCTCATTCTGGTTATGTTATTTTCAGTGGTACTTTAAAGTATGTGAACCCTTCAGAATTATCATTATTTCTACATAAAATTAACCAAAGATTTTTGTATAAGTCCTAAAAGTAGATGAGAACCAAATAAAAACCGTTCTTATTTGACTTGGTCATTTTATTTATTGAGGAAAATTATCCATATCACATATCGAACAGTGGCAAAAGCATGTGAACCTTTGCTTTCGATATCTGATATATGACCCCTTTGTGCAGTAATAACCTTTTCTAAACATTTGCAGTAATTTTTGATCTGTAGATCAGCTTACAGAGAGCGAATTTTGCCCATTTCTCTGTACAGAACAGCTTCAGCTCTTTTATGTTGCCGGGTTTCCATGCATGAACTACTTCCCTCAGGTCCTTGCACATTTCTATTGGGTTAATACTACTACAGTGTGTTTTACATATGGTATGAGGTTTTTATGCTGGAATCCAGTGTTTTCCGTTCTCCAAATGTAATTCTTCTAATGTAAACTAAAAGGCCCTATTTGGTCTCATCTGTCTACTCATCTGTCCCAGTAGCCTTCTGACTTGTCTAGGTGATTTTTAGGAAACTGCGGATAGGCAGCAATGTTGTTTATGAAGAGCAGTGGCTTTCTCTATGCAGTCCTTACACACCATTATTGTTTGGTGTCTTCCTGATGGTGGACTCATGAACATTAGCTGATGTGAGCGCTTTGTTGCTTAGAGGTTACCTTTGGTTACTTTGTAATCTTGTGGACTATTATACAATTTGGTCTTGGTGTGATTAGTGTTGGTTGGCCACTCCTAGTCTCAAATTTCCTCTATATGTACACAATCTGTGTGATTACGGAGTGCTAGCATTCAATCTCAGCGGAGATGGTTTTGTAACTTTTTCTAGCTTAATGAGCATCAACAACTTCTTCCTTTTTGAGGAACCCTCAAATCTTCTTTGCTGGTGCCCTGATACACTTCCACAAACGTACGATCTGTTGTGAAGATCAGAATTGGATAGATCCCTGTTTTTTAAATGAACCGGGACGTTGACTAACCTCCTAGTCATCCCATTGATTGAAAACCCCTAACTCTAATTTCACCTTCAAATGAACTGCCAATCCTAAAGGTTTACATACTTTTGTCACTCACAGATGTGATATTAGATCATTTTCCTTAAAGTATCAAGTCTAATATTTTGACTCATTAGTATAACGTGAAGTTCACACGGCTTATTGCCACCGTAATTGCGGGGACGGATTTCGCCCCGCAATTACGCCGGCTCTGTGAGCGGGGGCGGGGTGGCCGGCTGCTCGCTGACCCCCATAGACATCCATTGACCACGGCGCGTATCCCGCCGGGATAATGTGCATGTCACGAGCGGGGAGAGGACACGGAATTCATAGTTCTCTATGAGAACTATGGATTACCGTAATGACCGTGACGGATTTCAGCCGTATTGGAGCGCAATACGGCTGAAATCCGTTCCCAAATAAGCCGTGTGACCGAGGCCTAAATTTGGTCTCTCAATTTACTTTTAGGACTTATGTAAACATGATCTAGCTTTAGGCCATATTTATGCAGAAATATAGATCATTCACAAGCCTTTAAGCACCACTGCATGTGGGACAGTAATGCTGATATCATTGCTGCTTAACATGCGATCTCTCTATCATTGAATGCACCTACACTACTTCCAACAGGTGTTTGCCATTATTAGAATAATAAATGTATCAATAATTATAGATAATATGTTCTTCATTAACTAAAGATGTGGCCTTTACAGCAAGATATGCTGATTTTCCAGCCATAATATACTAAGGTTCCAGCAATACATAGGTCTCCTCTCTTCTCGCCACCGGCAGTATATGGAGCTATTAGTAGCTGAATTGGTGCCATAAACCACCAGTACTCCCTTTGCTGGTAATGTGTAGCAGTAATTGCTCATTCAGGTGCTTTATTGCAGCAACTTGCAGTTGCTGATGGTTTCATTATGCTACTACAGTAGCCATAGAGAATAATAACCCAAAGGTAAGTCACATTTGGTTGATGAAATATTGGACTGTCTCCATGAAAATGTTTAGTTTTTGCCCAAAGATGGAAGAGAATAGAAACTATTTTCATAGTAATGCAGCATTAATACTGATAGTGAACAACATTGCATGTATATTTGCTATATCGGGTTTGCATGTGCAATATATTCATTAAGTGCAATCTTCATTGCAATAATCTTAACGGCACAGAGATAAGAGATAACACACTGAAGGAGAAAATACATACCTTAAACACACTATGCCATTTAACCACTTAGTTTCTGCACCTCATTAATTCTGTCAGCCGGGCCACCCCCTCACTATGCCTGCTATATAGTTTTGCAATAAAGACAAAAAGGCCTAGCGCTTTCCTTGCCACGCTCCATAGACCCTTTGGTATTAGGGATTCTAATCTATAGATCCAGTATGCTTCCCCTTGTAGGAGCCTGGATCTACAGTGGCTATCGTCACTAATCACTACCTCTTCTAGAATGCACCACCTCAGCTCATTGATCTGTTGTCTTTTATCACAAAAATGCTGTGCTACCGTTGTTTCTCCGTAGGCTTTTCTTTCTTTCTATCAGCTCCTTGTATTTGAATAGAAAAAGTACAAATAGCTGACCTGTGTTCATTAAGGGAACCTGTCGCATAGATTATCCCCCCATGCAGAGGACCGCACTAAGCTAGTGTCAGACCTGCTGTACCCAGCACTGTGTCCCCATAATCTGTAAGATGCTGTAGTTTAGGAGCAATTACCCCTCCAAGCTTATTCATGAGCAGGTGTTAGCCCTGCTCACAAAAGGCTAGCCCCGCCCACTTGAGTTATTCACCTGTTTCTACCTATTCAAAGTAATAGGTTTATCAGTTGATGTGGACGGGGCTAGTCTCGGGTGGTTTGAAAAAACTGACACTTTTCATGACACTTTTCTGGCTGAAAACTGCAGATTTGAGCACTAAATACTCGAAAATTACAGCATCTTACAGAATAAGGACCTGCGCTGGAAACAGCATGTCTGTCACTACCTTGTTCTGTCCTCGGCAAGGAGGGCATAAACTATGTGACAGGTTCTCTTTAAGTCTTATTTTAATTACTCTACTGATCTGGCCCACGTATGTTTTACCACAGGGACATTTGCTATTACACATGTAGAATCCCCGTTAAGTGCTATACCCTGTGTATGGTGAAACATGCTTTGGCCCTTAATTGCTGTACGCAAGGGAATGTTCCACTGCGTTTTGTGCTCAATTTCATTTGATGCGTTTTTTCTGGGGTCTACTGTTGGATCTCACCACCATATCTCCTATTGATCTACCTCTCTTAAATACGCATCTTGGTTTTAATTTAAAAAGATTTCCATATGGAGTGTTTATCATAGGTATTTACAAACGTAAATCTGTTATCTATTTTTTTATTCCTTGGTTTCAATAGCATCTCTTTATCTAGTTTACCGATTTCTATCCCTATTTTCATAAAATCTTCCTCTTTATATCCCCTTGTCAAGAATTTTGTAACTAATTTTAACATCTGCTGCTGATACAAGTCATTATCCGAGCAGATGCGCCTTGCTCTAATAAACTGTCCCCTCGGTATACCCTGAAATACCTGCAGGGCATGGTAACTCATCCTGTGTAGCGCATTATTTCTGTCAGTAGGTTTTGAAAATAACAAGGTGTTAAATTTTAGATTTTGGGTCCTTTTTGTTATCTCAACATCTACAAATTGGATTTTAGTTTGATTTTTTTCTTCAAAGGAAATTAAGGGATGACATTTGTTGATATATTCCAAAAAATCATCAAGATAATTTTCATTTCCTCTCCACAAGACAAATACGTCCTCAACGTATCTTTGCCACATTATAATTTTGTCCTCAAAGGTTGAACTTTGTACAGATGTATCCTCAAAGTATGACTTTTAAAGGTTAGCTAAACTAGGTGCAGCTGAGGACCCCATTCCCCTGTAGGGACAAAAAGTAAGATTCCCCAAATCTGAGGTAGTTCTTTTTTAACATTAATTCTAACAGTGTCATCAGAAATGAGATATGTGTGTTAGATAGAGATGGATCGGAAGACAATGCTGCTTGTACTGCGGTGTAACCTCCGTCATAGGGAATATTGGTATAAAGGCTTTTCATGTCTAGAGTACATAACCATGTTGTATCTGCAGGGGCAGTATCCTGAAGTATTTTTTAAAAATTGTTGTGTATCCTTTAGACATCTAGGTTTATTTTTTTAATGATTTTTTTTGCAAAAAAAAAATCAATGTATGATGCCAAGGGTTCCAACAACAAGCTGACTCTGGACACTATATGTCTACAGTGTGGGCTAGTCATTGCTTTGTGGATCTTAGGAACCAAATATATAATGGGGATACGTGGATTTTGTACTATCAGAGCATTTTTTATGCTCTGTGTGATTTAACTCCATGTGGAGTGCCTCCTCTGACATTTCATCTGATTCTTTTATATTCTGTAGATCACTCTGCAGCCTCTGATATACAGCGCTATCATTTACCTGAGTCTGACGTTTCATCTAAGATTCTTTTATACTCTGTAAGTGGATCACTTTGCAGCCTATGATCAGATCAAAGTCTTATTAAGAAAGCAGATAAAGGGGGAGCGACTGTTGTCATAAACATTATATCCTAGAGGCGGAGACTCAGGTAAATGATAGCGCTGTATATCAGAGGTTGCAGAGTGATCTACAGAGTATAAAAGAATCAGATGAAATGTCTGTGTGATTAACTCCATGTGGAGTGCCTCCTCTGAGCATAAAAAATGCTCTGAAAACAAAATCCATGTATCCCCATTATATATTTTGTTCCTAAGATCCACAAAGCAATGACTAGCCGACCTTGTAGACCTATAGTGTCCGGAGTAAGCTTGTTGTTGGAACCCTTGGTTCCAACATACATTCATGGGTTTTTGCAAAAAAAAAAATCGTACAAAAAAGCAGATGTCTAAAGGATGCAACAATTTTTACATATGTCAGGATACTGCCCCTGCAGATACATCATAATTATGTACTCAAGACATGAAAAGCCTTTATACCAATATTACCTATGAAGGAGATTACACTGCAGTACAAGAAGCATTGTCTTCCAATCTATCTCTAACTCAAATACCTAATTTCTGATTACACTGTTAGAATTAGTGTTAAAAAAATAACTACTTCAAGTTTGGGGAATCGTACTTTTTGCAGCTACATGGGACCTCGATGGGGTCCACAGTTGCATAATAGCTAATAGCTAACCTGTGTATGTCATACATTTGTCAAGGTTCAACCTTTGAGGACAAAATTATAACATGGCCAAGATACGTCGATGATGTCTTTGTCTTGGGAGAGGAAATGAAAATAATCTCTATGAATTTTTGGAATAAATCAACAAATGTCATCCCTTAATTTCCTTTTCATTAACAAAAGATCAAGCTAAAATCCAGTTTTTAGATGTTGAGATAACAAAGGGACCAAAACTATCTAAATTTAACACCTTGTTATTTTCAAAACCTACTAAGAGAAATAATGGGCCACACAGGATGAGTTACCATGCCGTGCAGGTATTTCGGGGTATACCGAGGGGACAATTAGAGCAAGGGGCATCTGCTTGGATGATGATTTGTATCATTAGCCAAAGTTAAAATTTGTTACAAAATTCTCGACAAGGTGATATAAAAGGGGAAGATCTTCTGAAAATAGGGATAGAAATCGGTAAACCAGATAGGGAGATGCTATTGAAAAAAAGGAATAAAAAATAGAGAACAGATTTAAGTTTGTGACTACCTATGATAAACACTCCATGCTTATAAAAGAGCAATTAATCACCATTGGCCAATATTACAAAGCGATCCAAAATATGGAAATCTTTTTAAAACAAAACCAAGATGCGTATTTGAGATGTAGTTTAATAGGAGATATGTTGGTGAGATCCAACATAAGACTCAGGAAAAAAAAACGCATCAAACGAAATTGAGCACGAAACGCAGTGGAACATTCCCCTGCGCTCATGCCAAAATTGTACGACAATTAAGGGCCCAAGCATATTTCACCCTACACAGGGGACAGAAATTAAAATACGGGGATTCCACACGTGTAATAACTAAAATGTTTTTTATATGTTTAAATATCCCTGTGGTAAAATATATGTGACCAGTAGAGCAATTAAAATAAGACTTAGGCCTCGTTCACACGGCTTTGTGGCACGGATTTCAGCCGCATTGCGCGCTGTACTGCCCTGAGAACTGTGGATTCCGCCTCTCCTCCCCGCTCGGCGAATACGCCGAGCGGGGAGAAAGTGACATGCACATTATCCCGGCGGGATACGCGCCGTGGATAATGGATGTCTATGGGGCTGGCGAGCTGCCGGCCCCGCCCCGTACACACGCCGCAATTGCGGGAGAAATCCGTCACGCAATTGCGGCGTCAATAAGCCGTGTGAACCTTGCCTTAATTAGCACAGGTCAGCTATTTGTACTTTTTCTAATCAAATACAACGAGTTAATAGGAAGAAAGAAAAGGCCTACAGAGGAGAAACGGGAAAAGGCACGGCTTTTCTTGAAAAAGGGCACCAGATAAATTTGAGTAAAGGTAGTGTTTAGTGATGACCAACCAATGCAGTTTCCAAAGGCTCCTACACAGGGAAGCAGACGGGGATCTAAAAAATTTGATTCCCTAATCCCAAAAAGGGTTTTTCAACAAAAGTTTTAATCAAAAGATGTTTTTCAAAAATTAATTTAGTTTCGGGAAATTTAAAATTGTTGAATAGATTTAAGATATGCAAATAAAAGGGTACTAAATAAAGGGGAAAAAAACCAAGATATGCATAGCGCATGCTTGGGAAAGGAGGTATCCACCTCCGAAACATCGCACCGGGGGCCCCCGAAAGGGGAAATTTTTCCATGGAAAGCGGGAAAGGGAAAGCGTTGGTTCTAAGGTTAAAATAGATATTTTATATATATTATATTTATATTTATATTTTTAAAATTTTTTAAATATATTTATATATAAATATATAATATAATTTAAATTAAAATTTTTAGGGGGGGAAAAAAGAAAAAGGTGGAACCGGCCACATGGGTACCCGGGTTTTTCCCAAATGTTTGCGGGGCAGGGAGACCCCAAGGAAAATTTTACTTTTTTTATTTTTTAAAAAAGGCTACCAGTGCCCTTTAAACGGGTCGCGGGAAATAGAAAAGATAAAATGTCATGCTTTGAACCCCCCAGACCCCCCTGAACAAAAAGTGGTAGCCTGAAGTGGCTGGAAGACCCAAGTCTGTGAGCACCCCGGATGTTACTTTGCAGTAAAAATAGGGGTATTTCTTTAAAAATTGTTTTTAGAGCACAAAATTGATACGGGGACAAAAAAAAAAAATTACCTGACCTAAAAATTCACAACATACTTTAGTAGCCAAAAAAAAACCAAACTTTTTAAATTTTAAAAGAAAAGGGTAAACCATATATCAAAAAGGGGGAAAAAAAAAAATTTGTCTAAATAGATTAAACAAAATTTACAAATAAATTGAAGTTTTAAAAAAATTGGAATGTTAAATGCTTTTTTAAAATTTAATATACGGTCGGGTATATGAAAAGGGAAAGCAAAAAATGAATTTTGGACATAAAACATTTAGCCCCAAATCGAAAAACAAAAAGCATAAATTTTTTTGGAGGATAAAAATCCCAAGAAACAAGGCCCAAAGGGGGGCCACTTTTTAAAGGGCTTCATTTACCCTTTTTTCCCCAAAAAAAAGGGACCATGCTTATTTTAAATTTTTTTGCTCCAAAAAGAAGAGGTAAACAATTTTTTTGTAGGGGTTTTTCTTATTTTTCCTTTAAACAAGAATTCAAATTTAGGCCTCTTTTAAACCCCGGCTTATTTGGGCAGGGGTTTTGGCGCCTTTACTCCGCGCCGGATTTGCGTTCATTTACGGCGCCAACCCGGGTACTTTTAAATTAGGTAACCCTGTCTCATAGGAACAGTGGAACCCCGTCGTTTTCCCCCCCGCTCGGCAAATCCCCCGCGGGGGGGAAAGAAAGTGACATGACTTTAAATTTACGGCGCGGCGCGCCGAAAACAATGCATTTTTCTAGGGGGCCGGAAGCGGGCCCCCGCCGGGGGCCCTCCCCCCCCCCCGGCCCCCGCCCCCCCCCCCCCTTTTTCAGGCGGATTTGTGAGCTCAAAACGGCTCACAAATCCGTGGGAAAATAACCGTGTGAACACGGCCTTATTTTTTTGAAAAAAAAAAACCATGTTTTTAATATCCCTTTTTGTGATTTCTTTTTACAAAACATCAGCATAAGCACCCAAACTGATTTTGCATAAAAAAAAAAGTACAAACGTTTTTAATTTTGGGAAAAATCGGGGTGGGAATTTTTTATCTGTTGATATGAGTTTCACCCTCTTGCCCTTTTACCTTTTGTGATGAAAGGAAAGGTGCACCTTCTTAATGATAGAAAAAAACGTGGGCATGTGTGAAAAAAAAAGTGTTTGCAATTTTTATTTGAACCTTTTTTTTGGGGGAAGTCCCTAAAAAAAACCCTAAAAAGTGAAGGCAGTTTTTTCCCTGCAAAAGGCCTGGAACACATTTTGGGTTTCAGAACTTCCTTGCGAGCTGTAGAAAAACTCATCTGAAACCAAATGATATTAAAGCTTTTCTGAAAAGCCCATGGGAAAAGGTTTGGGTCAGCCTGCCTTTCTTTATACATTTATATAACATATGGAGTATTAAATTTTTAGGGCGGGCTAATTTCCCCCCCCCTGAGCAGGTTAAAATTTTTAATCCCGGGAACTATAAAAAAAAAGCTGTTCTAAGATACCTAAAATTTTATTGAAAAGGGTTTTTAAAAACACATAACACTTTTTGGGTTTTTAAACAGAATCTCACAAAAGTGAGAAATTCCTCATGGCAAAAAAAGTAACACCCAGTGGCAAAAAGGGAAAAGCACAGAAAAGGGCCCAAAAAAGTTCTCAAAGAAAAAAACACCCCTGGCGATTTCAGAGACATGGTTCCTTACGTAGCCCCGGGCCCCTAAGGAGATGTGGGGTTGGGAAACGTGCCAGTGTTTTTTTCCCTTTAGGACTTGTCTTTTTCTGTGTTTAAACTTTCACCCCAATGGATGTTAAATGTTTCCCCTGAAAAAATTTTAAATTTTTTTTTACATTTGACCCTGTGGAGGTGAAGCGGGAAATTTTCTTTCCCAACTTATAGATCAAAATTCAGGGGAGCAATGAAATAGCAAAAATTTAAAAAAAAAAAAAAAAAAAAAAATATTTTTTTATATATACTTTATAAAATTTATATATTTATATTTATATAATTATACATAAAACACATGCACAAAAGGAGAAAAAAGGGGGCCCCAAAAAATGGGAAAGTGCGTTTGGGGTTAGAACTATACATTGAGTATTTGATCTACCCACCAAATTTTAGGTTTCGCTTTTTTTTGGGGGGGTTAAAAAGGGGGGGGGGACAAAATCCCCATATTAGCATACAGGGCTTTTACTTTTTGCCGTAGGGCCCTTGGGAAAGGGCTGCCGATGTTCCCCTAGGCGGGGCCCCCCGCCCAAACAGAAATGGAGGAAAAAAAAGATGGTGGGGAACCCGGGCCCCATTGTATCCAAAGGAAAAGCCCAAAGATGCAGGCAGGGGACCAGAAAATTACTTTATTATTCTAAAAAGGCTAGGGGGAAAACCTCCCCGCCATTTAAAAAACAATTTAAAAGCAAGTTTAAAAAACCCCCTTTTATTTTTATACAAAAATCTATCCCCCGATATTGGGATTTGAATGTATCCCGAACCAAGCTCAATAATGATCGAAATATTCTGAAAATTTTTAATTAAGTGTTTGCGGGGTTTTTTTCCCAGAGAATAAAATACTTTGAATTTGTAAACGCCACCTGCCGGGGATAAAGGGGGGAAATGAATGGGGGGGGAAGGGAGCCCCCCAGGGTTTTCAAAAAACTTAAATTTAAAGGGGGGCTTCGAGGGAAAAACCCACATATATCCACAAAAAAAATTTTCATGCAATATATAAAACTTTTTAAAAAATTTATAACAACCCTTTTTTTTTGTATGGAACAGGACCCCTTGAAAATATTCCCCAGTTTATCCAACATCTAAACAATAATACCATGGGTTGTCCTTTAAAGCTAACTAAACATCCCGAAAAAATAGAATTCCTTTGGGTTTTTCAAAAAAATTCCCTAAAAATGGAAAAATTTTAAAACCCCAACCACCTATTTTAAAATTTTTTATATTAATTCATATTAATTTTGACGCGCCCTACCGTCCATGGCTCAATAATGTTTTTATGGTCGTTCCCAAAAAACTGGGAAAAGGGAAAATGTACCCATGACCGGACCCTTTTTGAATTTAATCAAAAAATAATAGAAAAAAGATTTTAGGAAAAAAAAGTATCCCGACAAGTTTTCTTTCAGGATGCCCAAAAAATTTGAGGGCCCGCAATTTAAACCCAAAAAAGAATGTATAGAAACAAAGAAAAAGGGCCCCCAAAAAAGGGAAACCCCAAAAAAACAATTTTGCCTTAAAGGTTTCAATTCGGCCCAAAAAAAAAATTAGGGAAATTCTTCAAAAATACTGGTATCTGTTTTAAAAAAGGGGTTCATTCCTTGGCCCAAAATTTTTCCCGAAAATCCTAGGGCCCTTTCTTTAGAAGAGCCCCCAAACCCAAAGAATTTTGAATGCACCCCCGCAGAACCGAACAAAACAACAAAAAAAAAAAAATATTTCTCCTTTTGTGGATAGGGCCCGGTTAAATTTCCTCTGCGGCCCCCTGGCCCAGTGCATGTGCTGTTTAAAAAAAAAAACGTGAAACCCGGGGAAAAATTATTTCAAATTATTCTAATGATAGTTTTTCTTTGGGGAAAAATCAAACTAAAATGTATGAGCAGTTTGTCATTATGTTCCCGATTTCGGGATGTGGCCCAAAAAATATGTGGGGAGAAAACCCCCATTTCCCAAATCCACATAAATTGGGAAAAAGGCCCTCGGCAGTACCAACCGAAAGGGGAAAAATGAAAAAAATGTAAACCAAAAAAAAGCCCAAGGGGCTACTGAACAAAACTTTTTAAAAGGGATTTAGGATACAGCCGTTGATAACCCAACCTGAACACCAAATCCAAATAAATTTCCCCTATGAGGGGGAAAAAAGAGATGTAAATTTGGGAAAAACTTTCAAAACTGGGGACTTACACCCCTGTGGCTAAATGAAAACCATAGAAATTTATCCCTTAAAAAGAGGCAGGGAAAATTTCAAGGGGTTTTTAAATATAAAATTTCTTCTTTTCTAAAATAAACTAATATAATAAAGATTTTTTAAAACCCAACCCCCCATTTTTTCACCCGCCCCTTTAAGTAGGGTTTAAAAAGAATATAAATTTTGCACACATTAGACAAAAACCCCAAATTTTTAAGGGGGGACCATGCACCAATTTCACACCCGAATTTATAATAAAAAAGGGAAAACCAACCCCTTTACCTTTTTCTAACCCTTTTTTTATTTTGAAAATATTTGTCGAAAAAAATTAAAATGTTTTGGCCCAAAAATATAAATTTGCAAATTACTTTCCCCAAAATCACAGCAATGCATGATTTAGAACTCAAATATAACAAAAAAACAAAAATGGTAAAAAAGAAAAAGTACCGCTTGTAATTTAACTATTAAAATAAAAAAGGAAACCCAAAAGATGAACACTATTTAAACTTCAAGGGCCATTACTGTTATGAACATAAATGGGAAACCCTTTAAGGATAAGAAGACACATAGCACTTTTCCCAAACCCCTTTTTTTGGACTTTTTTTAAAAATCGAAAATGTTTAAATTAAAAAGTAAGCCAAAAAAAAAAAATTTTCCAAATTTTGTTCAAAAATTTCAAATAATTTTCTGAAAAATTTGAACTTAAGAAATAACAAAATAAACAAAATTACCTAAAAAAAAGGGGGAAGAGAACTAAAATAATTTAAACATAGAAAAAAAAAAAAATTAACCCTTGGGGAGGGAAAACCCCCGAAAAAGGGAAATGACGGGCCCTTTAGGACCATGTTTCATCCTTTCTTCATTTCCCTCCCTGGGGCTTGTGTTTGGAGATGGGGACTGGCCAACCCTGAATTTCACCAACTTAGTCTCCCTTTTTTTAAATTTGTTTTATGTTCCCATTTTAAAAATGTTTTTCTGCATTTGTACCTTTAGAATGTTTTTGGGAAAAAGATTAAAGTAAATCCCTTCAATTCCCCCGAGGAGGCTTTGATAAACGCGAAACACGTCCCGGGGGTTTTTTTTCTTTTTAAAAAGTTTTAGATTGGCTGAGGGTTTTCCCCCCCTAAAACCTTTTTTGAATAATAAAGTAATTTTCCCGGATCCCCGCCCCGCATCAATTTGGGATTTTCCCGGAAAACACATTGCGCCGGGTTTCCAATCATCTTCTTTTTTCCCCCACTAAAATATTACTAGATTAAAAAATATAATAAAATAAAATTATATATAATAAAATTTTTATATATTATATCTATTTATTATATTTATATATTTTCTAATTTTGCCTTAGAACCAACGCTTTTTTTGGGCCCCCCGCTCCATGGGCATTACGCCCTAACCCGGCTCCCCAGGTGCGATGTTTTTGGGGTGGGGTACCTCCTTTCCCAAGCATGGCCTAAAGCTTTTCTTGGGCTTCTCTTTGAGTACCTTTATTTGCATATTTATTTAAATTCAACGTTAAATCCTGGGGTACGCTAAATTAAATTTTCAAAAAACCTCTTCGATTAAAACTTTTGTTGAAAAACCCCTTTTTGGGATTAGGGGAAAACTAAAACCAAAAAATCCAGTCTAAAAAATTAAAACACAGTGTTTATCCCCCTATTTTTTTGTTGGTGGGAAAAACTAATAGTCCAAAGCCGCTTTTCTTTTTTTTTGTCACCCCTTACCCACCCGGTTTTCAAGAGATTAAAACCCGTTGCAGCTCTTTATTGTTTCAAGTAAAATTACCCTATTTATTTTCCCTGGAAAATTTAAGGGATATGGGAAATCGTAGCACATAGCACTCTTTTTAAAAGGGGGCTAAAAAGGTTTTTTTAAACTTTGGACTTAATGTTTCCATCTGTGAGTTAAAAAACAGGATGAGCCCAAATGTAGTGACAAAAAACAAAACCTTTTTTAAATTTTAAAAAATTATACTTTCACAGGATTAAAAGGAGTCTTTTTTGGGGGAAAACCTATGACAAAGGGTTTTTACTTTGTTTTTTTCCCCAAAGAGCCTTGGGGGCCTTTAAATGTTCCCCGTTAGGGAAAAAAGGGATACTCGCCCTTTTTGTTTAGAAAACCCCAAACTGTGACAAGAAACCGGCCCTTTGGGTTTTTGAAGGCGTAAGGGGAGAACCCGCCCGTGAAAATTTTTTACTACCTTGTTTGTTTAAAGTTTTTCCAAAAGAAGGGTATTTTTGTCACACAGTGCAGGTTTTGAAGCATAAAAGGGAGGGTTACAGGCCTTAAAAATGCGGGGGGGTAGAATAAGATCTCAATTACGCCCCTTTTCGGGGGGCCGGCAAACCCGCCGGCCCCCTAGGAAATCACTACTCGCCGGGGGCTAAGAAAGTGATAATTTGACATTCAAATTTTCTTTATTTTATTAAATTTTACGAGGGGGGGGGAGAGGGGGGCGTAATCCTAGTTTTTCTGTGAGAAATGTGGATTACCGTAGTGATTGGGGCCAATTTTTTCTCATATTTAAGACAGTACGCTCACCCAAAACGTGGGAAAAATTTAATTCCCCAAAATAACCGTTGTGAAAAATACCCCCAAAATGTTTTTTTGACGCTATAGTAGTTTGTAAATGTCCTTTAAATACATAGGCCTCTGTACTGGCAAACTCAAAATTTTATTTCACCTTTATTAGGCATTTTTACCCCCAAATAGCATTGTATTTGTTGTCTTACCTTTATTATCCTTCAGAATTTTTAGCTATTTAAGAGCCATTCATGTTGGTTTGTAAAAATGGACTTATTGGGTTTGTCCCCAAAAAGGGCCAAAAAAAAAAATTTAAAAAAACCGATTGTTTTGGCCCCCCAGTTTTGGGCCCCAACTACATTATTTCTAGCTTTTTTTTTTTGTCATGGAAAAAAAGGAAAAAATAAAAAATAAGAAGGCCCCGATCCCTTTAAAAATAAAAAACTTTTTTGGGGGTTCACATGACGTATTATGGAGTGCACAGGTTATGCATTCGTTGCACTGTTGAAATTTTCAATTTTCTTGCCAATTGATTATAAGTGCCAAAAAAGAAATTACATGTCAAATTCTTTTTTCGACCCATACAAAAGGAAAGGGACTGAAAAAACTGGGCCCTAAAATCATTTTTCTAAAAAAATGGGTGATTTATTTTTTCCCGCACTCAATGTTTTTTTCATTACAATTGTTTTTAAAACCCTAATTTTTTGGGAGGTCTTTGGCCCCAAAACGATAGGAAATTAAAGCACACTAATACGTTGTGTAAATATACCCCGTGGCAGACCCTATTGACTGCACTGATGTCTGTCAGATTTCCAGAGTGGTGTCGGTCATTTAAATTAAAAAAATAGCGCTGTATACTTGTCTATTTTTTTCCATACGTTTTTTTTCAAGGGAAACCCGCGATGGGGGGTTTCCCAGCAGAAAAAATTTTGACAAAAGAGGGGAAACCCGGGCCTGACCCAAAAAATCTTTTTTTTTCACTTTGATGATTTTTTGTGCTAATCCCCGTGACCCCCTGTGATTGCTCAAAAATCTATCATGGCTCAAAATGCTTCTTGCAAGCCAACCTATCTTTTCACTTGAAAAATAAACACAATTAGTAATTTCAATTTTTAAAACAAAAAAGGTTCCCGAAAAAAAGGGAAAGATTTGTTTTTGTTCCTGGCCCCAAATTTTTTTTTACAGTAAGGGTATGTCTCACACCCCAGGTTTTCCAAACCCCAAAATTTTCCCCGGCCGTTTTAATATTTAAAAACCCCTGGGAAAAACCAAAGGAAAAAAAGTTCACAAAGAACCCCAAAACAAAAAAAAAGGGCCTGTTTTGGGCTACACAAAGGGGGTTTTTTGGGAAAGGGGGGTTTTGGAAAAAAGGGTTTAAAATGTGCCAAAGTCCAGCAGAAAATTTACTATTTTAAAAGTCTAACCCCCCTGTGTTTTTTGGATGGGTTTTGCTGGAAAAAACCCCGAAACCCCGTTTTTAAAAAAAAGGCATATAGGGGCCCCCCTATTTAAAAACTTGAAAAGGGACCTGGGAAAAACGCCCCCCAAAAAATAGGCAAAAAAACCCAAAAAAAAATTAAAAAAAACCCAAAAACAGTGGGAAATTCAAATATGGGCCCTTTAAACAATTTGCTAGATCATTGCCTTTATATACTGTATGCATTTGTCATATAATACAAAAGCTAGATAAAATATGTGGCGATGAGTCACAACATTTTTAATCTCCTGTATTTGAATATGCTATGGTGTATACACTTGAGGGCAACCTTAAGGGTATGTGCAGACAGCATCTTAGATACGTTTTTGCAATATGCAAAACGTATTGCATCAAACACCAAGTGTGGTATGTATTTGAATGTTTGACATATCCCTATAGTTTCTATTGGCTTTTCAATGCAAGAAACGGATCAATTCTTTGAACGCATCCGTTTTACACAATGCAAAAATGTATGTAAAACACGTATCATCTGAATGACGATACATATTTTACATTGAAATTAATGTATTCACACTTGAACATTGTTAAATACATTTTGGGGTCCGTTTTTCGGTACATAAAACAAACCCAAAAACTTATTTACCAAACGCTGTGTGAACATACATGTTTTAGATACATTTTTGTGGGACAATGTTAAATAGACTATGAATTACCCACAAATGTTTATTTTTAACCTTGGAAGGGCTGTCCACTTGTTTTTACAATTGTTTTCAGCTATTTCTGCATAAAAAATATATATATTCACTTTTGCATTCATCACTGTTAACGCAATGAATTGCAGAGGAGCCCAGTTTCCATATCCAAGGTTTGCATGTATCCAAGATACGAGTCACTGCGGCAATATTATGTGTTTGTACAGTATACCCAAATACAATTATATCCTGGATCATTATACAATACATTTGTATGTGTAAACCAATAAAGGATTCATTAGTGTCCTAATTTTGTTGTGACTTATAGAAGCTGAGAAGACCCCAAAATACTGGAATGAGAAGGCCAAGGAAACTTTGACAGCAGCGCTGAATTTAAATCCGAATGTTAACAAAGCCAAGAATCTCATTATGTTTTTAGGAGATGGTAAGTTATCACACAAATCAGTGTGTACAATGCTTGGGTTCTCCACAGTTTTAGAATATGGTTTTAAATGTCTTAAAGGAGTTGTCTCATTACAAGCTTTCAGCCCACTTCAATGCTTCTGGCAGCAAAGCATTTTTGAATTGAGGGGCGTGCTTCTTGTCTGCCTCTTCTCCTCCCTCTTCCCCCCTCCCCTCAGCACACATAAAGCTCACCTCCATAACTTCTATACAGCAGGGGGGAGGGCGAGGGGGTTTGCTGCCAGAGTTAACCCTGTTTGTGCCTGCCTAGGTCTGCTGCAGGCTCTTGCTGCTAGATCAGCTGTATTGTCAGCTCCACAGAGACAGCAGAGAGAGGGCTGATCTATGAGTGTGGAGAGGTCTGTGAAGCTGTGTATGCTAAAAGCAGAGCAGAGGGATGTGTTTCTATACCCCCTGCGTAGCATACAAATCTCCACATCTCCAGCAACAAACAAATACTGTCAGAACAGACACAGGGCAGCTGTGAAGTGTTACTATACTCAGGATGTGTCACTAATACAGCAGAGCATGAAGCGTTCACAAGCCTCCCTGATCTGTTCTATTAGTATAGTCACAGCTCCACAGACACATCATGATTATAGTAACACACAGGGTCACTGCTATCACATTGATCAGCCTCACCTCTGCTCTCCTCAATCTGTGTAGAGAACAGGAGGAAGAAGGCACACACAGGGTTAATCCAGGCAGTACAGACACAGAAGCCAGAGCCCTCCCCCTCCCTCCACTACAGAAGCATTCTGTGCAGGAGGGGCTCTGTGCTCAGACCTGTATTCTGAAGGTGATGAGTCATCAGACCTGACAGACAGTGAGATAAAGATCAACAGGTCCGCTGCTATAGAGATTTGAGAAGCTGATGTACTACTACTAACAGGGATAACTCAAAATCAGTAGGACATTTGTAATGAACATATATTGCAAAGCTGCTTGTTTTTTAAAGATCTTTTAATTAAAACCCAATCATTGTAGCGAGACAACCCCTTTAAGAGGGTACATTGCCAATTACTAGAATTAGAAAAGGGGACTGGTACTATACAATCTGTATTGTAATCTGGAATGCTTTTTCATATCAACTTTCACCATTTGGCTGATGCCCCATAATTTTCACAATAGCCACCATAGCTTTTCTAATGTATATGACTATCTTTTGCTGATCGACACAAATGCTGAGGAGTCTGTGAGCCCCTTACAAAGTTCTCACCTTTCTCTGTTCACTGTTACATTGATGATATGTAATTAATTTCCTCTCCTACTAGGTTTTCCCCTATCAATATATAGGACCTGTTTGATTTTCGCTTCCTGAAAACCTGGGTTGTTTTCTCCGTCTCCGCTCACTGTATATGGATGTCTATATGTGCCTTCTGTAGTTATCTAGAACAATGAAACAAAGGAGTGGCAGTGTAGAGAGAGCAGGCACAGCCAGCAGCTGTTTACTGTCCCATCTATGTTCACTTCAGCATGACTGCTAGCTAGGTGAAAGAGCTGCACAGACTCTAAAGCAGCAGAACAGCAGGAAGTATAGCTAAAAATAATTTCCATTACGCATTTTCTGCTTGGACACCTCACTTCCCCTTTTTAATGTAAAATAAAAAAAAAAAAATGTTTATCAATCAAGATATTTATGTGCCCATGAACAACCCTTTCTCAAATACAGGAGATCAGTTGTTATCGCCAACATGAGTACATTATTTTACACATACGAATGGCTGACCATGTAATTCTTGGATGTGTCAGGTCTTATTTAGCTCACTGAGAGGAAGTCATGAGTGATCCATGATGACCATATTCCCTAATAGGGTTTAGGGCACATAGGGCCACACATGTATGAAAACTGACTAGGTCTAAAACTCACTTTGTTGCCCACAGCAGCCAATTAGAGCACCCCTTTCATTTTTCCAGAGCACTATATGAAATGACATGGGCACTTTTATTGGTTGCTATGGGCAACGAAGTGAGTTTTAGTTTTCATACATGTGGCCCATAGTGTTTGTATTTGAGACAACGCATTTAGTACATAAATACAGTATTTCCATTTAAACTGTGACAGCTAGTGTTGATTGAACTGCTCTAGAAAAGTTAAGTTCTAGTAGAACGTCTCAAATTTTTAGAACTAGAACCGAACATTTTACTGTTCATTCGAGTCTAGTTCAACACGCCATTTTCAGTTTTGTTTTCAGCTGCTTCTGCACTTTTGACGGCCATCCAATCAGTGCATAGCACAGAGAAGTGTAAACAGTGTCATCGCTGAGGTGTAGGGCTCTCATTGACTGCTAAAATAACAGGACCATGTTATATATATTTCACTGTATTGCCTTGTGAACGCCATTTTCAGCTCACACTCTGTACTGTACAGACTGCTCTTAGGTAGATAGCATTTTCCTCTCCATAGACATCAATAGTTAGGGAGTTTGGTATTGCTGGCTGTATCTTTCCTACACCCAGAAGTTGTTAGTTGGTGACATTTGCAGTCTCACATAATGCCTAATTCTCGTATACATGGATATATATTATATAGAGTGCTTGGATATGCTAAATCATACTCAATGCCCAAAAGTTCTGTTTCTTGCAGTTTTGGGGGTTCAGTAATTGTATAATGCACCTTCTCCAAATATCCTATGTGTCAAAGGGGCTTTTGGGCCTCCTCAGGATACAGGGCTCTGTAGCAGCTGCTACCGCTGCACCTCCTATAGCTACACCCCTGCTTATAAGCTGTCCTAATCTTTTTCAGGTAGCCATTGAAAGGAATGAAGTATTTTAGCCTCTCAATTTTTTTCGGTCACTCTTAGAGCCAAGTCGTTCCATGTATCCAGTTTACTGTTATGGATGGTAATTACAGCTTCTCCTCACCTGTATAGGTATAATAATTAACCCGAACATCTTCTCCCATAGACTTTAATGGGGTTCGAGTTCGAATGGAACTTCGAACTGAACTCACAAGAGTTTGAAGTTCTAATCGAACTAGAACTTTTTACTGTTCGCTCAACAATAGTGACAGCCAAACTCCTAATCTGCTACAACAAGTAAATGTCCAGATCAGGTGCTTAAACCTTCTGAAATAGGCACTCTTATGGCAAGCTTTGTTGTGCTGTATGTAGAGCAATGAGGGCCCCACAACAAATACAGGACCACTAAGCTCTTTTTCTCTCCTGCCTGCCTCTTTCCACCTCATCAAAACAATTATGTTTTACAAAAAATGAGAAAGAGGTCGCATTCCCCATAAAAAACAGCCCAAACTGCAACGCCTCTTCCAAATCTACCTATATAAGCGGCATGCATGGCACATATGTAATCACTGTGATATTGTGGATTACAGTGTTTAGTTTTATGAGCCAAACGTTAAAGCTTTTATACTTGTATGGATGAACCTATTCATTAGAAATGGTTAGCTTATATTTTATGATATTTTATACATATTTTTATACATACTATATACATATGGTGTCGTGTTGGAACATTCAGTGCAAATTAAGGTACATCACTGTTAACGTAATGTGAATTCTTGCTAAATATAAGCTGATATTATTGGTCTATTTCCTAACACCAATAGAAATTTTGACTAATTTTGATGATTTTTTTTTTTTTTAAGTAATGTCCTTTTTTATTTTAATAAACCACCAGAATTGTAATCTGAAAACCTGACCTTTTCTTATTTACAAATGTGCCTTTGCAATACCAAACCTACTTAGATAATATTGGAGTGTATAATATATACATTCCTTAATACGCATTCCTTCCTATCCTATAGTGACTGTTTTCTATAGCCTAGATGTGACTATGTGTATTATACATTAGAGCTTCTGTACTTGGTGTGTCTAATTTCAGGAATGGGTGTGCCTACAATTACTGCGGCCCGTATATACCAAGGACAACTAGCGGGACAGCCTGGGGAAGAGAATATATTAGAGATGGAAAAATTTCCATATGTGGCTCTATCAAAGGTGAGGATGGCATATACCAATGTATTAATCATTTTTCTAGTAGAGCCACACAACTAAAGGTTATGTTCATTACTGATTTACATTGTACAATAATCATCTGCAGTATTATATAAAGTTACATACTGAATGCTCCTAGGGCAATGAAGGTTACAATATGAGAAAACCCTTTCTAAGCAAGGTGACCGTCCTAAAGGTAATTCAATGTTACCTTCCTTAGCACCAAGCTCATACAAGCCTCCATCTTGCTCACTTTGCAAAATCTACAAAAATGCGTTCTGTAGTAAATTAGTAACATGTAAATGGATACTAACAGTGTCTTAAATACAAGTAGCTCTAGTCAGGCCGGGTTCACATCTGCAGCAGAGGTTCAAGTCTCCGTCACAGATTCCATCAAAGATGCTGGAAGAGAGGGTGCATTCTGCGGTGATATTTTTTTGAGTTAGGGTGCGTTTTTTGATGCTTTGTTGGGGTATTTTTTTTGCAGAAATGCACAGTAATTTATGCTGTGCATTTCAACAAAAAATGCATTGTTTGAAAGCACCCTTAAAATGACACACCATGATAGAAACCTCGACGATCTCATTCTAGTCAACTGGATTCCTCAGGCACCATTGGTGTCGGTCATGAAATGGATCCAGCACTATTGTTTTTGTTTCTATTCCTTTGATTGAACAGAAAAATAGAAATAACTATACATTTGTGAACTAGGGATTAAAATGTAATGTCAGCTCTCCCTCCTGAAGTTTAGAACTGATGTTGGGAAATGCTACAGGACAAATGTTCTATCCAGAAGCTTACTGTGAATGGGGTGCTGTGAAATAAAAGACAAACCTAACTATCAATTGCACCACAGATTCCTCTTATGATAAGAAGTAATCAATTATGAACTCTTGTAAATTCAATTATGTATGATTTAACCACTTCTAAATGGCTGGAATATAATTACACTACATATTTCTGCTAGGTATATAATGTAGATGCCCAGGTCCCAGACAGTGCGGGTACAGGCACAGCCTACTTGTGTGGGGTAAAAGCCAATTCTGGAACCCTGGGTGTGAGTGCAGCTGCTAAGTATGGCGTTTGTACAAGTGCCAATGGCAATGAAGTTGATTCCATACTTCACAGAGCTAAACTGGCAGGTAAGAAATATCATGTATTTTCTGACTAAAAAGACACACAGTTCACAGCTTCCATTTAGACCGAACACATTCCATCTATATAAAATAAATATACTATGTGGAACTATTGTTTCTCAGTCCAGTAACGCTTACAAAATAATTTATATATATGATTAAAGTGGAACACGCTTTGTCATGTAACATACTCGTACCATTAATTCTTCACTCAATGTTCCCAAATGAAATTGTTTTGTATAATAAAGGTCCAGAACTACTTCAGGACTCAGCCTCTGATTTGATTTTAACCTGCAGGCAAAATTATTTTATTTTAGTCTCTTCATCCCCACTCTCCTAAAGCAATAACTTTTTTAAATGTATCTGTCGACAGCTGTTAGAAGAGTTGTATATTTTGATGGAACCATTTTGGAAAACATATAATACAATGAAAAATGGGTTAGATTTTTGAGTTCCATTTTTCAAATTTACTGTGAGCTTAACACTAACTTAACATGTATGAAAACTGTTATGGGCAACAAAGTAAGTTTTAGACCTATACAGCTTTCATACATGTGGCCCTTAGTTTTTCAGCTTTTTTACTGTCTTTGCTCAATGAAACCACTTTTAAAAATTATATTTTGTGGCAATATTCTGAGAAACCACTTTTTATTTTTCCATCAATAGAGCTATATAAGGGCTTATTTGCGGAATAAGTTGATAGTTTTGGGGTTATGTGGTAAATCAATTATGTATATTTTGTGGCATAATAAAAAGTTGTTGTTTTTCCTTAATATTTTATTAAACTTTTTTAAAACTTGTTTTTGGACATTCTTATTTAGAATTCCCACAGGTGAGTTGACCATGAAAATGCTAGATAGCTTATATAAACTACTGCAATGCTTCGGTATTGCATGGTATATTTTCTGACAGCAGCCCTTGAGGCCCAACCTCGCAGGTATACACAGTTGCTAGACCTGAAGGCAAGGAACACCCGCTGGCATCCCACAATTATGTTGTGGTTGCTAAGCTGGTAAAGAAGTCCCCCTTTCTCAGTCTAACCAATATAATGGAGCTGTGATCCCGGAAACTTGACCACATTATTGTTGTGACATGTAAGAGTAAGTTGCCGGGATCACAGCTCCAATCCCAGCCATTGTAGCAGACTCTCGGCTGTAGCATTCAACTAACACCCAATGCCAGTGTTACAGGCTTAGTTTGTAAACCCATGCCATTTCACTGCTATACAGCACAGTAGGCTGTGCTTATTTCTTGGATGTTGCCAAGAGGTTTATACTTCAGGAAATAGCACCTTATTAGACTGGACAGTAGAAGCTTTATTTCTTTCAACTTCTTTTTGCTGTTATATGTTGTTACTTTTAAGTTTATGTTGATATAATTTCTACATTTAACAATATTTGACAGGTAAATCTGTAGGTATTGTGACAACAACCCGTGTCCAACATGCTTCTCCAGCTGCTTCTTATGCACATAGTGCCGACCGGAACTGGTACTCTGACAATGAGATGACCCAAACTATGATTAACAATGGCTGCAAGGACATTGCATATCAGCTGGTGCACAACACAGACATAGATGTAATTATAAGTACAATACATAATAAGCAATAGATATTTGAAAAATGGAACAAAGTAATATTACTGATATTTTCTATTTATTTTGTAAGGTGATTCTGGGAGGAGGTCGAGCCTACATGAGTCCAAAAGGAACACCTGACCCAGAATATCCAACCAGCACGTCAAACCAGGCTGTAAGAAAAGATGGTCTTAACTTAATTAATCTGTGGTTGAGCAAGAGACAGGTAATGATATTTTTTTTTTTAACTGGAACTTGAGGAGTCTTGGTGTCTGCAATCTATGTAAATCCCTTCTAAATTTATTATTCATTTCAATCTATATTTGAACATTTCTGCCCTACAGGCTGACTTCTCTTAAATAGCATACAATACAAGGTAGAAAAGAGAACTAACCCAGGTAGAGAGTATGCGGTCATATGAAGAACCAATCGTATACAAGCTGGCCTTCCGAGAAACGAAACTTAGTTCATGAAAATAAGTGAGAGGTACGGAAAGGATTTTTTAATGATAAAAAATACACTTTATTAGAAATCTATAAAAAAAAAAAAACACAGCCACAATATAAAATAAATCTATAGAAAAAAAACCAGGTCCAACGAACAATTGCTTATGGCATAAGTGATCAGTGGACCTGATTTTTCTCTCTAAAATTATTTTATATTGTGGCTGTGGTTTTTATAGATTTCTAATAAAGTGTATATTTTTTGTATTAAAAAATACATTCATTACCTCTCATTTATCACTTTTGTGAACTAAGTATCCATGTTACCACAGTAGGTGATTAGATCATGACACAGATAGCAGGTCACCTTACATTTTCACAGCCTTTTTAAAATATGAATAGGTAGGTCAATCTAAATATATATCTATGTAATCAGATGTTTAGCTGAATCATGACTTTTAACGTGTATGGTGTGCGACCAGTCTACTTGTGACTTAATATGTGTATTAATGTATATTTTTCTATTAATATTGTTGTGGACGATGCTTTAAGCACCATCATCACATGTCACCTGCAGCCAGGAGATTACCAGTGGACTGTGGGAAGGAAAAGGGAAGGGCTGCAGGCATAAAAGGGGAAGTCTGGCATGTCGGGCAGTTATTTGTAGTTAACTGAAGTTGGAGAATTGTTAGGCGTCGAGGGGGTCGTCTGGACACTAGCCATCAGTGGAGCAGAGGCAGGAGAAGACTCGAGACCTCAGGCCAAGAGAAAAGGACTTCTCCCAGAACAAGAGAAAGAAAGCAAGAGAGACAGACAGAGCTGTAATGTAAGGTAGACACCAAGACACTTAGGACCCACGTAGCCAGTCTCCAGGTCCACTACTCTTGTAGCATTGGGGAACCCCCACTCTTTACCTACCTGTACAGACAGACAACTTAGTTGCTGGAAGATCATCAGGGAAAAGTCAGGCAGGTAATCCCTGCTTGTTAAAGGTGCAAACTGCAGTAAGAGTGAGATGAAATTGTAACCTCTTCCAAATATGATGACATCTGTGGAATGTGAACATGTGTTGAAACATCCTGAAGTTAATATCATAAGTAAAGCCTGTCAAGACCCAAAAACTGCTTTGTCTCTGTGTTTCCTCTATGCTGGTGCACAACTAATCCCAGCACACCCACTGGTAGGCCTACATTACCATCACTAAGCACACCTGCAACCTCAGTGCCTCTGGCACCTTACACATGACTAATTATATGAATATAAATCTTTGCACATATTTTATATTATTAACTAGAAATTTTTATTAACTAAAATTTTATAAAAAATATTTAATAATTTTTTTTTTTTTACTGTATTTTTATTTCTCACAGGGATCCAAGTACGTGTGGAATAAAAAGACTTTGATGCAGTACAGGAAAATACAACTGATTATCTTTTGGGTATATTATCCATTATATTCTCTTCTGGGTAGTTGGAAAAGTAAAGGGGCAGTATAGATTTGATATTTCATGTCTGATTGAAGGCTGTTTGACCACTGTGACGCTTTCTAATCCTGAGTATGAGGTGCCTGTTACTTTTTTTTTTAATTAGTGGAGAGTTAGCTCTGTGTATATTGTTCATCTTCATGGAAAGCTAGAAAAGCTATGTAGGACATGGGTGTACACAGTTGACCGATTTTTTGTATATCCTACTGAACAATGTTTTTCAATGGCTGCTGGCTAGATTGGGCGGTGTAGTTTTAGAACACTTATAGAGCCACAGTTTAAACACCACTGCTATAGACTATAACCTGTGTGGACTGCAGAACAGTAGATTATATCCCTGAGTGACATCTGCATCCCCAGTAAGATCTGGTCATTTGGTTTCAATGGATACCACGGGCGACATGTATGAATGGGGCTGCGCCAGTTACCTGGTGTCAAGATGCTATAGTAGACACTTTTTAATGCGCCAAAGATTTGGGGGTGTTTTGGGGGCGTGTTGTACCACATTCATAGAATTAGACACATTTATGATTCTTTGACACCAAATCTAGGCACAGAACAGTTAGAACAGCCAGACCAGGTTAAAGGTGGTGCCTGAGCTGTCGTATTGGCACTAGACTGCGCCTGTATGTATGACCTGCAGAAGAACAGCTTCATACATTCTGGCGCATTCTATACTACCTTAAAGATATTTAGAACTGGCCTGTCAGCAACAGGATTCATACATGTTGCCCTACATTTTCAACAAACTTTGCATTAATCAATGATAATATAAGCAAATATAAGAAACCTTGTAATGTATTTATTAGAAAACAATAGTTCTTTTTTCACTTGCTAATCTTCTTTCCTGCTTCCATTGCCTCCTAAAATCAGCAATCTGATAAAACTGCTCTAGTCTGTCTTGGACTAGATCAACTCTATACAGTATCAGGTTAAATGCTCCTCACAGAAGTGATTAGAGTGGGAATGGGGTAGTGGCAGAAGTAGTGAGAAGCCCAGAGAAAGGTCAGTGCTTGAAACATAGCTTACACTGTTCACTTCTGCTTTATAATGTCCTTTATGTTGCTGTTGCTTCTTAGGGTGTACTGCAGAGATACAATATGTCAAAACCAACAGGGGAAAATAACTGGTACAGGGTTTAACCTAAATGCCCCTGGAAAATACATGAGTATTCTAGACCACCAAAAACAAAAAAATCATGTACCAGTATCTAAAATATAACCTTCAATATTTTTCTCTAAAAGCACAATGTATATCACCTGATTCAAAGCTCAAAACAATACTAACCCTACTTGGCCTAATTCGCCCTATTGCCTACTTACGGGGTGAAATGCCCCTATAAGGGTGGCCCCATCCGGAACCTTACCCCTACAAACACTTACCCTAACAAAACAAAAAATCCCGACATGTTTCCGTGTCCCACAGGCACTTCATCAGGGGATGGATGTGGGAACAAAAAATTATTTTGGGTAAGTTACCAAATCTTTTATCCACAGTAGGACCAGATGTGCCCATTCATTGGTCTCATTAGTATCACACTGTAATGTATTAAAATCAAGCCTTTGTGTTTATCATCATTCTCAAAGGCTTACTAACCAAGCACAGTGCTGTTACAAAAAGTTCAAATGGTTCACAAGGTGTATATATGATGCATATCAAACATCACTGTTCAAATCCTGTATAAATAGTACTACCCACCCTGTCAGGGCTGTGTGATAGCAATACAGGTACCTAATGTTATCACTTATAGTGCATCAGCAAGAGCATACCTATGTGTACATTATCTAGAGCAGCCCTATAAAGGCATACTCACACAAAAATTCCAGGTCTGGAATATTTCAATATACACAAAGTGCTGCCAATATATAGCTTTTATATAGATGTTACCCCATATATTGTAAACAAAACTCCGCTTGTTAATAAACTTACATCCACTTGCTAGCAGGTCAAACAAAGGGCCTCCTCCCTTGCCTTGTTTTTCAGTGCAAACAATTGTAAATGAGACCTGTAATACAGCTATGCTTGCTTTCATACATTTATTTGAATTTCAATAGACATGGCATACATCGACGTTCAGTCATCAGTAGTCCATATAAAGTCCTTTGAAGGATAGTAAGCAAGTAGCAAATATCAGGTAAATACCTTGTGATATTTTACCATTCCATGGGATAGTAGAGGAGCAGCTTGGACAACCGACTGAGCGTTGCACGGATGCAACATTTCGAGGAAACTCCGCCCCCTTTGTCAAGCATGCACGCTGTTTCTGCTCACTTCCTTTTTTTATGTTAAACCTTTAAACCCCTTTTCCATACTAGACTATTTTAAAAACACTCTAAATTTTAGGTCCTATTGAGTCCTTTTGGATTTTTGGAATCCATTTTAACTATCCAATAAGCCTCTTTTTTTAAGAAGATTCTTTTTTTATATGCTCTGTTACCTTTAATACCTTCTAGTATACACCATCTAAGTTCAGATACGTTATGTTTTAATTCGAAAAAATGTCTCGCTACTGTGTTTTCACCATACGTTTTTTTACTCTCTCCTTCTTGTTCAGTACCTATTTTTTCTTTTTTCTGTTTATATATTCTGATGGCTGATCTATGTTCATTCAATCTCACTTTGATGTTTCTACTTGTTTGTCCTATAGAAATATAGCCACAAGGGCATTTCAACATATAGATGACGTCTTTAGAATCGCAGGTGAAAAAATGTTTAATGGGGATAGTGTATCCCTTTGTGGGGTGATATACTTCAGACCCTTTAATTACAGAGGAACAATTTTGACAGTAGAGGCACGGAAATGTGCCTCTTTTTTGTGTATGTGTATTTTTTGTCATCTTTTTTAGTTTTTTTTAAAATCTGAAGACATAAATTTTCATCTCCTAATGTACGACCTTTTCGAAAGACTATTTTTGGAGTTTGTTTAAACAAATGACCAATTTTTTCGTCACTTTGGAGTATATTCCAGTTGTTAACAATACTCTTTTTTATACGTTGTGCATGATGATCTTATTTCGTCACAAAACATTAGTCTAAATTTCCCCTTTTTTATCCTTTCGTGTTTGTGTAAGAATTTTCTCTCTTGGCATTTTTAATACATCGTTGCCACTCTTTGTTTAATTTTTATTGGATCATAACCTCTTTCTGTAAATTTGGATATTAATTTGCGCATTGCTTTCAAGTATAGTTCTTCAGTGGAACAGATACGTCTAGCGTGGACAAATTGTCCTTTAGGAATACCTTTAAAGGTTTGAGGGGCATGAAAGCTGGTTTTGTGTAGTAAATTGTTGCGTTCTACTGATTTTTCTCCATAGTGAACTGTATCAAAGGAACCTGTTGGTTAAGGTGCATTACAAATTCATTTAACGGAGTATCAGTACCTCTCCACAAAAAGCATGGACATCATCCACATATCTCCACCATTGCACAATATATTGGTTTTTAAAACTTTAAATTTAAAAACAAATTTCTTCTCAAATGACGTCATATATAGATTAGCTAAACTTGGCGCGACAGGAGACCCCATAGAAGTCCCCTGTCGCTGCAAGTACAGCTGAGACCCAAAACGGAAAAAATTCTTTGTCAGTATGATCTCCAACAATGTCATAAGAAACGTAATCATTGCATTATCAAGTGTGTGGTATTCCTTTAAAGCTTCATGAACTGCTTCCATACCTTCCTCTACTGGGATATTTGTGTATAACGATTTGATATCCAAAGTACACATTATACTGACTTCACTTACATTAATAGTATTTAACTGACGTAAAAATTGGCCTGTATCTTTTAGACAGTGTTTATAACGATTTACCTGTCTTTGCAAAAAACTATTTTGTTGTCCAAGCTGCTCCTCTACTATCCCATGGAATGGTAAAATATAACAAGGTATTTACCTGATATTTACTACTTGCTTACTATCCTTCATAGGACTTTATATGGAATAGTGATTAGTGTTGAGCGATTACGTTGGCCATCGACATCGGTCGATTGTCGATAGTCGACCATCATCGACAAGATAGTCGATGGTAGATTATGATCGATGACCATTAAAGTCTATGGGAGGGAACAACACCCTTTATTCTTAAAACCCAAACCAAGGGCTGGAGAAGCTGGAATTAAAATCCACAACGTCAAATGGATACGTGCTACATCTTAGGCAACACACTTAGGTTATAAAAGCCACAGAAAAAAAATCACAGACCATTCACTATCCCTGTCTTGTACCACAGCATGACCCTTAAACCTGCATCACCCACAAATTAAAAAGTGCCAGAAGGCAGTATGATTTGAACCACCATTTTAGTTTCACTGGACATTGACTATACCTGTCCTGGGCCACAGCATGAGCCCCAAACCTGCATGACCCCAGATTAAAAAGTGCCGGAAAAAGGAGTCTTTCAACCACCATTTAGTTGAATGGACATTGACTAACCTGTCCGGGCCCAGCATGACCCCCCAAAACCCTCATGACCCCCGTTAAAAAAAAAGTCCCGGAAAAAGGAGTTTTCAACCCCCTTTTAGTTTCACTGGACCTATACTGTCCCTGTCCTGGGTAGCGCTTGCCCCCTCCGTATGAGTGTGGACCAATTGAGCTTCACTTGGAAATACTGGTGGTTAAAGCTCCTGTCCCACCCAGGTGCCCTTTTTCTTGGCATTCTTTTTCTCATTTTACTCAACGTGAGGAGGAATGGTCTCTGTAATTTTTTCTCTGTCCGTGCTCCATACTCATGTCCTCTGAATAACCCACATCTGGTAAGTTTTCCTGTACCTCCCTTGTACAATTCAGAGGAAATTTTTTACCAGTATTTTTTTCATGCAAATTTTTTAGTAGTTTAATTCTGAAAACACATTTTTAAATAGGATTGGAATCACACCATGTCTTTGTTTCTCTTTTTTTAATTGTATTAAATGGTTGTCTCAATACAGGATTGATGATTGTTAAAGATCTGCAAAAAACATGTCATTTTGCAATAGTGTCATTACAGTGTCCTACCTATTCCTGTTTCTGTAACAGCACATCACCCTTGAGCCACTCTTGACAATTGTGAAGAAAAAAATGTATGTTGGAAACAAATTTTTTTGTTATTAATAGGACATGTAGTATAGCTGCATGTCACAGCAAAATGCCCTAAAAATTCCAAAGCATGACCCTGAGCACTCACTTGGACAATTGTGAAGAAACCAAATGTTGTTAGAAACAAATTTTTTTATAATAGGGACCTGTAGAGTATTTGCTGCATGTCACAGCAATAAATATGACCCCAAAAATTCAAAGATGACCCTTGAGCCACTTTTGACAATTGTGAAGAAATACCAAATGTCTGTTAGAAACAAATTTTTTTATATAGGACCATGTAGTATAGCTGCATGTCACAGCAAAATACCCCCAAAAATTCCAAAGCTGACCCTTGAGCCAACTTTTGACAATTGTGAAGACACAAATGTCTGTTAGATAACAACATTTTGGACTTCCCGGTTCCAGGCGCCGGCGCAATGGAGACGTAGCGCGCCTCGGCTCCCGCTACCGCCAGCCTAAACCAGCTAATAGCTGCTATCAGCAGCGCCGCACCGCCCGAGCGACCGGTTCTAACGGCCCGCGTCAGCCGCAGCGCACGTGAATGGAGCGCTTCCTCCTGCGGGAGCGCACAGAGACCGGGGAACCGCCGGAGAGCAGCCGCAGGCAGAATCCAAGATGGCGGCAGCAACATCAGTTCTCCAGCACAGCAGCACAACTGGTCAGAGTTGTTGAGGGGGAGCGCCGGGCTGCAGCACGGGGTGCGGCAGAAGTCAGAGCTGGAGCCCTGCCCCACCCCCCACCCCACACCCCCCCACCTTCCATTCCCACCTGCTCTAATCAGAGCAGTCTATCCTCTAATATGGAGGCCAGCACCATTTCCCATAGATACAAGCTATTACGCCATGGAAGTGGCAAAGCACTAGCCCTGACCTCCAGGCACACTACGAGGCACAGTCCAGGCTTTCTCGCCAACTTCAGCAGTGGTGCAGGATCATACTGCCAGATTAAGACGAACTGGAGACCGAGTAAATGACCTTGAGGCCCGATAACAGTACACTTTACGCCAACCTAAAGCTTCTGCGCCAAGCCCAAATTGGCTCCTGCGGAGCGTATCGAGGATTTGAGAACCGCTCCCAGAAGGGAGCAACCTTCGTTTGGTGGGGCCTCCCTGAGTCTTTCAACAAAGGACCTCCAGGACTTGTGCAAGAAGGAACTACCGCGGCTCTGGGGCTAAGCCATCTGTGCCGTATGAAAGGGTGCACCGAATAGGCCCCAGAACACCAGTGCTTCGCAATCTCCTAGGACGCAAACCAGGCAGATACTCGCACAGTCATTATGAAAGTTTCTGGACTTCAACGACATGTCTGAGGACCTACAGGGCCTATCGCAGGTTAAATTGTCCCTCGTTCATAAACGCCACAAGGTGCTAGTTATTTGAGGACTTCTCGGCCGATGTCTCTCGAGACGTAGAGCATTCAGCGAGGATATGCCGGGCGCTCGTCAAACAGAAAATCCGATTTAAATTTTTATACCCAGCCAACCCTCAAGGTCCTAGACCCGGACGGACCTCCACGACTTCTTCGCCTCTGCGGTCCGAAGGCAGAAAAGGCTCTCTCTCAGCCTTCTGGACACTGAGGACTCCAGGGTCCCCTTGAGGCACCTCCAAGGAGCACTAGCACTCTTCGGGAATACCTCTCAGAAGAGACAGAGGACGCTCCCTGGACCCAATCACCGTCTCCTCCACCTCTCTCACCCAAGGAGCGACGACTGACGAAGATGGATGCATGACAGGTCCATACCCCGACTGAGGATAACGGACGGCATCTGCACGGTCTTACTTTTGGGGACCTGTTTGGGTCCTGACGCCATCTTGGATGATATCCTTTTAAATGGCCCGGATGGTGTTGACGGGTTGTATCCCGTTGGCGCTTTACTGGGCCATATGTGGTGGGGGGCCTGGGTTTTAAGTTACGCATTCATGATGGCGGGGGGGGGCGGAGGGAATAGTCGCAGGCTAGGCCTTGTTTCATCCCTACGTTCCCCCTTTTATCGCTGGAAAAAAGGGAGTCATGTTAAACGCGACGAAAGAGAGAGGAAAATGGATCTCTCTTCAGCATATTTATTTAACTATGATGCTGAAGCATGGCGATTGTTTTTTTGTTTAATGTATTTTTCAACTGTTTTCTATTTGTGCGGTGGTTCCTCCTCTTCACACTAAGGCTCTTCCAACTCTGAGTTGGCGCTTCATAAGTAACAGGTTAGGGTCGCTTGTGGCCACATGCTATTTGTCCCACCCGCAGCTTAATCTCTTAAAAGATTCTTTGTATGCGGATCATCTCTTGGAACGTAAAGGGGCTCCGTCCCCTAATAAGCGGATGGGAAGTGATCCGGACATCTAAAGAAGCTACGCCCAGATGTTGTTCTTCTACAGATTCCAAATCTTAGTGGCCAGAGGAACTCAGACGTCTTGAAAAACGGTGTGGGTGGGCCAGGTTTTTGGGTTCCCCAGCGGTTGGGGCAAAGCGGGGTCGCCACCCTTGTACACAAAAGCTTTTACATTGGTTAGTTTCCTCACGTCCATGATACGGAAGGGAGACTCTCACACCTTGGTGATCAAATGGGGAGGTAGTGACCTTAGTACTATTCAACTGTAATTTGGCCCCAATGGCAACAGTCGAACCTTCGTTCCGGGATCCTGGGGAAAGAATTAGTACAGGACCGGGGCCCCAAACAGCAGATCATAGGGGGCGACAGAATGGAAGTCATGGATTACCTTCATTGATAGACGAGGAGGACCTCTAGCTAGACAGAGGGGGCCCTCCTCCCTTGAGATTGGGAAGGGAGTCTTACACAGGCTAGCGGACACCACGAACCTCCACGATTGCTGGAGAGAAAGGAATCCAGACGAGAGGGATTTCACCTTCTTCTCCTCAGTCATACAGTCTTGGTCCTGGTTGGATCACTGTTTGTCATCAGACAGTTTATCCACAGAGTTGAGCACGCGCAGATAATGGAGATGGTCATCTCTGACCATGCCCCGTCTACGTTGGACTTGGCAGACCGTTCAAAAGGTTAACGGATTTTATTTGGAAGTTCCCAGCATACTCTGGCCAGACAGAAAGCTTTGCTGATTTGGTCAGAGACTGGTGGACGGGGTATGCCAACGACCAAGGGATCACCAAACTGAACTGGGTTGGTACTGGGCTGCTGCAAAGGCCAGTACTAAGAGGCAGGTATCATAGCCTATAATTCCGCGTATAGGGAAAGCCTAAGAACGCTACTTGAAAGCCTCTGCAGCTGTCAGGGAGGACATAAAGGCTATTCTTCAGGATGGGTCCTGACCCTCATAGGCTGAATGGGAGGAAGGCCACCCCCATAATATAAAAAAACAAAAAAAAAAAAAAACCCCCCCCCCCCCACCCCCAAAAAAAAAAATGCGGGAGTTCAATTTGTGGGCTGACCGCAGGGAAGAACTGTATAGATCCCACATGCACTCTACTCTCTTTAGATATGGGAACAAATCAGGGAAACTATTGGCAAGGATTCTGAAAGGTTCCCACAAGCCTACACACTTCCCGGCCATTCGAACACCGGACGGGTCTGTGACGCCTGACCCCGGAAACGTGTTAATGAACCCTTTTCGGCAAATTCTACGCCTCGCTCTACTCGACAGAGGGCCAGCCTCCTGCTATCTGATAGACATAGGATTCATGGACCAAAGTAAAATCCCCAATTTGTCAAGTTCGCAGCGAGATGCTTTAAACGAGGACATTTCTGAAGCAGAAGTTAGGAAGGCCATCCGCCAGCTCAAGTCAGGGAAGGCGCCGGGACCTGATGGGTTTTCAGGGGAAATATATAAAATTTTAGTAGACCAAATTGCCCCTATTCTTACAAATTACTATAACTCAGTCTGCCGCACAGGGATAATTCGCCCAGAGTCCAGAAACGCTTTCATCAAAGTTATACCCAAGAAGGGCAAGGACCCACTGCCTCCGCTTCCTACGACCTATCTCGCTCATTGACAAAAATCGACCAGAAGATTCCTGTCCCAAAATCCTTGGCGATGATCGCCTGGCCAGGGACTTATGCCCTAGTTAATCGGCCGGCGCAGAAGGGCACTTTATTAGGCGGACGGGCAGACAGGGGTAACATTCGGAAGGTCTTAGCAGTCCTTGTACAGGTCCATGCAGGCCGGTCCAGGAGACCAGCCTATTCTGATTGCCTTGGGACGCAGAGATAGGCTTTTGATAACGGCTGCTGGGAGTGCTCTGGCTTGTTCTGGAACAAGATGGGAAATCACGGGTCCTTTAGGACATACCTCTCTGCCTTTTATAATGGACCCAACCTGCACAAATCCATACACCCAGGTCACTTTACCCCAGTTTCCGCTGAGGAAGGTTATAGACAGGATTGCCCGCTGTCCCCCTCTCTTCAAACCTTGCCCTAGAAAACTCTGGCTAAATTCCTAGAGGAATCAGTCTTTATTTGCGGAGTATTAGGTGGGGAGGGGGGAAGGGAGATCAAGACTGCACTTCTTTGCAGACGACTTGCTATGTTCATGTCCAATCCCCGTCCCAGCTTCCCAAAGTCATAGATGTCTTACACCCTCTTCGGTAATTTGTCAGGGTACAAGATTAATGTCACTAAAGTGAGATCCTGGAATTAGGGTCACCAATTTTCACCCCCCGCAAATGTGAGTGCCCTTGGTGTGGATATCACACGGGCCCCAAACCACATACATATCTGGCATAAAAATTGGCAGAACTGATACTTTTAAAGGTGGAACATCCCCCGCTATAGAAAAATCTCTCAGGACCTAAGGCGTTGGTCCTCCAACTCCCTCTCGCCTGGCAGGTAGATGCCATGCTATTACAAATGTTATCATTCCCTAAATGCTCTATCCGTTGCAGACCTGCCATTACTGTTCAAACCTCGTAGATATAAATAGGGTCACTCATGTTTCTCAAAGTTTATCTGGGCGGGGAAAAAACCCCGGATTGCATTACGGAAACTAATGCTGTCAACTAGGGAGTGAGGTCTGAACCTCCTAGATGTCAGGGGCTACAACCTCGTATGCCTGACCAGGCATCTGCTAGACTGGGTGTGGGAGCGGAGTCACTTCTCCAATTGGGACATAGAGAGGGAGCTAATGTTACCCTGGCCACCACCCAAGCGCTGCTCCACACAAAGTACCCCAAGCTGCGGCCTCAGTTAAATTCTTCTGCGCTGATTAGCGAAACATTAATGGTCTGGGAAGGAAATCCCGAAAGAAAATGGGCCTCTCTATTTGCGATGTCTAAAGCTATGCCATTGTGGGATTCATCCAGAGTTCCCGTTAGGCCAATCCAAACCCCATGTTTTCGGTTGTTGGAGAGACAGGGGTCTGCAGACGGCGGGCCAGCTAATGCATGGGACTCGGCACAGAGATGGCTTAAAACCCACGGAGATGCTAGAAAAATTCTCCCTGCCGGGGCACCGCATTTGTCTCGCGGCATACCAACTCTTTTACTTTTGTAAACAGTAGGTTGAAGGATGGTATCTCGCGGGAGACTGCTCCTAACGGGACTTTGACGTCTTTCTCACCATCCCATAGGGAGACCTGTTCCCTTTGCTGGCTTGTATTACCAAATGAGGGGGTTGGTGCATGAGACGGACAAACTCGCAGGCCTTCCATACTGGCGGCGGCGACTTGGGAGATGCACGATCTCAGAAAGTTCCTCGAGGGATGGGAGCCATACGCGCCATATCATATGTGAGACGTGGCGTGAAACTCTGCATCAATATAATTTCATCAATGCTATCATGATTCAACCTGCTGTCTCCACGAGATCTCGGACAGGCTACAGCATTGCCCTAGTGCGGGTTACACAAAACAGGACCTCTGGCACGGCCTGTTGGGAGTGCGATATGTCACAGGACTATTTGGGAATAAGGTCATTGAATATTTTAATGTTCCTACTTTAGAGTCCCAGCTACAGATAAACTACGACCCTTTCTGGGGGGATATTCCATTCTCCAGCCTCCAGAAAGATGGAGAAGGGATTACTCGAAGGGGGAGGGCGATGTCCCGAAATACAGTCCAGGGGAATAATCCACATAGCTTCTGCTCGCTGCAAGCGTGCTTAATCCAGCACTGGATTAAACCACCCTGCCGCCTTCCACTGGGATCATGAAGCAGCTGGCAGGACTACCTCGTTGCCGGACAGGCTCGAGACAGAAAGACAGAAGGAAGTGCGGGACCACCTGGGTTTTTCAGGCGCTGGAGAACTTTTATTGAATCCACTTACTCAGACAGGGAGATAGGGGTGCTAATGCAAACCTTTCAATACACAGGGGGTCTGCAAGGAGGGGGTGGCAAACCACACTGGGGAGGTCCAGATTCATGATAGAAGCGCCATAGACAGTCTACTCTGATCCGGGTATTGGGAGTTTGGCATGATATATCCATGTCTAGAGGTTCTCATGAATGGTGAGCGGGGCGTCGCAGCACAAATAAACGGCACGCACAACAATTCTTGAAAATTCTTGTATGTTACCGCACTCAAGTTTTGTTTAAGTCTTTTGGGTACATGCTTGGACTATGTGCTTGATACCTTCATAGTTCGGCACGGGCTCGTAAGTTTGCTTATGTCCTGATAACACTAATGTCAGAGATGTTATGTTATTTAAAATGTGAAAATGCAAATAAAATGTGTTTAAAAAAAAAAAAAAAAAAATAAAGAAACTCATTTTTTTATAATAGGACTGTAGTATTGCTGCATTTCAAAGCAGCATGACCAAAAAAATTCCTTAAAAATGATTCTCAGCACTGTAAAAAATTTTGAGGAGAATATGCCCACTTAAAGCCACATTTTGTTCCAAGGACCTTGAATATTGGCTGTATCTCACAGCAACATGACCCCCAAAAAATTATAAATATGACTTCTCAGCCACTATTAAAAATTTGTGAGGGGAGAAATGCCACTTAAAAGCGAAATTTATGTTCAAAAGGGACCTAATTAATAGCTGTATCTCACAGCAACATGGACCTCAAATACCATTGACAATGCGAAAACTTCTAGGATAAAGAGAGTAAATGGAATGCGGTGTTGTCATGAAACCTTGCTTTCTTTTAACAGTCTCCTCACAGCAAAACCAGCAAAATGGAACTGTTTGGGAAATAAAAATAAACAAATATGTAGTAATAAATGATCTTTAAAAAAGTTTTAAGGGACATTTCTGTTCTGAAGAGACATGTGAAGTAGACCGGCAACTAATCGTGACCTCGGCAATTGGGGCCACAACATATCAGAGATCCATGCCTGATTCCATCTTGATGAAAGTCATAGATCCCATTATCTGTGGAAAGCTGGATGCGTTTGTCTAGTAAATGACTCCTCCAGCTGTGCTGAGGTCCGCTCAGATATGACGCTGGTGTGGGCATGACAACACCTCTATGGCGTGCGGCAAGCTCGGGCCATTCGTCCATTTTGGATACCAGAAGTCTATTGGGTCCCGTCAAACATACAAAAAATATCGGTGTTGAGACGCAGATAGTCGTGCGCCATGCATATTAAGATGGTCTCTGTGTGTTGGATGTGTGCCCTGCAATTGCATGCTGTTGGTGTGGTGGTAATAAAGATTTGCCAGGAGGTACCATTAGGCTTCTGCCACCTTGCCTGCTGCTGCTGCTTGGTCACTCTACTGCTGTCACGTCGCTGTGTTGTTCACCGATGGACATTTGAAGACATGAAGCAGACGCTAACAGATGTCTCCAGTTGAATCAATCGCAAGTCTCCATTTCCTGCATTTTACACTCTATTTGGCTGGGTGGAAGGAAAGTGCTTAGTTTTTGTTTTGTACCAGGGATCAGGGGGTGGCCACCCAGTAACAGGTTGTTCATTTTGATGGCCTTAATTGCGAGGATCATGTTGGAGAAAATGGAGCATCCAAGCATCATGTGAGAGATGGAGCCTTATTTCCAAAACCTCTGGGGTCGAGGACAGAGCAAAACTGATCTTCCTCATCTTCCCTCATCCGCCTCAAACCGCGGCCAACCTCTTTCCAAGGCAGGGGGACGTCGGTAACGTCGGTGTCTAGGAATACCTCCTCCTCCTCCGCTGCCTAGCACAGCTTCAACACAGCACTGACTTGCCTGGATGATGCACCCGAGAGCTGATGCGCCACCTTGCACTAGCCCTGGACCCCGAACAATGCTAATGAAGACCGATGAAATTGTGAATCTGTTTGGGGGGGGGGCCCCTTGGTTTTTTGGATTGACGGAGAGAGAGGCTCCGTGTCCGCATCTGTGTCGTCTCCTCCTCACGTCGCTGGCGGGACCTGTGTTTCAGAGTGTCCAACGTCGTTCCAGAACTAAGATCACCACAATGCTCATGCTGACAAAGGGGCATTGTCCGCATGACCATTTTGGTGGCTTCTTCAAAAACTGGCAAGGGATGGTGCAGAAGGCTCTTTTCACCTGCCTCCACTTCGGTGATCAACACCCGAGTCCGCCACCGGCTGCTTCGTCAGGCAATCTGTAACTTTCGTACTGTGGAATGGCATTGCGCTGCTGCCCACAATTGCTGGAGCATGTGGAGGGTGGGAATTCCAGCGTGTTGCCCCACGTCAACCAATGAGACGGTTGACGGGGAGGCTGAGCGATGATGCTGCAACGCAGCCAGGCGGGACGAAGCAGGGGTGCGAATGGGGAAGTGCGTAACCTTAGGGAATTCGACGCCTTCCTCAGCAGGCAGTCCAGACCCGGGTAGCTCTTTAGAAGACTTTCTGGACGACAATAGTTCATGACATGTTGCCCAGGCAGGGATTTGCTCTGCCTACCGATCTTAAGGGCGGCAGCAGATTTCGCCCGTTATCGGCACACCACCTTGCCTGGACAAGGTTCTGGTCACCCAAGCCAGCGTCGGGTTATCGTTGCGGAGAGCCGTCTCAACAGCTCCTGAACCTGTGTGGGCGGTCGGTCTCCAAGAAGATTTAATTTCAACACGGACTGGTTTCTATGGGCATCGTGATGCCACCAGAGGACCTTGGGGGAAAGAACCCTGCACCACATCACTGACGGTTTTGAAGAGCTGGTGCGCCGAGGCTGAGAGGGCCACGTCACCCCCAGAGACATCACCCCAGATCACCCAGTGAGGCTGTCAGAGATATAGCGGCCTTGTCCGTGCTACTTGTCCATGTTTCGTTGGTCAGATGGACTTTTACGGCCACAGATGCAGGACAACGCGCTTGAATTTTAGATGGGGACACGTGGCTGTCCAGGGCATGGGACGGCTTTTCTGGCAAAGAAAATGCTGCTCGGCATCTGGTATTGTGGGCAAGGCAAGGGCCATGAGTGGCGGAACCCATCTTGTGTCCACCAGGAGGAAAAGCAACATTTCCAAGGCCAAAAAAGTCTGGCAATGCGACATTCACCCCCCCCCCCCCCCCCCCCCCCCCCCCCCGCCCCCCCCCCCCCCCCGCAGGCATTTGGCTTTGGGATGGTTTGGGTAAAGTGTTTGTTCTTGCTCCCAAACCTGGAAAGACAGAAGGCTGGCTGCTAGTCTGGCCGCTGTACGGCGTGCAGGTCGTAAATGGCGGAAAAGGAGAAACGGGGTAGGATGGTCTCTGGTGGTACTCGGGCGGACGGTGGACCGGATGAAGCAGAGGCTGATCCTGATCTGATCTGAGAGACATAGAGGCAGCCTGAGGAGCTTGTGGTGGCGGAGGAGGAGGAGGCGGAGTCCGAGGGGTGTAGACAGTGGTTGGAGCCCTGGCGTCGGTCTGGCCTTTTTTGGCCAAGGGTTGCTCCATTTCAACTCATGCATTCGCTGCATGTGACTAGACAATGTTGGTGGTGGTTAACCACAAGTTCTTGCCTCTACTTATGCGTTTAGGAAAAGGCGGCATATGACATCGTGGGTGAATCAGAGGCTTGCTCAAAGAAGGCCCAGGCTTGAGAGGTCCTGGAACTTTTTGATGGCGATAAGCGAGGAGCGGGTGTTTGCGCTGACCGTGGCAGGTGGAATCAATTCAGCGGATTCTGCGACAGCCCTCTCCCTTTTTGAGGCGGAAACCCGTACTGACACTTCCCCATCATCATCCTCCTCCTCCAGTGATGAAGCAGCTGCAAGCAAATTCTGCTGAAAGACCACGTTGGGATCCGCAAATGTCGTCTCATCATATCAACACAGGTGAACTTTGTCGTCCTGGAATTATGCATCCAGGAGCTGCGGGTAAAGCAGAGGGACTGCAAGGCGTTGCCGACCGCCCGGGATTTTTGCCGATTGACCGGCTTCTTCTCCTCCTCTGATGGCATCAGTACTGGGCGTCAGTGCAGAGAAAATAATATCTTTGCTCATTGATCTTTTGACAGGCCTTCTGACCCAACGCATTGTGTCATCAAAGAGGTCTTCAGAAAAAGGGTATTATCCACAGTGGTGGGTTATCACGGAGTTGGACATTTGGGCTGCTTCATGTTGGACGGATGTGGATGATGCTGATGACATTTGTGGCTTGTGCCTGGGAGACGAGAGGTAAGACTTGCTGGGAGAAGTTGCTTTAACCACAATGAAGGGAAGATTGGCGATGCTGTTCGTTACTGAGATTCACAGGGACCTGACCAGCGATGGACGGCCCTGACGGAACGAACGACGATCCGGGCATGCGTGTTGTCGCCAGCACTGGGAAGGAGACCTTCTCTCGTACCTCTACTCCTTGTCCCTACCCCCCTCTTTTGCTCCTTGCTTAACACACTGCATTTCGCTCCATGTTCAGAAATATAACAAAATTTGGAAGGGTATGGAAGAGTTTTTGGGAAGTTCATATTAAAAGACGGCAAATCACATGCTATTCTCAAATCAAAACATAAATTGCTGTATTCACATTTATCTGCATAATAGATCTATTCAACAAAGCTGGCCTGCGCCAGTGAAAATAAAACGTATCTGAAATGTATACGGATTAATTACAAGGTATTTTGGCACCTTTCATTTCACCTGTGGTGACTACAAAATTGCTGTATTCAATTTAAGTGCAAGGTGCTTCAATGAACAAAGCTGTAGTGCGCCAAAGTGAAAACAACACGTATCTGTAATGTATTCTGGATAATAAAATGGTATTTTTGGCCACCTATTCAATTCCACATGTGGTGACTACAAAAATTGCTGCATTTCTATTTTAACTGCAGAGGTGGATCTATCAACAAAGGTGGAATGGGCAAAATGAAAATGAACACCTATCTGAAATGTATACTGATAATAAAGTGGAGTTTTGACACCTAACAAAGAGGACATGCAGTTACCTAGAAGAACGATGTGTATCCTAATAAAGTGCAGGCTGCCACAATTTCCAGGAAATATTTCAATAGGAAAAATGTTAATAATAAAGCTATTGCAGTGCATTGTCTACACTAAGTCTTGGTGAACCTTTATCCAGATATTCTTTATTGAGCTTGTCTCAGTGTTCGCCCGCGCCCCCCCCCCCCCTGACTCCCCCCCCCCCGCGGTAGATGCTCCTTTATAACTATTCCTAATACATAAAATCTTCCAATCTCTAATCTAAATAAGTTGTAAAGGATCACAGCTAACAGTAGCTTTCTCTGTGACGAAAAGAATAATTTCGCTGAGCTGGTTGGACAAGGCAGAGGCACGTCATACTGCTATGAGACGCTGAGAGACACGAGGCTGAAACAGGTTGGGCTGTTCTATGTAAAACGAGGTCATGTGATTTTTCCAGCAATCGCACAAACCTTTACACATCCAGGCATGACGGTCGACACATCTCACCTGCTCTATTCATCAAAGAGCACCCGGCTACTCACATCAGTGTACCACAAACCCACAGACAAAACGGCTTCCTCAGGATGTCTGCTTCCCCACTAAACACACAACAGCAATCATTATATACAGCCAGGTATACTGTACAATGTATTTGCTCGACAAGACAGACCTGGACAAACAACCTCCTGGATCTGAGGACAAAATTTCTCCAATTGGGATACGGCCAAAGTGACGGACACCAAATCAGCCAAGCGGCCGCCTTCAACAGAGACAAGTCTACTTACATACAAAGAGAACCAGGAGGACAGAAACGAGTGCCCCTATATTGTAACCTAATCCCACAGCTGGAGATCTTACGAAGTTGCCAAGGACTTCCAACCCTGTACTAATAGGGACAACAGACTCAGACATATTCCCAGTCTCCCCTCTCCTTACCTTTCGGCAACCACCAAACCTGCGGCGTATTATTGTACGCGGCTGCCCGATAGCCCAACAGAAAATGGCACGTCACCCTCCTGCAGAAGAGATGCTAAGACCTTGCAAGGCACATCATCACCGCTGACAGTGTACCTGTCCCACAATCCAAAGGTACACAGAATTAGGGGGGGCCATTTTCCTGCAGGCTAGCAATGTGGTTTATCTTATCATGTGTGCGCCAAATGTCCAATCACAGGCCTCTATGCGGGGGAAACAGGATTGAGACTCAGCCAGAGCATGAACTCACACAGATCTCACTATTATACAGCAAAAGAACTGATTCTTCCAGTGGCACAACACTTCTTCCAGAGATGACCATTGTATAGAAGTCTGAAAATTATTGATTTTAATGGGGACACTTTAAGACGCAGAGGGAGAGAAAGGAGTGGGAATTTAAATTAATGCAAAATTTTCTGACTCTGCAAAATGGCAAATATTCATGCCAGCTTTATGTAAAACTATGTTGTGAACTGTGACGCCACAAAGTGCACCTGATGGCTGCGAGATAAGACGCAGATTTACTGGACCCCTCCGTCATGCCTCACAAGTTTCCAGTTAGTTGGTTGTCTTGGCCTGTTGTTATATGCGACTTCTCTGCTTATATTGCAATTTGTTATTTTTAAAGAATTTCTAGGACCCTTTGAGGTCCATGTCTTTTGTGTATATCAAAGTCTCTGTGAAGTTCAATTTCTTGTATAACATCTTGAGATCGAAGAAGGGAGTAGTTCTCTCGAAGCCTCAACATCAAATATACTCAGCCTGATAAAGGTATAGCTGATTCTTCCTCTTCACTACTTTCTATGTTAGCAGGTACAAACAATATCACTACCTGATCTATTCTGTAAGCTGATTTGCATGGCCTCCATAAATGACATGAAGCGCCGAAAATGGAGCGATTTAATGATGATGCACCGATTTTAACCTAAATTATAGCGATGATCTAAAAATTTCGATCAACATAAAAAAACTCGTGCCGATTTCAACTTTTTTTTGGTCGATTAATAATCGCTCACCACTACTAGTGATGAACTGAACGTCGATGTATGCTATGTCTATTGAAATTCAAATAAATGTATGAAAGCAAGCTCAGCTGCATTACAGGTCTCATTTACAATTGTTTGCACCCCATATATTGTGTCAGCAGCTCATTTTCCTATCACTGACTCCAGGAGGCACCTGCATGGCTTTTTTACAAATCCTGTATAAATAGTACTGCCCACCCTGTCAGCACAGCATGGAGCCTGAGCAAAGCCATGCAGGTGCCTCCTGCAGTCAGTGATAAGAAGATGAGCTGCTGACACAATATATGGGGTAACATCTATATAAAAGCTATATATTGGCAGCACTTTGTGTATATTGAAATATTCCTGACCTGGAATTTTTATGTGAGTATGCCTCTACAGGGCTGCTCTAGATAATGTACACATAAGTATGCTCTTGCTGATGCACTATAAGTGATAACATTAGGTACCTGTATTGCTATCACACAGCCCTGACAGGGTGGGTAGTACTATTTATACAGGATTTGAACAGTGATGTTTGATATGCATCATATATACACCTTGTGAACCATTTGAACTTTTTGTAACAGCACTGTGCTTGGTTAGTAAGCCTTTGAGAATGATGATAAACACAAAGGCTTGATTTTAATACATTACAGTGTGATACTAATGAGACCAATGAATGGGCACATCTGGTCCTACTGTGGATAAAAGATTTGGTAACTTACCCAGAATAATTTTTTGTTCCCACATCCATCCCCTAAAGAAGTGCCTGTGGGACACGGAAACATGTCGGGATTTTTTGTTTTGTTAGGGTGTTTGTAGGGATAAGGTTCCAGACGGGGCCGCCCTTATAGGGGCGTTTCACCTCGTAAGTAGGCAATGGGGCGAATTAGGCCAAGTAAGGTTAGAATTGTTTTGAGCTTTGAATCAGGTGATATACATTGTGCTTTCAGAGAAAAATATTAAAGGTTATATTTTAGATACATTAGATACATGATTTTTTTTGTTTTTGGTGGTCTAGAGATACCGTAAGCAATAGGGCAGCAGGATCCCGTCTTCTAGGTATGTGCAGTGTATGGGAGACTTCATAGCAGCTACTCTCCATATGCTAGCTCAGAAACAACTGAAAGTTAAAGATAGAGCCTGTTGGTGGGGAACTGGTGAAAAATGTTATATACAAGTTCTGTTATAGCTTGAAATTGTATTACTAATTTGAATGCAAACACATAATACCTTATTTTGATTTAGGTATGCTTTATTATTATTACAGTCCTGCTATAAAACTTAAAAGACTTGTCCATCAATGGAACCATGGCAGCCAAACACTGCCCACAGCTGCTAAATGACTAAGCATGATGGATCACTGCTGAGGCCTTTAATTGACTGTTGCTTTTGTGTAATGCTTGAACAGTCATAACATTGGGATAACAACACAAAAAGGCTAGGGATCCAACAGAGACTAACAGTGTATAAAATGTGTCAAATTTTTATTAGTATAGAAACCTTTTTCTCACAACTATTTTAAATTTATTTTAGAGGTTGGGAAAGGTCTATACACAAGCTGTAAAAAATGCCAGTACTAGCTGAAACAGTGTATTTTATGTGGTCAATTTTCTAAGTAAATATATTTTTAAAGGTGCTATTGACATGAAATTCTCCTCAGGTGTCCGTGACAACCCATCCAATCCACACAGGCAACAAAATCAAACCATGGATGTCCATAAATTATGAGTAGCAATGGGAAATAACACAGGTGTATTGAACACGCTTACTAAAATGTATTTAATACTCGGTACAAAAGCCTTTGTTGATGACCGCATCAAGACGCCTCCTGTATGGAGAATCTAGTCACATACATTGTTCAGGTGGGATTTTGTCTCATTTTTCCACACAAACACTCTTCAAATCCTGAAGGTTCCGTGAGCTCCTTCTATGAACTCCGATAGTTCCCTACATAGATTTTCTATGGCATTCAGCTCAGGTGATTGGCTGGGCCATTCTAGACGCTTCATTTTCTTTCTCTAAAACCAATTGAGAGTTTCCTTGGCTCTGTATTTGGGGTCATTGACTTGCTGAAATGTCCACCCTCATTTCAGCTTCATCATCCTGTTAGATGGCAGTCGATATTTATCGAGAATGTTTTGGTGCAATAATCCATTTATCCAGTTTGCAAGTGCCGTATGCTGAAAAACAGCCCCACACCATGATGATCCCACCTCCAAACTTCACGGTGGATATGTTGTTCTAGGGTAATATGCGGTCTCTTTTGGCCTCCAAACATGGTGTGTATTATAGCATCCAAAGAGTTCAATTTTGGTCTCATCTGACAAGACTATATTCTCCCAGTATTTCACAGGCTTGTCTAATTGTTGTTGCACAAACTTTAAATGTGCTTAGCAGGGGCGTTGCTAGGGTCCCAGAACATCCGGGGCTCGGGCCCTTAAGTTTTTCTGAGTAGTGCTGGGTTCACACGGAATTTTTTGTGTCTCGTTGTGAACTGCAGATGTATTTTTTACAGATAAAAACCTTTCTATGTAGGCTCAGGAGAAATATAAATGATTACACTGCAGTTACATTTAGTGACTTACAGGAGACGTCTCTGAAGAGTTGTTCTCTTTCTCTTCTTCTCCATCTGGCCAAGACGCCATGACGTCCTCTCCTGGCAACGACTCTTCACTGTAGAATGTATAAAACAAACATCTTAGACTCCTCATTTTATCAGCATTTCTCTACAATTTCCTATCTCTTTACGAAATCCCCATCTATAGTGCCCCAAATGGTAATAATAACCCCTTTGTAGGTAAATGTTTGCCCCCTATAGCCAGGTAGTAGCCCACTGTAGCCAGGTTGTAGCCCCTTTTAGTCAAGTAGTTGCCCCCTCTAGCCAGGTTGCTGCCCCTCTAGCCAGGTTATTAGCCCCTCTAGCCAGGCTACTGCCCTCTGTAGTTCGGTTACTGCCCTCTGTAGTTCGGTTACTGCCCTCTGTAGTTCGGTTACTGCCCTCTGTAGTTCGGTTACTGCCCTCTGTAGTTCGGTTACTGCCCTCTGTAGCTTGGTTACTGCCCTCTGTAGCTTGGTTACTGCCCTCTGTAGTTCGGTTACTGCCCTCTGTAGCTCGGTTACTGCCCTCTGTAGCTCGTTTACTGCCCTCTGTAGCTTGGTTACTGCCCTCTGTAGCTCGTAATATGCTCCTTGTAGTCAGGTTATTAGTCCCCTGTAGCCAGGTTACTGCCCCCTGTAGCCAGGTTACTGCCCCCTGTAGCCAGGTTACTGCCCCCTTAGCCAGGTAATATGCCCCCCGTAGCCGCTTATGCCCCCCGTAGCCGCATATGCACCCTTAGCCAATAAAAATAAAATAAAAGAACCTACTTACCTAATGAGGCACGGTCCGCACGTCCAGGTCCTGCAGCTGGTGAACGGTGTAAGCAGCGTGATGTCATCACGCTGCTTACGCTGTCTCGCGGGGCCTAGAACCTCCTCGGCCGGCAGAGCTGCCAGCTTAGATGATCCCAGCGTCGCAGGGGGGTGAAGAAAGCGGTGCGTCACGCCCCCTGCGACGCCAACGTGGATCCAAGCGGCGTACATACAGGGGGGAAGACAGGACAGTACCGATCCGTCCTGCCTCCTCCCCGACTCTGACTGCACGGCTGCTGTGAAACGGCCGCACAGTCGGAGAGATCGGTGGGGGGTGCCCGCACCTAGGAGCGCTCCAGGCCCACGGCAGCGACCGGGAGCAGCAGACATTCCGGGCAAAGGCAGATTCATTCGGGGCATGAGCCCCAAATAAATCTGCCTAGCGACGCCCCTGGTGCTTAGACATGCTTTGTATTCAGTAATGGAGTCTTGCGTGGTGAGCGTGCATACTGGCCATGAAGGTTAAGTGCATTACTTATTGTTTTCTTTGAAACAATTGTACCTGCTAAGTCCAGGTCTTTCTGTAGCTCTCCACAGATGGTCCTTGGCTCTTTGACAACTCTTCTGTAATTCTTTTCACTCTTCTGTCTGAAATCTTACGGGGAGCAACTGGCCGTGGCAGTTTATGGTGAAATGATGTCCTTTCCACTTCCAGATTATGGCCAAAACAGTGCTCACTGGAACCTTTAGTAGCTTAGAAATCCTTCTGTAACCAATGCCATCAGTATGTTTTGCAACAATAAGGTTGTGAAGGTGTTGAGACAGCTCTCTAGTTTTACCCATGATGGGATGTTTCTGGTGCGGCACCTTGGTAATGAGACATCTTTTTTTTTTATAGGCCATCAGTTGAACCAGCTGAAATTTTTCAATAGGTGGCAGGATTGCTTTCTAATTACAGATAGGTTTCAACTGGTGACTTGACTTTTCATAGCTTTTTGCACCTCTTTCAAGTGTTGATACTTTTTCCCTGTGTCGTTTCTCATTTATTACACACAATTTATGGACATCTATGGTTTTATTTCTGTGCCTGTGTGCATTGGATATACTATTACTGACATCTGGTGAGAATTTCATGTCAATACCACCTTTAGAAATATATTTACTTAGAAAAGTGGTGACATGTTCAATACCTATTTCACCCACTGTATATCCTAAGTTGCATGATCATAAAATGTATATGTCTGTTAGATACTTAGATGGATGCCATCAGTCAATCATCTGATGCATATGTTGTCCATGATGCATAGGCTCCCATGTTAAAAGAAAAGTGTTTACACAATTTGTTAAAAAAAAGTACAAGAACCAAGGCAAATTGCAATGTGGCTACTACACAATGGAAGAAAGTACCATGGTATCACTGTCAAAACAACAAGCAGGTTATCCATTTGTTGTTGCAAAACTACATGTCAGACTTCACCATGGATATCTTGCCAAAATGCTACAGGCTCTACAAGTTCCCTTTATTTTCTTTTGCTGGATTACTCTTCAAATAAATTTAATGTATAAAGAAAATTCCAATAACACTCTTGTATTTTTAGGTCTTTTTGAGCCCAAAGACATGAAATATGAACTGAGTCGTGACCCTTCTATGGACCCTTCCCTTGCTGAGATGACAGAGAAGGCAATCAAGATCCTAAGCAAAAATCCCAATGGATTCTTTCTATTTGTAGAAGATGAGTATAAAATGCAAGCCGTGACTGAGTGTATGGAGGATAAAAAGTCACTTTAGGTGAAACACTGAGCAAATATTGCCCAAAAAAATTGTTTAAAATGCCCAATGACTGCAGCTTAAGAATATGCCAAAAAGACATATATTGGGCTAGCAAAACAGAACCCATGTACTTTTTGGGACTATCCCAGAAAACCCTTGAGGTCAGATATTAACATCCGAGTGTAATAGCACAAACCTAGCAATACATAACAGAGCACTGATGTTTTTAATAGAAGACATCTATGATTTTGAGGATGTATATGTAATGATCACCATCCATTTGGAAATCAGGTGGCTGCAGAAGGACACAAACCTGATTCAAAAAGGCATAAATCTGTCTATTTGTGAAAAAAAAAAATTTCAGGTGGGATAGATTTGTCAGGTAAAGCATTGTATTCTTATCCAATAAAAAAACAAACCAATCCTTGTGCAAAAAAAGAAAAAGTCCACCATAGCGATGCTCAATTCACTTATGATTTTAAAAATGGCAATATAGGAAGCAGTGAGTGTTTTGGGTAATTTCTGTAAAAATTATTAAGCACCTGTGATTTCAATCAAAAGATTCCAGATGTCAGGAGTCAGAGAATATACCATGCATGACAACCAGGGTGTAGCTAAAGATCCATGGACCCAGGTGCAAAATGTCAACTCTGTTTCCTCTTCCTCTCGAATAATGGCTCTTTACAGCTGCTGACCTCACCTTTTAACAGGTTCCCTACTTGGCATTACTGAAGCCTACTGTGTAGTGTGCCCAGAAGATGATTTTTACTTAAAGGGATTTTTCAGCAAAAAAAAAGTATTTATTTGAAATGAGGCCAGGCTGTGGTAAAAAAATATATTTACAAAATAACTTGTCCTCTGCCGCTGCAGATCTCTGTGGGATCCACTCCTGTTCATTTTCGGGCTCTCGTTCAAACATACAGGAGAGGCTCGTGCTTCATTCACTTATAATGAAGCGTATGTTGGAATGAGAACTGAGAAGCTAAGTGGATCGCAGGGAGCTCTGGAGCAGCAGTGATGGGGGACAGGTAGGTAACAATTTTTTTTTCCTCACCCTGGCCACATTTCAAATGAATTTTGTTACGATGTACTACACCTTAAAGTACTCAGAGATGCCAACTGAAGGGAACTGCATGCTCAATTTGCATGATACACTTCATTTTAAAGGCCCCTCCTCACATAAATAAATCATGTTTGCCACTCAGAAAACAAAACACGTTTTTCATGTTGCAATATTCTTGGAGCCATTTTCGGTTGATAAAGTGGTGTCAGGGCTTTAAATTTTTGGTATAAATTGGTGTTTTCTTGTTACATTACTTATGTAAATGATTTCAAAATGTGGTCATTTGTTAACCTGGACATGTCCCTACACATTCTAACACTGTCCAGTTCATGTCAACAAGGGTACTACTGTACATCCAATGCAATAACCAAAGGTTTGTAAGTGCTACATACTCCCTGCTACATTTATTCCTCACTAGTAACTTCAAGGTTCTATAATCCTTTCATGCACAGAAAAATGTGCACACTGACTTGCAATAGTCGTGCAATCCAAAACTTGAGAGAACTATTGGCACAAAAAATCTAAAACAAATTTTTTTTTTATTTCTTCATTAAAAAGTCCATTACAAAGCAGTGAAGCCCATCAACAGTTTCGGTTCTGATATGGCTCTCGTTCACAGCGTAACATGGGCATGTTGAAAAACCATGTTTAAATAAATACAGGACTAATGAACATACAGCTGAAAATGAACGATTAACTGTCCATACAATTATGCATAACATCACCATTATGACGATTTACCATCAACAGCAAATCGTTAAACAATAAATAACACCAGATGGAACAACATAACATAAAGTTCCTCTAGAAGTGTTATGGGAAAAACAAGTATTTGTGTCTGGAAAGCAGACATGTCCTCTTTAACCCCTCCATGACCTCTGACGTAGATGTATGTCATGATGTAGAAGAGTCTACTCCATATTCATTAGGTGCTGGTTGTGAATGATAGATACCACTTGTTATTTGCAGCTGTGATTGGAGATAACTGTAGATCCAGCCAATCAGCCACTTAGATGCCACAGTCGGTGCATTGCTGGCATCCAAACAATTACATGAGGTGGCCCCTGGGGCAATCATGGTGTGCTTATGGTTGTCATGGCAGCCATGGGCCTGATATAAAACTACTTTTGATATACGCTGTGATAAGTCAGCGGCAATACGACAACATATTGCAATATTTAAGTATTGCAGCATATTGGACAAGTGACAAGTCTCCTTGTGAAAATAAAAGTAAAAGTGTTTAAAATCTAAAACCATAATTAAAAAATATTAACAATGGTGAAAGAAATATTCCATTTAAAAAACAGCATTATTTGCATCATTTATGTAAAAATCCACTCAAAACCATTTAAGATTATTTATCTGCATGGAACATTAAAAAAAATTTCAAGTTTTTTGTTCATCTTGAAAAACAGATTAAGGAGTGATCAAAAAGATGCATAAAAACCCCACATTTCACCCCACAAAAACCAAGCCCAGACAGAGGTCCATCAGTGGGAAAAGAAAAAAACTATTGGTCTTAGGATATCTAGATGTAAATACAGTTTTGATATTTAGAAAGAAAGAGGTTTCTTTTTTTTTCTTTTAAATAGTAAAGTTAGAACAAAAATGATATAGATTTGGTACTGATGTAATCTTGCTGACTCATAAAAATTTGTCAATTATAACACATGGTAAACTTGTTAAAAATAAAACCCAGAAAATGTTTCTGCTATTTTTTGTATTCTACTCCACAATATATATACATATGACATATTTCATTGTATGGTACGATGAAGAAATAAAACTGGTCTATAAATTACAGGCTCTCATTTGATTATATTGATGGGGAAATAAAAAAAAAAGTTATGTCTGTTTAAAGGCAGGTTTAGAAAAAAAACGTCATCTATAAAAATAACTGGGGCTCAAAACGGTTAAAGCAATGTAGAATCCATGGTGATTTGTAAAATAGCACCATGCGTCATCATGTATTTCAGACAGTTTTTTAGACATTTCTGTGCCACGTCCGACAAAGGGGGAGTGTCTTAATATTAAGGTTCCTAGCTTCGAATGTGAAGCCGTGCACTGGTAATTGGCAATTAGTGGCTCAAAACGGTTAAAGCAATGTAGAATCCATGGGAATTTTAAAAATACACCAGCGTCATCATGTATTTCATGACAGTTTTTTAGACATTTCTGTGCCACGTCCGACAAAGGGGGAGTGTCTTAATATTAAGGTTCCTAGCTTCGAATGTGAAGCCGTGCACTGGTAATTGGCAATTAGTGGCATAAACTAAGCCAACTAATAAGTGTTAGTTTATACTGTATAGTACAAGTTAATTTATCAACACTGTGATAAATCTGGGACATTTTTAGACTGTCTACTCTAAGCTTACACATAGTATTAGATGGTATTAATTAATCTGCCCTTTGTGTTTATTATTTCTACAAATTGATACTAATTACAGTTTTTAATTGAATTTACGAGGTAGAATTGACCATGGACACCATGATGGGAATGCCAAGAATTCACTGACTGAAGCTGTCGAGTTTGACAAGGCCATCCGTAGAGCTGGACAACTGACCTCAGATTCTGACACACTGACTGTTGTGACTGCGGACCACTCACATGTCTTTACCTTTGGTGGCTACACAGACCGTGGAAATAGTATTTTTGGTAGGCAATGAATGAAAGTTTTTAAATTATTTTTTATATTGTAATAAATTGAAAAATGTCATTTTAATTAACTTAGTCTTACACACTGTTATTAGATGTTCTGTCTGAAAAGTTTATCCAGTAAGCAAATAAGAGACATTTCTTCTCTTGTCTATTAAGTTATTGTACTTCCATGGCTGGACTTCTGCACTATTTTGTCAGCATTTTAATTCGCCTTAGAAATTGCTTTATAGTGGTCCAAAGCTGTATTTATTTAGTCTGTTAATAAAGACCACGGAGGTAGAATAACCAGCCTTAAAATTCATCAATAGATTTATGGTGGCATTCTGCTCTTTATATGCACAATGCCTTTTTGAGACTTTAGAACATATTGTTTATGCAACAGGAAGTATATATTATACATGTTTAATTGTGTGTGTGTGTGTGTGTATATATATATATATATGAGTGTGTATGGTTATATGTGTCTATATATAGATTTTTATGTGTGTCTATATACCGTATATACTCGAGTATAAGCCGAGTTTTTCAGCACAAAAAATGTGGTGAAAAATCCCCCCTCGGCTTATACTCGAGTCACTGTCGGCGCTCGGGCGCTGCGATGGCACGTGCGCTGACAGGGACACTTCAGCTATATGCGGCTCCTCATGGAGCGCATATAACTGATTACTGAGTACAGCTGACAGCCTCCGGGCGCTGCGATGGCCTGTGCGCTGTCAGCGATCTCCTCCCCTGTGTGCGACTCCTCCGGAGCGCACACAGGTGAGGAGATACCACTGCGGCGCAGAGAGCGAGCGCTCCCTGCGCCCAGTGGACTCCGGGCGGCCGTCCCGGGGTTTCCGGCACAGGCGGCGTGTGTCATCACGCTCTGCGGGGCCTATGCATCACCCCCCTGTGCCGGGAAGACCGCGCGGGGGGGCCCGACGCGAGGGGCGGAGCGGCAGGGAATGGGAACGGGGAGCCCGGGAATGTTTTTTTTGTTTTTTTTTAAAACCCTTCTATGCCTGCCTATACCTCCTGAGGACCCATTTCCGCCATACCCTGGGTACAGCCTACCTATCCTGCCTAGAGGCCATACTTGCCTATACCCTGCCTACACCAAACCCAAAGGGCCTATACCTGCCATACCCCGCCTACCCTACCTAAGGACCTTCTTGCCTAACCTGCCCCAGCCTACCCAAGACCTAAAAAACCCGCCTATTCCCCGCCTACAGCCTACCTAAGGACCTATACCTGCCCAACCCTGCCTACAGCCCCCCCTAGGACCTATCCTGCCTAACCCTGCCTACCCAACCCAGAGGGGCCTTACCTCCTATACCCTGCCTACAGCCTACCTAAGGGGCCTATACCTCCTATACCCTGCCTACAGCCTACCTAGAGGACCATACTGCCTATACCCGGTCCTAATCCTACCTATAGGACCTACTACCTGCCTAACCCTGCTATAAGCCCCCCCCCCTACCTAGAGGACCTATACCTGCCTAAACCCTGCTATAGCCTACCAGCAGACCTATAACTGCCTATAGCTGCCTAGGGTGCCTATAATTCTAATAACAATAACAGTGGCAACACTAAAAACTAAGTGAAGCAACAAGGTAATATAGGAATTATTTGAAATGCATTACTGCTAAGGAACATATGAAAAACCTTGGACTCTTAGTTTACAGTTATTGATCAAAGATTGTATTAAGCTCACCTCCAATAGGCGTCAAGGGGAATCCCAGAACAGTGGATCCCTAACACTAACATGTTGACCGGTCAATAGAGTCCGTTCAGACTACAACTTCTCAGATGATAGGAACTGCAATTGAAACTATCCGTGCACTGTTTTAAAATAGGCAGCAGAGTCAGCAAGCCAATGAGATTGCCATCTCGTCAAATAGACTACAAAAGTTAAATAGGCTGTTCACCAAACAAAAATATATTTTGAAACCCCGTAAGCATAGGTGCAACACTGAAAAGGCAATAGCATACATCTAAACTAAAATCAGTGCACACCTAAAAACTAAGTGAAGCATCAAGGTAAATATAGGAATATTGGAAATGCATTACTGCTAATGAACATATGATCGAAAGATTGTAATAAGCTATAGTTTTCAAAAATATTTTAGAATGTGCACAGCCTAATTAACTTTTGTAGTCTAATTTGAGAGATGGCAATCTCCAAGGCTTGCTGCACTCTGGCTGCCTCTTTAAACCATGCAGGATAATCCAATTGCTAGTTCCTACCATTGACCCTGAAAGGTTGGCAGGTCTGGATTGACGCCTGTGAGGTAACATGTTCAGTGTAGGGACGCACCTGCTCAGGAACCCCTTGACGCTATGGGATGTAGCTTAATACAATCTTTGATCAAAAACTGTAAACTAAGAGTCCCAGGGTTTTTTTTTATTTCCCCTTTGCAGTAATGCATTTCCAATATTTCCCAAAAAACCCCTTTAAGCTTCACTTAAAATTTTAGTGGCCCCCTGATTTTTTGTATTAATTTTTGCTATTTGCCCTTTTTTAGTGTGCACCTTGGGTTACGGGTTTCAAAAAAATATTTTTGATGTGGGACAACCAATTTTAAATTTTTTTAGGGGGGCCTATACCTCCTATAACGAATCTATAACCAAAGCCTATATCCCCCGCCAAGGGGGCCTATACCATCCTAAAGGCTTAAATAAAGGGGGGCCTAAACCCCTAGGGTGACCTATAAAAAGCCTCTAACCTCCTGGGGACCAAAAACTGCCCCCTAAAACCCCCAAAGGGGGGCCTTTAAACCCGCCTATAAAACCTATAAACCCGCCTAAACGACCCCAACCCCCTAAATAACCCCGCCTAATTTGGGGGACATATAGCTGCCTATAACTGCCTATGGGGGACATTAAACTTCTTTTTAAACCCGCCCAAAATTTTCCTATGGGGGCAATTTAAAATGGCCCATAACTGCCTATTTAAATTTTATTGGTTTTCTATTTTTAAAATTTTTTAAATTTTCCCCTTTGCCCCCTGCAAATTTTTCACCCTAGGGGTTATACTTGATCAATATTTTGTGTGTTTTGGGGTATATTTATTTTGTCTATATAAAAATATTTTTTTATATTTGTGGATATTAATAAAGTGTGTGTATAAAAAATTTAAAATATATATATATAATTTTAAAATATATATATATAAAGTGGGGTTTTTTATATAAAAATATATGTTTGATTTTTGGGGGTTTTTAAATGTAAAATTTTAAAAATATATATTGGGTATAAATATGTATAAAAAATTTGTGTGTTATGTATATATAATGTTGCTTTTTTTTTTGGGGGGAAATTTTAGTCCCCCCTGATATTTTAGAATAGAAGTTTTTGGACAGGGAAGGCTTATCTAAGCAAGGGCCAAAATTTATTTCCCTTCACGCCAGCTTTTTAAAAATAAAAGCGAAACACTTTTTTAGCGGCAAAGAAGCAAGCCACCCGGGAGCATGAAATCATGGACTGGTTTAGAAATATTGTGGTTTTCTTACTTTCAGGGTTTTTCAAAAATCACCAGAATTTTTTTTTTAGAGCATCTCTTTAGAGGACTCCAATTTTAATTTTTTTCCCAAAAAAAAAAAACTAACTTGTCTCAAACTTTCAATTTTTTCCTGCAAAAACGGGAATACCGGGGGAATCTGTACCACATTTACTTGCTGCAGTTCTAAAGGTCAAAGGAGGTTCAACATGGGACTAGATGGGGGCTCTAATAAAAATGACCAATTTAGTTAAAAAAAGAATTTGAGCCCCCTAAAATATTTAGGGAAAATTTTTTTCCCACAATCCTGCACTCCTTAAAATCTATTTCTTGGGCCCGGAAAGGGGATGTTTACTAGCATTATTTTAAAAGATTCACCTTGTTTCTGGGCACAGCCCTTGAAAAATACTTTTTTTTTAGGTTTTTGGGAAACCCAAAAAAGGGGGGGGCCATTTCCCCTTAAAAACCATTCACCACCTTTTTTAAAGGGAAAGGCCTTGGATTAAAGCCCTAAGGGGTACGGGAGAATATCACCAACACTGATACAGGTATTAATCGGCATGTTATGTTTAATAAATCCAAGATTGATTTCTCCAACTATTAAAAAAAAAAAAAAGCAAGCATTCAATGATGATGAAATGCATGGTTTGTGATACTGTACACCTATTGTAATACATTTAAAATACATTTAAAATAAATAATAATAATTTAGAATTATTTGGTTTTCTATAGTTTAATGGAAATAATTATATTTTATTTTTTCACTGGGAAAATTTAGTTTTTTGATCTGACATTTGACCTGTGGGTACCAGGACTTTCTCCTTAACTGAAACTGGTTCTCTTTTTCTTTCAACAGAAGGCAATGATTACAGACAACAGGCTGCTGTGCCGCTAGTGTCAGAGACACATGGAGGAGAGGATGTGGCTATCATGGCTAAAGGCCCATTTGCCCATCTCTTTCATGGCATTCATGAGCAGAGTTACATTGCCCACGTCATGGCCTATGCAGCCTGCTTGGAACCCTATACAGATTGTAAACCGTTAAAAGAAAAATTGCCCACTAAATAGCTCTTTCTCTATGTGCCGTTATTGCTGCTTTTAAAATAAAGGTGGAAATATAGAATTGTTGGTCTTAGAGCATCTCAAATCATATTACCTGTTCGTAATTTTTGTGATTAGGAGGTTTACAAATTTTTCTAAAATAATAAAACTACTTCATCAATGATCTAGTCAGTATTATTCTCGACAATATATCATGTACGCTGTCTGGTTTCTGACTCTGTGCTCAAATACTGTAGAACTTTGTTTAGCTAATAAGAGGTAAGGTACTTGTGAACACCCCACAAGATATCTGCAATCTCTGCAGTGTCATGTTTTTACTAAGAAGAATAAGGCTATGTCTACACTGCAGTGGACAAAAAACGACCTGAAAACGAATTACTAAAAACGTTCAGGAAACTGAGTTTTCTGTCCACTGCCTGTCAAAAGCAGCTGAAAAAACATCCGTTTTTTTGAAGCGTTTTTTGAAGCGTCTTTGCTCTGCTTTTTAATGTATTCACAAATTAAGCCATTTGATGTAAGCTACACCCTACAGGCGGAGTTAACATGTTAATAGTCACTTCCTTTAGACACTGTAGCCATTGTGTGACACATTGTTCCTTTGTGTGCTGCTGCGTTTATTTTTATATTTTGCACCAGATTCTTCACCAAATCCACAAAAAAAAACCCCGAACCCCCAAAAATTTTACCCTCCAAACCAGCAAGATAACCTGTATTAGCTCAAAAATCTGTAAAGAAAAGGATTTTAGCGGCAAAATCCAAAAAAAAAAACGCATTATTGCGCCAAATTCGATTAAAAAACCTATTTTTAGTGTCAGAAGCGAGATCACTTTATTAGCGCCAAAATCTGTAAAGATACGGATTTTAGCACCAAAATCCGTACAAACACATAATCTGGCGCCGAAATCCATAAAAAACTATTTTTTTGCATCAAAAGCGAGATCGCTTTATTAGTGCCAAAATCTGTAAAGATACGGATTTTAGCCCCAAAATCAATCAAAAAACTTATTTTGGCGCCGAAATCCGTAAAAAAACGTATTTTTAGCGCCAGAAGCGAGAACTTTATTAGTGCCAAAATATGTTAACAAAAGGATTTTGGCACCAAAATCCGTAAAAAAACGGATTCTGGTGCCAAAATCCGTAAAAAAACGTATTTTTAGAGCCAGAAGCGAGATCACTTTATTAGCGCCAAAATATGTTAAGAAAAGGAATTTGGCACCAAAATCCGCAAAAAAAAAAATGGATTCTGGCGGCAAAATCCATAAAAAACGTATTTTTAGCGAAAAATATATGAATTGCGCAAAAATCGTTAGCGGCCAAAGTATGATCATTGTATTACAAAGGGTACAAAAAGGACACAGCAACACTTGTATAAAATTTGATCAGATATAACCTTTGTTACACCCACTATAGGTGGGACTTGGGTCCCTGGAGGGTTTTCATTGAAAAATCGCGGCAGAAAACGCGCCAAAAAACATCCGGCGCTTTCCATAGACTCCTGTAGTAAATTGTCTGCCCGGCTCTGGCGTTTTTTAGAGCATGTTGCAAAATACGACCAGTAAAAAAAACGAGCAGAAAAAAGAAGCTGTGTAGACAGCAGGAGGGTTTTACTTTGGAAGTCTATGGGAGATGATTACAGTCGTTTTTCCAGCATTTTTGACTGACGTTTTTCTGTGCAGTGTAGACATAGCCTAAGGGGTCAGAAGATGGCCATGGCTGTAAGTGACTCAATAAGGTCCTAATAGGTTGTCACAGGTAGCTGGAGCCATGCTGACTGCAGTGTATCCCACAGCTGCTGGAGGGTGCATTGGGGAGAATCCACAGAGTGAACAAGATGATCAAAATGGCCCAAGATATGCTCAATTGGGTTCAAGTCTGGTGAATTAGGCAGACAGAATAGTACTTGAAAGGTTTGGATATGGCTCTTTCAAGCCATGTGACATGTCGCATTGTCTTGCTGGAAGATCCTATCTGCTCCATGGAAGACAATCAGCATGTTTGGGTGCACGTGATGTAAGAAATTCTGATAATTTATATAGCTCATATAAATATAATAAATATGTATCTAAATATAAAAACATATATATACCATCCACCTTCCTACTGGGTTAAATGCAAGGTTAGGTGCAATAAATGTCACAAGAGTGAGTGTATAAAAAGTGTATATTGTATAATATGTAAGATTGTTTTGACAGTTATTATTAATGATATGGAGATATTAAAAGGAGCAGAAACAAATCCTACAGCGACAACCAACAACATACAGTAATGATAAAATTCCCATCCAAGGGCCTTCACACACTTAGGTCTCCCCCACGGGCGTGTTTTCCCCCCCTGTCCCACAACTAAGTGTGCCACTTCCTTTAAAAAAATGCCCCAAATTCTTTTGGTTTT